>JAODKL010000047.1:8320498-8332545 GCA_026780765.1 Petrocephalus schoutedeni
GATTTTGATCATTTGGCCCACTGAGTTGACAGACTTAGTGCTGGTGCAGAGGACCGGGGGTCGTCCCACACACAGAGCCTCTCGCACCTTCCTCTCGGCAGAGGGGACCCTCAGGTCCGGCAAGAACAAGCACACGAGGCCTAAGGAAACATTCCACTTAAGAGTGAGCCCTGTTCTGGATCCTGTTTCCTTGTGTCGGATAATCAATCTCTCACGCCACGGTCGTACGGAGAAAGGCCTCTGTTTGCGTTTCTGTGCTCCTGTGATCCGAAGACGCCCCGAACGTGAAAAGGAACCGGCAGACAAAGAGGATAATAGTGGCTGACGAGGTCAAGGGTTAAGGAACAAACAAACATGGGGCCTTGCACGCTCTAGCTTTGATTCATAACTAGGCATTCACACACACACACTCACACACCATACACTAAAGTCTAAAGCAAGAAAAGGTCAAAAGCCAAGAATAATAGATGTTTTATGAGAAACTCATTATAGTAAACAATTAGTACTGTTTGCCTAAGATGATAGGAGGCGCATTAATTTCCTGATGGATGAGATCAGGCCTGGGGGGTGAATAAACACCCTTTACTTTAATTTGGATGGCCAAAGACAGATGAAGCTGTTTCTTCCGTGTGACATGGAAAGCCCAGTTTGTTGTTAATGAGCCGCTGCACGTGTCCCTGGGTTATTTCCGGACAAACCGGTGTTTCAGAAACGATCATGATCAATATTTTTGTTGTTGGAAAATCCTGATTCTGTAGTCAAGGCTTTGCAATTCCAACACTTGTTTTAGTTAAAAGCTTGTTTTTTTTACCATTGATTTCTTTTTAACTGAGAAATTGGTTGTAGGTATTTCTATAATTAATACAGGACAAAAATCACCAAAAAATTCAGAGTCCATTAATAATGGATAATAATAAATACAGACTAACACATGATCTGTGGTGGTCCTGGGAAGGAAGGAGTTAACATGGTTTAGCGACAGTAGCACAGGGAATCTTAATGATATTCACCGCTTCCTGTCAGGTATCTAGTGCCCTTAAAAGTCAAGATGATATTCAGGTGCCAGAAACCTCTAATAGCTGGGAGACAAACACACAGACCAGGTAGCGCAGTACATTTACTGATGGAGAAGCAGCTTAATCTGACGATTAACCTCATTGCACAGTCTGTGAAGACTGCTTTCAACGGGAACCACCAAAATCTGCCTCCACCTGTCACCCTGTTATTGTTAATAAAACACCCAACGAAAACGACCGGCGTACGGGGGCGTAATCCTGAGCTAAACATAGCACCGGCAGCCGCGCAGTCGCGCAGTCACCCTGCTACAGGCCGCCAGTGCACCGCACGCACACCCCTGCCCACCTGATTGGAAAGGACGCCACAATGTGCCGGGAATATTCCCCGCGCAGGTAAACAGCTGCATTCCCTCCGTTCCCCGTCGCATGCGAGCCCCGGCCGGCCCGCCTTCTCCCGCCACGCGAGCCCCAAACACGATTAACGGCTCAATTACGCCCGGCCCGGAGCGCATGGCGCTGACAGACGGGGCTTTACGGCAGTAATCTGGATGTTGATGGGCGGGAGGCCGGCTGACAGATGGGGGGGCCGGCACAGGGACCCTGGGTGCTGGGGGGGATGACAGATGGTGCTCAGCCGCTGTTCTGAGCGCCAGCTCACACACGGGGGGCCTGGTTCCCCACTTAGGAGCGAGCGGACAAGGAGACAGCCGCTGGGGCCTGTCGTCTATCAGGATGACCCCCAGTGACCTCCCGACTGCGCCGTACGGCCCGCCGTCAGGCCTGCAGTATGGCCGCAAGAGTCTTCTTCCTTTTTTTTGATCTTTTGATCTTCCATTCAAAATCCAGTTTGTCTTTTATACCATGTGACAAACTTTCGTTCAGGTGTCCTTGATAGTGGGCCTCACCTAGGCAACGTCTGGGCCCTGCAGGTAAGAGACATATATCACACTGACAGAGGCAGAGGACTGCCAGGCAAAGCCAACGAAGTGTGAGCGTCCCCTCTTGGATCCCTGGGGAAGTGCGCAGGTACAAAACCCAGTGAAGAACACCTGGAGGTGCTTGGCGGGGGTCAAAGGTCAAAGGAAGGTCAAAGCTATAGAGACTGAGTGACAAAACTTTGCCTCAACACAGGGACTCTCTTATAAAAACCGGAACAGTTAAGTTCTCCCTCATTCCCCCAAGTTGTGACACCAGAGTAATAAAAGTTATACTTCTTAAAAGAAAGAAAAAAAAACTAACATAGTTAAACATTAAGGCCATTAAAGCAACTCTCTCATCTCTATAAAATATTTATGTCATACATAAAAGTGTGCCTTGCATGGGAACTGCACATTTATGCATGTGCAGAATAGCTTAAATTTCATAACTGAAAATACAAAACTGAAATGACTTTGGTTTATTTTATATATATCCCTGCTGGAGGTTTCCCCAGCTCTGGTCCTAGAGGGCCAGAAACTAACACAGTTTGCCAATTTCCCTGTGTAAACACACCTACTGAACCTGGTAATTAGCTGATTAAGATGTGTTTGAGCAGCTAAATTAGCAAACTGTGTTGGGTGCAAACCCTCCAGGTCCGGATTTGGGGATGCCTACTCTGGGGTAATCTCTCCCGCCCCCCCGCACACAGTAAAAGCACCCAGACACTGGCATGTTATCCAGTCACTGTGTTTAGCGAGCCGCAGGCATTAGCCAGGAGCTCACAGGATAACAGGAACAGGAGTCGCCGTGGCTCGCAGGCGGCTTGCGCCTTCTGCAGGAGTGACCCGGCTTCCGAGCCTGGGGCCACAGATAAGCCACTTCCGGGCCGAGCGCACGCCGTCTTCGCGTGTCACCGAAACAATAAACAAAGACAGTCCTTGGAGACACAGGGAGCTTCACAGCGGCTCTTTGTAGAGTTTGTGGAACCGTGTTGGGGCAATGGCAGGCCAGAGACACACCAAACAAAGCCGCAAATGGCCCGCGAGGCCCCCCGCCCCCAGCTCGCAGTAAAAGGCAAACCTCAAATGGTGGAGAGCCCCTGAACTCTATTTCCAGTCCTAGCTGGGCCCATCAGAATTCACCGATACTGAAATTTTAAAATTCACGGTTTACTGTCTGGTAGATAATTATCTCACTATTTATCTCTGCCCGCTATCGGCTTGTCTTATTTTGGCCTTTAAAATGCAGTTCCTTGTCATAATTAGTAGAAGCTTTTACCGGTGCTCATCGCTCAGGCTGGTAAGCTATGCTGGCTTTATTTGCTGTCTGAAGCACATTTTTCTGGGAGCGGATTTGGACCAAACTGGGGTTCACCAGCTACCTCACTGACATTCTGGGAAGATCCACAGAAGCCCCAAGTCTCATACTCCACCTTGTTTCGAAATCCGAAGTGATGCACGCAAGGGCTGCCTGACGACTGGCCTACAAACAATACTGTTTGATACGGTTGCTTCCACCACAGGGAGGAAAACAGTGCGATTCCAGCAAATCCAAGTTAGACGTCCAGCTCGGCGGCGCTCGCAGGCAATGCTGCAGAATCACAATAACAGGAACTCCAGCACAAATGCTGCCGGCGGCCTGATAAGGCTTGCTGTGTGATGCTGCTCTGCCAGTAAAATCCACCCGAAAATGTAACGACGGGTAGAAAGACTGATTCATGCTTTCAGACCTTAACAACAGAAAGTACAGATCTAAAAAACGGGAATAATGAAAAGTGTAACCGAGTGTCCACCCTTGCACCAGGAAAAGTGAAGTGAAGAACACAAAGAGGTCTTTGCTGGATGCAGTGCTTACTTCTGGGTATAATGCATGTAGTATGATGTACAATTTTGATGTGGGGGTTTTATTGCAGCTCAAAAATTATATATAAAACACTAAAATATTAATGCACCACCATTCAATCGTACAAAAATTTTCCACGTTTTTTCTGCAAGAAATGCTGGAGTATTACTTGAGGGTGCATGTGTTGGTTTCCAGGATCAAACGTAATGGATTTTCTTGCGTGGATTTTAAAGAACAGCCAATCCACCAGAGTCTCCCATCGCCTGTGGTGGGAAGAGGTGGCCTAGCTGGAAGCTCAGAAACACTGCCAGTCATAATAATCTCCCGTTTGCTTTGGATCCCAAGTGATTCAGCCAGGTTGCCAAAGATTGCTTGACTTACTAACAGGCGCAGTGCTCCATATTGACACTGGTCGCCGTGGTTACCAAGAACGTCCGCAGGTATGAGACCGATTAGAACTGTTGAAACGTATCTGGCATAAACAAATCGGTGCTATGCACACACATGTCTCGCAGGGTGCATGACCTCGCAGTCAGCACGCATTTGGATTAATGGTTATAAATATCAATGCGCGGACATGCATGAGCTGCCCGTCCCAGAAATGATGTTCAAACTAGCAGGGTGCTTCAGAGATGCCGTTGACGGGCAGGAGAGGTTACTGTGCCTGAAGGCGGCGTGGTTTAAAAAAGTCCCAAAACGGGTGAGAAAACTTCTCATTTGCCATTTAATTGGGAACAACGAGAACTGGAAATATTTTGCAACGTGGCATAAATTGCTCATGGAAGAAGATGAACAGAAACAGCCTTCTGAATCCATAGCTAAAAAAATCCAAGGCATTATCATCTAGTAATGATTCTTTTAAATGATTCATATAATATTAATGATTTGTATAAATGATTCATATAATAGTAATGATTCGTTTAAATGATTCATATAATAGTAATGACTTGTTTATATATTTTATATATTTATCACCTGTTGCTGTGGTTCTCTTTCTCAGCTGGAGGTGTGCAGCTCAACAGGAATTGGAAGGTCGCTGTTTTGAATCCCGATTTGTTTGGCCCTAACGTAATACCCTTAACCCCCTGAAAAGTATTCTATGGGCGTTGGATAAACATCGGACCTCAAGCTTCTCTCGCACCTATGCATGTTTTTATTCTGCTAAAAAGGAGAGTGTGATTGGATACGCAAAAGCATTCCAATGTATCCATACTCATAGGGCCACAAATGGCAGATTGAAGCTGAAACACTATTCTCAGGAAAGCAGGCCCTGCTCTCTAGGAAAAAAATATGTCGAATGTGAAATCCTTTAATTATTTCTCACCAATTACGTCACTGTTATACATGAACAGCAAAACAAAGAATTTAGTCTTATCGGCTAATTTCTATCTTATTGGGCGTCAGGCCAGCATCCTCTTTGCACGCCATTGACTGTTATGTATCTGGTTAGCGTGTGATGCTGCTGACATATTTGGCATGGAAGTTTCCTAGCATGACTAGATAAAATGGGGGATCTGCCGGTGGAACAGTCACAAACACCCTCATGGTCTCCACATGCTGGTGCGTCTTTCTGATGCCTGTAGAGGGAACGCTGTCCCATGTGGAGCCTTGGTGTCTCTCCTGTTCTCTTCCTGTTATCTCCATTCCCCTCAGAGCCTCTCCTTTTCTCTTACCACACTGTTCCTCACAGAACCTCTCCTGTTCCCCTACCACACTGTTCCTCACAGAACCTCTCCTGTTCCCCTACCACAATGTTCCACTCAGAACTTCTCATGTTCTCCTACCACAATGTTCCTCTCAGAACTTCTCATGTTCTCCTACTACAATGTTCCTCTCAGAACCTCTCCTGTTCCCCTACCACAATGTCCCTCACAGAACTTCTTATTTTCTCCTCCTACAATCTTCCTCTCAGAACTCCTCATGTTATCCTACTACAATGTTCCTCAATGCTTCCTTCCTGCTCTCCTGCCACACTCATCCTCAAAGAGCCTCTTCTGTTCTAGTTCCACATCGTTCCTTATGGATTCTCTTCTGTTCTCCTAACACACTGTTCCTCGAAGAGCCACCCCATAGATCTATTACTTAAAAAAATATGTACATATTTGAGCTATAAATGTATACGAATCTTGGCGAAAAAGAGCTATTCCACCGGGGTCACTGAGTGAGGCTACAGTTTTCTCAGCTGTTTAATGTAAGAGCGCGTAAATGTGCTGAAGTTCACTGAACAAATAAACAAGTGGAGTTATAGCGTTCCTGCCCAGATGTGCAAGTCCATCTGTCAGAGAGGGCCAGCATGTTTACTAATGAGAAGCAGCCCCGTGGCAAACACAAGCAGGCCGGCATAGGGGAGGAATCTCACCCAAGACAGGAGTCTGTCTCTGCCTGCTCCATGACACAGCGCGGGACCAAACCCCTCTAATAACACCATACCATATGGACAAGGGGACTTGGGACGTTTCCCCCTCAACCAATGGGCTTCAACCAGCATCACTGCAGCGTCACAGAGCTCATGCAGCTCTGGTTGGGTCTTTGTGCCTAAACTTGGCATAAGCTGCATTGCCGTTGAGCCTCTGAGCAAAGTACTTAACCTGTTCCAGAGATGTTTGATGGATGGGTGACCCTCTGCTCACACCCCAAACTTCACACTCACCTCTATATACTATATATGTACTGTGCCAAAATCTTAAGGCCAGTTCATAAAGATTTTGTATCCATGTGGCCAACAACTGTGCAAACTGTTTGAGCTTGACTGCAGAAGTATGGATGCCCAAACACAGCCTGGCTTTTAGACAGTCAAGGGATATACTTAATGCTATGAGGGCAACAAGTGTATATGTGCTCAGAACAAAAAAAAACTATTTAACATTAGAACACATGCAAATTATTTACAGTAACACAATAAAAAATAGCAAGACTTTCTCCTGTTCTCTAAAAAGTCACTGATATCTTGCGGGATGGCTAGAAGAACACTGCGTCAGCTGGAAAACCTCTCCTCAGGGGCACCTCAAACATGAAATTGTTAAATTTCACCATTAGCTCACTCACTCACTTCATTCATTAATTTTATTCGATTTTAAAAAGTCAGTGAGATATTGATTAGCCATACAAGGTGCAGGAGTCAGAAAGTGCATGGGTGCATTCGATGGTTATTACTATTGTGACTTTAGGAGAGGTTTTTGGCACACTGAAACAGACATGATATGCTAGTTTGACACCAACATGCAGATCGTTTAGACCAGGGGTGTCAAGCTCCAGTCCTGGAGGGCCAGAGCCCTGCACATTTTTGGGTTTGCCCTCATTTAATGCATCCTGATTCAACTCACTGTACTAATTACCACAAAACACTTGAGCTCAATCATTTGTGATGGAACAGGGAAAGAATTAAGCTACACAGGGCTCTCCGGGACTAGAGGTTGAGACCCCTGATTTAGACATCATTTTCTTTGACTGCCTAAGACTTTTGCACTGTACTATGTGTATGTGTGTGTCTTTAAAAGGGAGTGCAAGATGGGATGAAATGTAAAGTACAGGCCAGGGGACATGTGCTGAGGAGTAAAAACACATTCCGATGTACTCCAGTATACAAATGGCAAACAAAGCTCCATTTCATTGAGAGGTAGGTGGTTCGGGTGCAGAAAGTGAAAATCCAGACCGAGATTTTGTTTCAACCGACCAGTTGAGTATAGAGTCACGGATTGTGACTCTATACTATATAGAGTAGAGAACGGGTTGGTTGAAACAAAATTTTGGCCTGGATTTTTTTTTACTTTCTGGACCTGAACTATTCACCTCTGATTTCATTCCTTTTCAACCACGGATCATGACTCAGATTTATGGCTCTCAGAATCCCCCATCCTCACCATCCGAAGATATAAAAAGAATCTATTTTTGCAGCTTCATGTTTTCCAAACGACTGAAGGCTCAACACCTTTAGAAGCCACCAACTTTACGGCTAATTCTGAAAGGGGAATGGATGTTCTTTGCACGATGCTGCTGCCATCATGCTACACTGCAGTGCAGAGCAAAGTGCCGGCTAAGGATGGCTGCCCTCTGCACTCTGCACATGCCTGGGGGTAGCCAGACCTCCAGGTCTGGAGCGTGGAGTTGCGGCAGGCGGGGGGGCGTGGTCACAAGGGAGAATCTGAGCAGGGAGCCGTGCAATCGCTTTGCACAAGCACCCAGCACAAAAATGTGCTCCCGAGGGCGAGAACATTCCCAGATCATTGCGTAAGGTGAGGGACTTGACAGGGCCGTGAAATGCAGCCAGCCGGCAGCCTCCGTTAGCGAGGAGCCCTGCACAGGAAACTGGGCTCTGGCACAGTGCTGTTTCACTCCAGTAGGACAAGCTGCAGACGATGACACCAGCGATGAACGGTTAAGCTGTGACAAGCAAAAGGCATCATGGCAGCAGAGAAGAAGACTCTAACCTCTGGCAAAAGCCCTAGAAGAGCACATTGACCTGAGACCACAAGCATGTTAGCTGTTGCAGAGACTCACCATCCACATGACCCTATTTGGTAACGCTTTACATTTAATTTACCTTTATAATGCATTCATAGAACATTCACAAGCAGCATGTAAGTATTCCTTAACATCTTATCATACCTTAACAGGTTAAATAAATATAAATAGCAAAATTGTATGATACTATTTTACTATTCACTATAATTCAATTTGTTATTATCATATAATGTTTGCTATAAATATATGTATATTTCAGCCATGACGGTATACTTATATGCTGCTTATGAGTGTTCTACGAACACACTATAAATGCATTATTATAAAGGCATTATGAAGGTGCAGTTAATGCAAAGTGTTGCTCACAATTATTATTTTTATTTAATTTCAGCAAAATTACATTTTACCAGTACAGCTGTTTCTGGAATACATGTCGATTGCCAGGTCTTCAACATTAAAAACATTCCATTAGACTGCTCTAATCCACTCTGTTTATCTTGTTATGTAACTGGAAAAACATTGCTAAAAAATCTTGCTGCTAAACAATAGGAAATTATCAGGAGGCTACCGAATCCCCGAGGAATACAAATTCATTCATTAGCTGCTATTTCCTGAAAGAAAGCCACCCAGGAGTGGTGAGGAATGCTGAATCCTTTCTCTGTCCAATCAGCATTCAGAAAAAAAAGGTGTCTGTCCACAGGCTGAGATGGAACATGCTGACCATGTGGAGTGCAGGTCAGGGGACAGGGGTTGAGAGACAGTGCTGGCAGGGGCAGACGCCTGAGAGATGTGGTCAGGGGTCCTCCAGCGGCTATGGCAGCAATGGCAATTTGACCGCTACCAACACCGGAAGAAGTCAAGGACAACAGGAAGTGCCCTGGCTCCACTGCCGGGACGCCAAGAATTCCAGGAAGTTATTGCACTGCTTGAAAGCGGGCGAGGAATGCGAGATGTCTGAGGCTGGCGGGGTCAGGCCGCGTCGCAATCGCGCAGCGGGAACCCGCGGCGGGAACCCGCGGACAGAGCTCGGCCCGGCGCCATGCCAGCCCAGCATTGTACTGGCATAAAGCAGGCTGCTCTTATCGTTCATTAGTAGCCCTGCCCAAATAACAAGACTGTTGCCGTCTCGTGGCCTGTCTGGAATTTAACACCATTGTAACCTAAGGGCACCTTCAAAAAGACTATATTTTTAGCTTCCCAGTTACAAAAAAGCTATGAGAATTTAAGGGAACTCACAGTGATCTCCGGAAGGTTCAAGTCTGAGCTATGCTTCTAGCGAGAGCCCAATTTGCATTTTTCCTCCCAGCATGCTCTCCTGCCCATCCTCTAAAGTGGGATAAGCCCCCCTGTTGTTTGCATTCCTCCCCGTGGTCATGCATTTGATCTCAATGGCTTGCACCTGCCCAATTAGCCCAAGCCCCGCCTCCTTCCTTATAGCAGCACTGGGCATGTGTCTGTGTAGGTGAGCAAAGAGCCAGTCCGGCAAATTGTGCCTGGGACACGGGGGCTTGTATCCGAGACCCGACCGTCACCATCATGAAGATGATAGCCCACTGGGTTCTCCAGTCCTTATCCGACGATCACAGAAAACAGATACGCAGCCATGTCCAGAGGTGTAGGCTGAGGTACTTCACCTACACTGCCCCTGTCAATGATTAACCCAAAGGCAGGTGTTGATATACATGCAGCCTATTATAATTCAAAGGGATTCTGACTCACATACTCCTCAGCCCTCAGGTCAAATTTGATTTAGATTACAATCACTTTTTTATCAATAAATCACTCAGACAATTCATGAGGCTGTGACCCTGTGCTCAGTAGTTGGATGTTTGATGTTTGCTTAAAGCTGTTATTATCTACACGCCATGTGTACCAATGGCATTGTACCAAATACAAATGCATTTTGCATGTTTGAAACTTTCTTGCATGTTTTAATGTTCTGTGTGTAGCTTTGGATCTATTCCTCATAAATCTGATAAATGTTAGGAATATAGGCCATTTGTTGCACTTAGTCATGCCTTAAGGAGACGGGGAGACTTCAACAACAATTCGGGGCAAAAAGCTTAGATGTTGTTCGGAGATACGGAGCTTGATATTTGGCTCGAATGTCGATACTTCGAAAGTGATAATTGCTTTTCAATTATTTTAGGTACCTCCAGTTTTATCATCACATTATATTTGTTTACTTTATTTATGTAACATCCTTGGAAACTCTACAAAGTCCTGCCCCACTAACTCATCATCCAAGGGCTTGCCATTTGGTCAGAATGGGCCACTTGAGGACTGCAGCAATGCATTATATAAATACTTAGCTCCCTCTAGCGTGGGAATGTTAACACAAACAGTGAGAGAACTCACTTAAGCACCTAATGCTTTGTATTAATATTCTGCCTGCAATCACCGCTATTATTAATACTCTCTGTGTATACTAACATACTTAAACGTAACCCAAGTGGATTCAACGCGCTTGGCAGCAAGTAAAAGTGAAATATATAAACATAATTGAAACTGGTCCGATTTTGGAGCATTTTCTGAATTCTAGCATCACTCTGGCCTCAGATTATGAGTCTCACTTTATAGCCGACAGGAAGGAGACCTGGGCCCATAAATCGGCAGGGGGGTGCTGCCATCACCACCTCAAAGACAAAACGAGGAACTGGCACTCTCCGGGAGCAGCGGCAGGAAGCTTATCAGAGCCATCCGTCCTCCAGGACACCGGCTCCCGCATAAATGCTTCGGCTATTGTGCCCATAACTGATATCCCCCAGAGATCTATCCAAGGCTGGAGTCTGATGACCCCCCACGGACGGAACATGACTGGATTCCTGACTTTGGCGTCTCCGTCCTCCTACGCTGTCAGACGGTGGCACTACTTAGGGCCTATTTGATGAAAACAGCCCAGAAAATAATCGGCAGGCCACTCCCAACCCTTCAGCACATTTACACAACGCGATGTCTCAGATGAAGGACTCTAGCCACCCAGCATGGCCACTTTTCTCCTTCCTACCTTCTGGGAAGAGACTCAGGTCACTCCGAACATGCACATCCAGGTTCAGGGACAGCTTCTACCCGAGTGCTGTCAGACTGTTTAATGCCCATCGGGGTGATGCATAGCAGCTGTAACAATCATATAAGTAATAATTATAAGTCATAACTATATACACTAAATATATACGCGCTTAAAACTTTAGGACACGTCCGCAGGATTGCACATTTAATTGAAGTCTGTTGCTGCTCTTAATTATTCTGTCATTCTGTGAAGAAAGGCATTCAAGTAAGAATTTCATTGTACCTTGTACCTTGTACTGTACATATGACAATAAAAACCTTGAATCCTTGAATCCTATTTGTAGTGGTCTTAAGCTCACATGTCTCTACTCAAATGACATCAAGTCTAGCAAAATGTCATTGCCTCTTGCCGACATGATTACATTGCTCATTGCCAAAGGCCACTTTATTCTGGTTTAAGTTCATTGATGAAGTTCTGTGGAGGTCTTCTTTACTGACCCAAGAAGCAGCACAGATGTGTGCAGAATGAGTCAGAGAGCAAGGCAGGCTTTTAAGGTAGTCATCTCCCTCATACGTACAGCTCCGGAGAAAAATGAAGAGACCGCAACACAATTTTTTCACAATTTTCTCAATTTATGGTTATGCGTCTGTGTAAAATATACTTTTTTTCACAAACTGCAGCCTGGTTCTTCTCCATTTCTCTTTAATTAAGGGCTTCTTCCTTGCTTTATGGGACTTCAGTCCTGCTTCTAGCAGCCTGACACTAACTGTCCCAGCAGTGCACTTCACACCACTTAATGT
>JAODKL010000047.1:8337004-8347578 GCA_026780765.1 Petrocephalus schoutedeni
GGGGGGGGGGGGGGGGGGGGGGGGGGGGGGGGGGTCACCATGGAGCTGCCTATCAGATTCTTACTGGAAGTCTATAAGAAAAAAAAAATCTTAAAAAAACGGAGGAAGTGTAAGACAGAAGCTAACTGCAGGACTTGGCAGGGACACAAACATACACACATTACGAGTGTAAACACACACATTGGACCCCTCTGTCACACTACGGTTCAGCCTGCCAGATGCCCTCTTCCACGGAGTCACATGATGCACCATTGCATATATCCTAAGACCATCTGTATGGCTGACTTCTTACTGAATAGCATTGAGACTGAGCTCTGAGCTTTCAGGGGAATGATTGGACTCTTTCTGGAGCAAAATGAGGCTCCCCATTTACTGATCGCTCCCATTTAGGCACAAGCATAATTGGATAATGTTCTGGGGGGTATTCCACAAAGTAAAATTTCCTGGTTAGCTGAATGACTTAAGCTAAATGCGAAAACTGTCCAATAGGATGAGAGGTAAGTGACAATCCTTACATTTGAGTTAAGTTATCTGAGTAATGGAAAAGTCCTGCTTTGTGGAACCCCCGGGTTAATCTGTAAACAATATGCAAAGGACCAACACACAAATAACAAAACTTCGAATGCATTTTTCACAGCTTACAGGCTCTTGCATTACATCTCATACAGATAGTTGATAAGTGAAAGCCAATCCATCTAGACATTAAAAATGTAAAATATTTGATGAGGTTCATGTAGCTCTGAGTGATGCTTCTTTTGGAGAGAAAGGCCCTGTCCTAGAACATTTTCTGGGTTGGAAACCATTGCAACATGATTCGGATTTTCAGGTAACTATCCAACCATATACAATGCTTACAGAAATTGCTTAATTTTGAAATATTGCTGCAAATGTATTCATTGCATTACAAGAGTCCATTAACAAGCAACGTGTAACATATCTGCACATATCTTCCATACAGATATTTCCTTTTTATTGTCATTTTTTTGACTGACTCATTCAGTTCTGTTCTTGCCAATTTGCTATTAATTACAACTGCAGTCACTGGCTCCCAAATGGATGCTAAACACAAATGTTTGTTCTTTTGTTATTGCAAATGTGTTACTTAATTAGGCACCCAGGGAGACTGCTTGTCAATTAACTGTTCAGAACAGAACAGCTCTTTTAGCAGTACAATTTGCATTTCAATTTATTACTACTTGAAATTAATGTTTTGCTTTAAGCTATTGACTGTTTCTAATGGGATTGAAAGAAGTAATCAAAGACGCGATGAAGAACAAGTAATGATTTCTGTTATGAATTGAATTTGCAATATTCTTACTGCACAAAGGACGCATTCCAAGGCTTTCTCAGAGCACTTTAAATTGTTTCGTTAAAGTGTCTCGTTTTCTGGCTAAGGTGAGAAGATTAACGACTCAAAATGAAAACAGGAAACGACACGTTATGTCTGCCAGCATGTTACCAACAGCGCAAGGCGATGTGTGATTGCCCAATGCGGGATGGACACAGACCACGCAGCAGGGCTGACAAGCAGAGGGGATGGTCCTCTGCGTGCTCGTAAAACAGCCCGTGGCGGCTGCTCGCTCAGCACCGGACAGGGTCTGAGACACGGGTACGGTTATCCTCAGCCTCCCTGTGATGACTGGCCCTCCTGGCCATTCGCACGGACTGTCTCCTGCCTCCTTACGCAAACTCCAGCTGAGTCGGTTCATTATATCAGCAAACCGTCGCACTCGATGATAAAAAGGAGGATGAGGAGATCCATTCACCCAACATTACAGGCAGCCTCTGTTTATGCACCTCCCTCCTCAACACCACTGGGCTGCTGTTTGGGGGAAACAACCACAGCAGTGGCCCAAAAGAGGTCCAGATGGCTTCACAGCTGCACCGAATCTCTCAGCTTGTATTACAAGTCTACTGGCAAGCGACAGGGGTTTGAGAAGGTCTACACTTCCAGTGGTTGTCAGAGCCCTCCCGTGGGGCCAGCAGGTGGGGTCAGAGTTTTCTGGGGGGGGCTGTCCGTCATTTAGGCTGCCAGATGTGACCAAGTGGCAAAGTGATAACATCATTGTCACTTTTGCAATCTTTGGGCAACGCCTATAGTGTGCGGGCCCCTTGGAAATAAGCCAGGAGACCACAAAAGGATCTGGGCCGGGTGCTGGAAACAGTCCTGAGGTCATTTAGGTTTCTAATTACACTCTGAGTCCAAAATATAACGCAACAATAGAACTAAGATATTCACCCACCTCCACACACAACGGGCTTCACAGATGTTCACACGGTCACACAAAAAAAGGTACAGCATGTCCGCGGAAATGCAATCACGATTGCACAAAAAAAGGTTCACACGATGCCATTAGCCCTCAGCTGCGACGTCCCGATTCACGCCGCGCTCACTCTTAGAAACTGCGCGCGCACACTCCAAAGTAAGGAGACGCGTGTGCACGCGCGCGCGCGCGCGCCCCCCGCCTGCGAGCAGCGGCTCAGTGGGAGCAGCGCGGACTGCGGGGCGAGGAGGAGTCTCGCGCCTGGCACGAGGGAGCCGCGCCGCACTGTCAATTGAGCGCAGGCAGGATCCCGGAGCGCAGCTCAGCCCCGGACTTTGGCGGAGGCTGTGCGCGCATCCAGCCCGAGGCGAAAGCCGCTCCGCACCGCAGGCGGAACCGATGCCAGCGCAATAAAAAAGATCGCATGCAATTCTGCAAAGTACGGAGAAGTTCCCCCTTTTTTTTTAGTAGATAGATGTTGGGACCCGGACTGGCATATAACCCAAAATCTGGTTACTTATTTGCCACGATCAATTAAATCGTGCGGAGGGGAGAGGCGATTCGACAATCCAAGCGGTACAAAATCTTCTCCCGAAATCCGAATTATTTATCCGCCGCGGGAACAAAGTGCCAAGATTTGCTGGAGTACAAGCGGACTGTTTCATATCTGACCAGGACACAGGACACGGTGCTAATTATATCTGTTAACAGTGATGTTTTAAAGAACTGCACCTCTTTGAGATGGACCGTAAACACGAGCAATGACTGGGGTGATTATTCCCCAGGCTGGCTGCATCGCATCCGTACCAGAACTACAGACGGAGCCGGTGAGTAACCCGGACAGTGATCGGGAGGCATGAACTAAATCAGACGCATTAGATTGGAGCTTTAGAGATGTTTTTGCCAAGGGGCAGCTCACGCACTAGTCAGTTTGGGTGTTTTTATGCTCCGTGCACCGCGACGCCACCACAGCTCAGCTGATCTCAGGACCGCGGAGTTAATAGAAACTAATGCAGAAGTCGCAAAACGCTACTGTAGAGTTATTTTGGAATGACACGAGTAGAGAGACATTTGATAAATATTCCGGAGATTATACTTGTTTGCACAGTACTTCTCTTTTCGTAATGCCTTCTGCCTGCGTGTGATTTTGGTGACGGCTGCTTCTGCTTCCCACTTAGGCGGCACATTCGCACCAAGCTTCATCCGCTCCGCTCTAATTAAACTCAGCAGGACTCTTCACCTGGGACCCCCTTGCAAGCCAGTCCTGCTCTGCTGAGGAGTGGGGCTGCAATTAGACTCCCTCCCAGCTTCCCCAACCACAAGGGGGCCCTAGCTGTTGTCATGGGCACAGTGCTATCACTGTCCCCCGGGTCGCGGAAGCCGGGTTACTATGGCGACAGGCCCGGCTCCCTAAGCCACTACCCCACCTTGAGCAGCCGGCCGCTGAGCGCCCAGAAGGACCCGAGCATAAAGAGACAGCCCCTCCTCCTCCCCGCTCTCACCTGGAAGCGCCTGGTAGCCTCGACCCGCAAGAGAGGTTCCAAGAAGGGAGGCAGCACGGGACCTCCGCCCAGCAGCGGCCACATCCACCAGCGGGACGTGTCACACCTCAACCGGGAGAACGTCCGCAAGTCGGTGTCCTGTGCCAACCTGCCCAGCTATGAGGGCCCGCCCCCCAGCCACGGGCGCCCGCAGCTGTCGTCGGCGAAGAAGGTGTCGCCCCGGGCCGGCTCCTCGCCCCGGCGCGTGGTCGTCCAGGCCTCCACCAGCGAGCTGCTGCGCTGTCTGGGCCGCTTCCTGTGCCGCCGCTGCTACCGGCTGAAGCAGCTGTCCCCGGCCGACCCGGTGCTGTGGCTGCGCAGCGTGGACAGGGCTCTCCTGCTGCAGGGCTGGCAGGACCAGGCCTTCGTCACGCCCGCCAACGTGGTCTTCGTCTACATGCTGTGCCGCGACGTCATCGACGGCGACCTGATGGCCAGCGAGCACGAGCTGCAGGCCACGCTGCTCACCTGCCTCTACCTGTCCTACTCCTACATGGGCAATGAGATCTCCTACCCGCTGAAGCCCTTCCTGGTGGAGGTAGGCAAAGAGGCCTTCTGGGGCCGCTGCCTCTGCATCATCGACGCCACCAGCGCCAAGATGCTCCGCATCAACGCCGACCCGCACTTCTTCACCCAGGTGTTTGCCGAGCTCAAGAGCGAGGGCGGCTCCGTGCCGCTGGACTACGGCCAGGTTCTGGACCGGTGAGTGGGAGGGCCTGTCCCCATTACCCACCCTCCACGCTGCATGCCTAATCTCCTAATTCTCCATGATCATCTCCAGACCTTCTGTGATCATCTCATGTGCTCTGTGATCACCCGCATCCATCTGCTCTCTGATTCGCTGAATACCCACCTATCTCAGGTGGAGAAGGTCTGTCTGGGCTGGTCTGTAGTGGTGCTTTTTTCCAACCCACTGATCTCGGGTCCTGTCATCCTGGTGGAATCCCTGGCTTTTCACACCTGTCTGCACCTGAAAGGCACCCTGTCGCTGATTAAAGGTCACTTTAGCTGCCTGCTGAGTTTTCGTTGCAGGATCGGTCCTCTTCAGACGACTCAAAGGTCTAAAATGCAGCTCTCCTGCTAGGCAGATCACCCAAATGCTCCACTTGATAGTCTGGGCATAATACTCACCTGAAGACCTGTTCCTGTCTTCCTCATCTCCTCCTGACATCGACACACACATACGCAGTCAGAGGAACAAGCTCAACTGGTGACAGGTTTTTCATCTGCAAAAGGAAGTTTATTATAGACCCTTATAAACCAAAGCTAATTAGAAGGACTTAGAAGGCCCACCTATAAACTGGGCTGGTTTTCTTGCTAGATAATACCAGCTAATTCCCCGGGATGTGTGCAGATGTGTGCAGATGTTAGATGGGCGAAGTGTTTGAAGGTGGTGGCAGGTGCGAGAGTAGCTTCAGGCCACCTATCTTTCGGCCTGTGTCGCAAATGAGGGCCACGCAGGGCCAGTCCTTCTCCAGCGGGGGTCACAAGCGTGGCCCCAGAGGTTACATTCACGGAGCTCATTGCCCCATCTCTGGTGAGCGGCCTGATTTTGTTATCTTGGCACATGTGTTGCAAGGTGCCTGTGGCTGAATAGTGGCGGTAATGAGATTAACTAGCCCTGCAGGGTCAGCAGCTAATCCCTGCTGGAGTACCTCATCTCCTGCGCCCGTGGGGCCGGCACGCGGCGCTCGGAGCTGCTGGTGCGTATGGGGCTGTGTCTCCAGGCCTCTCCTAGGCTTGTTGTTTACGCTCCCTGGCTAAGAGCTGCGCTCTCATTGGCTGCTGCCAAGTTGGACGCCGTTGTGGGAGGAGTTCTTGATCTGCCTTGAGCCGGTGTCATGTGCTGTTAGAGTCTAATCGTTTTTTGTTTGTGGCTCTCAGCTGATGTGGCCTCTAATGCCCCTGCACTGCCAAACTCAAACTCATTTCCCACCTAACTCACGCAGACGTGGACCTGGATCAAAGCCACAGTCCAGCCCTGATCCTCCCTTCACAGTCATGTTTTATCTCACCAGTGGCCCGCATTCACCACTGGTGTCCCCTGTGTGTTTTACCAAGAAAAAAGCCCCATTAGGTGGTGGCCTGGAATATTATTAACAGTGACAGTGTGTTTGTTCCTGCTCGTCTCGCCACCTGCTGGTCAGACTGTACATGCCCTTCAGCTGTCGTCAGGTCACATGACCCTGCACCAGTCTAGCTTCATCCAGTCATGACCCCCAACTGCTCTTATGGCTGCTTTCTGAATGTCTCCTGACACTGTGCACTTTTACGCTCTTTTGCGTCTGATCACTCCCTCTTCCTCCTCCTTTCCTTCCTCCTCCTCCACCTTATCTTCCTCCTTCTCCCCTTCCTCCTCCTCCACCCAATCTTCTTCCTCCACCTGATCCTCATTCTCCTCCCTTTCCTCCTCCTCCACCTCCCCTTCCTCCTCCTCCCATTTCTCCTTTTCCCCTTGCTCCTCTTCTTCCTCCACCCGATCCTCATTCTCCTCCCTTTCCTCCTCCTCCACCTCCCCATCCTCCTTCTCCCCTTGCTCCTCCTCCACCTCCCCATCCTCCTTCTCCCCTCGCTCCTCCTCCACCTCCCTTTCCTCCTTCTCCCCTCGCTCCTCCTCCACCCGATCCTCCTCCTTCTCCCCTCGCTCCTCCTCCACCCGATCCTCCTCCTTCTCCCCTTGCTCCTCCTCCACCCGATCCTCCTCCTTCTCCCCTTGCTCCTCCTCCACCTCCCTTTCCCTCTTCTCCCCTTTCCCCCTCCCCCTCCTCCTCCAGACGTAAGGGTTCCTCGGTCTCGGTCCAGTCCAGCTCCCATTTCGGGGTTCTCAGCCCGGCAGCGAGAGACAGGCTCCCAAGTCACGCGGGGGTGTGCGTGCCGAAGCCCTGGAGCGCCCCCACTGTCCCAGGACACACGCGCTGCCGGTCGCCCTCGGCACTCTTCTGATGCCCCTACCCACCCAGGCCCCCGAGGGCCCTACAGCGCCTCCTATAGGGCTTACGATGGAACTGCTGTCCCGGTCACCGGTGATCTCGCGTCCGAGCCGATTCTGGATGGGGTGGCACTTCGCGTTACGGGGATTCGGCCAGTCAGTGCTGTAGCCAACCCCCGCGGGGGCGGCCTGGTGTGGCTCGGAAGCCGCCATCATTCTGTGAGCCATGGGGACCCTACAGAGCCGCCGTGATCTGCTGCTAAGGACTTGCACGTACGGCAGGGTCTCCCAGAGTATCCCCGGACGGGGACAGGATGACAGATGCCGCACCATATAGACGTGCTGCCCTGTGGCGAGTAATGAGTCAATACGATCTGCTTGAGTGGCATTGTGCATGTTTGCTGAAAACAGCAGATTTTGCTTTTATTTACTTTAGCCATTTTTTTGAATGTCATTGTAGTTTGAATGACTAAAATGTTCCTTTTTTTGTCTGCTTGATAAAATCAAATTAGTTCATCTCAAGTATGGGAGATCTGGTGTCAACAGTGTTAATTTGTTAACTGCTATAATTATAGCTGTTATAATAATTAAAATTATTATAGGCGTGTTAATGTTACTGCTATGGGGATGAAGTAATGTTCAGTTCTGTTATTATTTAATTTTGTTCTTTATTCAAAGCCTTGAAATCTCGAAGCATGTGAATTCCGACCAATGGCACCACTACTGTATAAAGTAAATGCATATCTTTATAATGCATCTATTCGGATTAACGTGAAGTACAGAGACAGCCAGTGTGTAACATTCCAAAAGCATTGCAGAGGCTTTGTAGTACTGTTATGATAGTGTCTTGTGGGGTGAAAAAAGGGAGAGGAGGCGTTGTGAGTGAGAGACCCCCCCCCCCCCCCCCCCCTGAAAAACCCTGGTCCGTGGGGGCATAGAGTGGCATAATCTTTAAGCAGCCTTCAGAAACCCCCGCCCCCCTCAGCTGTGCCCCCCCGGTTATCCGTCACCGCTGGGGGAGCATTGCTTCTGCGTGGCTTTTGTAAAGTCACTCGTGTAAACGTACGCAGGCTCATATTATTTAATTATTTGGGAAAACTTGAAAAAAAAAAGTCTAAAGTGTTTGTTTCTTATTAATGCTGTAAAGCACATTTTACTTTTTTTTATCATTATTTAATAAAGTTCTGAAAGAGAAGCTGAGTGAGTGGCGTGTCGATTGGCTGCATCCTCTTCCAGGAGGTTCGTATCACACACACAGACTCACAAACACACACTTAGACACACACACTGTGCAGATTCAGCCAGCCAGCTGGGAATCCGTCAGCCCCTCCCCCATCCTGATTAAATTCTGAGTCCTGCTCGGCCACGGTGTCTGGCCTTGGGGTTAAGGAGGAGGAGGTTCCCAGAAGAGCAAAGGTCTCACGGCCTCAGCCTTGGTGAAAC
Organism: Petrocephalus schoutedeni; assembly: GCA_026780765.1. Lineage (NCBI taxonomy): Eukaryota > Metazoa > Chordata > Actinopteri > Osteoglossiformes > Mormyridae > Petrocephalus > Petrocephalus schoutedeni. Next base: position 8,345,182 of record JAODKL010000047.1, read on the forward strand.
TGGTCATGCTCAGTGTGTCTGCCTCTGTGTGACATGCTGGATCCTTCAGCATCTGTGAGGCTGCATATACACAGCACTGTGCAAAAGTAGTTGGCAGTCAAAGGAAATTTTAAAGCTATGCATAAGGAAATCAGTCCCTATGGGATTTTGCGGAGTGTTTTTTTTACTGTTGCAGCCAGACTTGCTTGATTTTGCAGCAGCTTCTCTCAAAATATGTGATGCGACTTTGCATACAGTAAAATGAAGAAAATCGGGCGATCAGGATTTTTTAATTCCTACCAGTGAAAAAGAGAAAAAGACCCACAGTATATAATTGCTTGGCATACTGCTTTGTATATAGGCCTATCACATTACAGTGCTTGTTATTTATCTGTTTTCTGAATTCAACAACCATTAGCTTAGTCACATATATAAGGAAATACTTTCTTTTGTAGGGCTGTACAATATTGGAGAAAATTCACACGGTGATAACTGACATATTTGCGTATATTCGTAAAACAATGGAGTCTGTCAGATAAGTTGGTGGTGTTTTTGTCATTTGTGCTGACACAAAGCAGCACCGACAAGTCACCTGCTTTTGCTCAGTATCGTGGACATGGATCTTTGGTGGTGAGCAGTTCTTGCTCATGCACAACTCATGTGAAAGCAGCAAGAGGAACAATCGTGTTGTTTCCAGTGACTGAGTGAAAATGTTTTAGCGTAACGACCCAGCTTACTATCGCAGTCCCTGCCATGTGACAATCGCATACGCCTAACGTGCGATGTTGAAATTAGCATCACGCATCGTGCAGCTTTGGTTCCAGTTGGTTAAGTCGTAGTTAAATAAACTCGCAGTTCAATATTAGCAGCAAATAAAATCAGTTAAATACATTAACAGAAAAATGCTGCCAGGCGTGCAAAACAATTTGCCTCCACTTTTGTGCAAATCACTCGGCACAGTCTTTAGCAGTAATTTATATTGGTAAATATGTTTGCTGTGCTCATCTTCCCTGCAGCGCAGCCTAACAAAAAAACACATGAATTTGCACTATGATGGTTTGTAGTTTAACCCCTACACAAAAATAATTCTCTTTGACTGCCTAATAGTACCGAACAGTCATTTTTGTGTGATTGTCGGAGCATGTTTTGGGGTCCATTGCACAATCATACAGCACTTCCTGTTAGCACATATTACTGACCTGCTCCAGTCCAGGGTGACCCAGATCAGACTGGGTTAACTGTCCAGCTATTATTCAGTGCATTTGGTCTGCTGGTTTGGAGATCACATGAACTGTATTAACCCAGAATAAATGAATGAATGTCACATTTATATAGTGATTTTCAAGACACCAAAAGCGCTTTACAAAACCAATGGGGAGCCACTTTGACCACCACTGTGTAGCACCCACCTGGATGATATGACAACAGCCATACTGTGCCAGTACGCTCACCACACCATAGCTAAGGTAGTGAAAGACCAGGAATTTGATTAGGAGGATTAGGAGGCCAGATTTGAAAAGGCCCCAATGGGCTATTTTAGCCAGGACATCGGGATACCACCTCTGCTCTTTTGAAAGATGCTCAGGGATCTTTTATGACCTCAGACAGTCAGGACCTCAGTTTTATATCTCATTCAAAGGACAGGATCATTTTTACAGCACAGTGTCCCTGTCCCTGCACTGGGGCATTGGGATCCACACAGACCACAGGATGGGCTAACCTGTTGGCCACACCAACACCTCTTCCACCCTGAACCCTGTGGCACTAAAAGGAGCAGGCGGGAGAGTGACTGCATCCATCAGCAAGGGCTGGGCTAACATGCAAAGGCCTAACATGGCCGGTGCTAGCATGGGCAGGGCTAACATGCAAAGGGCTAACATGGCCGGGGCTAGCATGGGCAGGGCTAACATGGAAAGGGCTAACATGGCCGGGGTTAACATGGGCAGGGCTAACATGGAAAGGGCTAACATGGCCAGGGTTAACATGGGCAGGGCTAACATGGGAGGGGCTAGCATGGGCGGGGCTAACATGGGAAGACCTGCCGTGGGCGGGGCTTACATGGGACGTGCTAACATGGGCGTGGCTAATATGGGAAGGACTTACATGGGGAGGCTAACATGGGAAGGGCTCACATGGGGAGGCTAACATGGGAAGGGCTCACATGGGCGTGGGTAACAGGGACACACCCATAGAGCATGTGATGATGACCACACAGATTGGGGTTCATGTGGACATTCCCATAGAGGCAGCCTATCGTTAGCACCGACAGTTTGGAGCAAACTGTGGGGAGAAGGTACAGTACACAGAAACATAGCTGCCAGGAATGGGGCAGACATACAGCCAGTGATGACATTTATACAGAACTATCCAGACTAGCCATCAACCATACACGTAGCCCTTAGCTACACTTATAGAAAT
>JAODKL010000047.1:8347909-8372441 GCA_026780765.1 Petrocephalus schoutedeni
TGGCCCCCCATCCTGGGTTGTTCCCTGCCTCGTGCCCGTAGCTTCCGGGATAGGCTCTGGACCCCCCGCGACCCTGATAAGAACAGCGGGTTGGAAAATGGATGTATGGATGGACAGCTGAATGGAATGGATTTGTAATGCTAATTTGGCTGCCAGTGTTTGATGCTAACATAACACGGCGATTCTCGCAGATATTCTGGCAGAAATGAACACACAGCAAATCATTATGTACACCATGTGAACAGTAAATAAACATCTCCGCGGTTATGAATGACTGTCGCTCTCCAATCCAAAATTCAACGCCTTTACCGAGGCACCGTGCTGCCGTGGAACACAGAAGCAATCTGAAAATGTGCTGTAACTAGTCTCTCTTTGCAGCTCGAGTACGGCTCGGTTCCTGAATGCCAGTGGAAAAGCACCATTAGGTAACTGCATAGCTAGGTGCGTTATCTACACTTGCTAAACTCAAAAATTATAATAATGACAGCTGGTCAACAAATTCAGTTCCAGCCTAGCTCTCTGCCATGGTGTTAAATCAATGGCTGCAGCTGGGTTTGAATAACGATTTATATCTACTTTGAACCTTCGGCCGTTTGAAGGCCCAGCAGAGGTTGGAGATGCACTGTGCAGCCTGTGAGAGCCCTTTTCATGAATCCCTGCCCTAATGCGAGTAGGACACAGTTTAGTACAGTGAAACCTTCAGTGGTGGCCCCCTCCGTCTGCATAATTTAATGCTGTGTTGACAGGTACGGACAAAAATCACATTTTCAGAAAAATATTATAGGGATACATTCTGACTGGTTAAATAAGAAACTAAGCCTGTTTTCCTACAAGAATATTTATGAATTAAGCGGTGACATTTTTGTTTATATGCTCAACCGATACGAAGTCAGAATATACTCAAGAAAAGCCGAGAAGGATTAGGAAGTACCCAGAAGCGCGGATTTACTGAAGGCAGTTTGCTGCTCTGCTTGTTAATCCACCAGGGGCCTGTTTCATGATGCAGGATTTCTCGCTTAGCCGGATAACATCTGATTTATGTGCATTACTTTATCTTTGTTCACATACCTTTAGCCCAGACTACCTTAAATCCGACAATTTATCCGGCTAAGTAGAAGGAATCCTGCTTTGTGAAACAGGCCCCAGGTGATAAGTTTAGATTTCAAACAAGGTGTGTTTGTCTTTATGCCTAAGAGTAGAGCTTAGGTTTATTCCTGCTGCTTTTATTTGTGGTAAACGGTGCCTCTAAGGTCCACATATTAAGCTCAGCCATGAGTACTGGGGATTAAGGGTGCAGTCCTGCTATTAAATTGGCCCCACCCATCCCACGCTAATCCTCTTTGCTCTGAGCGACGTGAGGACAAATTGGAGTGGGAGGGGTACAGTCAGGGTAAAGTAGGGGCAAAGGAAAGGCTAGCCCACTCTGGGGAGGGTCTGAGCCCATTAACAGCACAAGCAAACAGACACCATGCAGAATGAGTCAGCTACGTCAACAAATAATGTAGTATTCTGACAGCTAGATTTTAATTGTTGTGCATTTGTTCTGCAACAGCCGTGACACCAGCCATACACTACATTGCCGTGACATATGTCCTTGCGGGCAGTAGCTAATCACATGGAGTTTTTGTCAAAGCATTTTGACATAGATTTATACAAAGCTGTAGACTTGGGTTTAGACATTAGGGAGATGTGCCTAATGATAACATGGGTGTAATGTGTGTGTTCTCGGGGCTGGTTTGGCCCCTGCTGATGCTGAAACCAAGCCTACACCCTTGGCCTCATGTGTGTGTGTTTTTTTTTCTTCTGGAAAAATTGCTGTGCTTTTTGTTTCCGAGGTTAGTATAAAATATCTTTAAATACTGTATATCTAAAAAAGAACAAATATACATCATCTGTGAAAAAGTAAAAAAAGAATATTTGAGTGGTGAGGCTTTGTACATTGTTATGGACAGGCTGTATTTCACCTGCCCCCGGAGACGGTGCTGTAGAGATATGCTGGGGGGGCTGCAATCACTCCCAGAATGCCATTAATTGGCTGGTACTAATAAGATGAAGCCGTTTTTGCTCTTGCGGAAGTCGGCGTTGGCCTGGCCCGGCTTCATCTCCACGGCGACGCTCTTGGGTTTCCCGCGCATGTAGAGCTGGAGGGCGGAGCTTCGCACGGAGACTGACAGAGGTCTGCACAACACCCTGAAACACGCACAGTTATTTAGACACACCTCACGTTGTACATAACATATGTACAATTATTCACTCAGATACATCAGTTTAGTGCCTGAAATTATTTGCATACATCACAAGATGACGCAGTACACCATATTCCAACTCAGCTATATCAGTCTGAACCTCTGACAGGCATAGACCCCTAAAAGCATCGGAGCCGGGGACCGGAGAGGGAGAGGGCTAAAGTCATGCTGTCATGCCTGTCTGCTTCTGAAAAATCCCAGGGACGTAGTGATGTACGGTAATTCAGGCTGTTATCATTTTGGATTAAATTATTCGTAGGTAATTGCTTTTCGACTGTTCAGCCCTGCATTCTTAGTGATGCTATGAAGGACCACAGGCCCATGTGGCCCCGCCCCCATGCTGACAGGCAGCTATCAGCTTTCATTGTCGTGCCCTGAAGTCACGCTGACTTCTGTAAATGTGGCTGTATGCCTCAAATGACGTGCGGACTAAGTGGAATCGAACACGTCGGCATGAACAGTTTGTCACGTACTTAAAACGCTACCTCCGGCTTGTTGGTTCCGCGCCACAAGCATGGAGGGTGCAGAATGTTTTGGACATTCGGACCCACAAAAGGGGGGAAATCGACTTATGAGTCATTTTAATAAAGGACATGACAGCTTTTTTAAAGTGGAGGTTACTCGCTTATCAACAGCCATATAGGTTTAATGCCAGCAGTGGCACAGACGGGGAAGCCAACCACACACTAACAAAACACATGTACTCCAAGGCGACAGAGTTACGACATTTACTACTAACAGGAATGCACAAAAGCGCAGTGCGGTGCAAAGCAAGTGGATAACAGCGTGATCAGTTCTGCTGTCCAACCTCATGACATCACATTACGTCAGCCAATTGTGGACAGTGGGTGGGATCAGGACAAATGGAAAAGGTGGCCCCGGGACACAAGCGATCACCACCCGCACGTCATCGTATTGCTAAAACGACACTGATCCGGCCAATCTCCTCTGAAGTATATGGCTGCCATTAGGATTCCGGAAGGGGTCAAGCATGGGGCTCCCCTTGAGCTAGGGGTGAGCCAGTCTCTTGGTGGTCTACCTATATGGGTTGCCATGGAAACACATTGAAAATAATAATAGACTTTAATATAGTTTGTATTTAATAATAGCTTAATTAATGCTGTATGTATGATGATATGACTATAATTGTGCACAGTTTATTCAAATCCCAGCTGTTCTCCAATCACGGCCCTTTCTAGATTGTTCCCTTATCATCAGCCCCGCCCAACACCCCCCCCCATTCCTGGCTCACTAGGTGGGTCAGTCCCGCAAGGACAGCCTCATCATAGATCAGCGCGCTCGTCTGCCAGGCAGCAGCCGCATTATTCATCGCCGCGGAAACGGCTGCGACATAACTGGGGCGCAGCGCGAGCTCCTGAAGTCCCCACCTCCGGATCCAAAACAGAATTAGCACCCAAGGTGCATTTTATATGGTGCAGCGGGTCCAGTGATCATCCTTTAACCACTGATCTCGGAGTCATATACTGTATCTTTACAGTGAGGTCATCATTTTCTCAGACGGGGTGTAGCTCCTGAGGGCACCTGCTTAGGTCTAAAATTCTCCCAGGGAGAATCGAACCCCTGTGTCCATGCAAAGCAAAATTCATAATATCAGACATCAAGGCTCGGGCAGCCCGGTACCAAGAGCTCGGATGGACAATTCTGGCACCAGGATCAGTGAAAGGCGTTTATGGCCCTGACAAATTCATATGGGGGCAACACATACATTCAAATTATGGTCCCCTAGCCAGCTGGGTGGACTTTCTCAGCACTGCCACCAGGGATGTTGAGATGACCCTGATCAGTGAGACACACTTTATACAACCTGCACTGCAAAGCACCACTTGCTACCATGCAAGCACAGGGGGGAAAAATAATATTTGTGTACCTACCAAAAATAGACTTAAAGACTATGCATTTTCAGGTGGTGCTGCTTTTATAAAACAAATTCAGGCAGTAGCATATAATGTTATTTATCCTGTGAAACCGGGATTATGGATGAATGGAAGAGAGAGAAGCAGGTTATCATTTGTGCAGAAAATGGGTAATTTTTCAGGCTTCTTATATTCAGGTCAGAAGCAAAGGTACTTTGTTCCGGGACTGCTTTCCTCTGAAGGTTTGTGCTGTGGTTTAGTATAAAACCAACCAGGCCACAGAGACCCAAAGGTGCTGCCAAACTCAGCAGAATCTCCTAGGAGCATTGTGCGAGGCAGAGGAGGAGTCCACTTCAGGGTAACAAGTAGCGGGAACCGGTGGTGCGTGCATATATATGACTCCCAATAAAAGCCGTCACACATACAGGATGGATTAAGTTTTATCATGCGCCTGCTGCCACTCGGGTTTATTTTCTTTCAAGCTTCAAAGACAGCTGCTACTGTTTTCACACAAGACAACGTGACACCAAGAAGTACAACCTAGACTGACACCAAAAGCGAGTGTCCCTCGTCCTATGGAAAAGAGACGATCTCCCTCCGTAACCCTAGACGCTGCTAGAAACATTGCCCCATTGCCTTTTCCGGCGAAAATCGCAGGCTCCTCCAGTTGTAAAGCCTAACGCATTAAGGACAGCCACTCAGGGAGGGGTTCAGGCAGGGGAAGGCTCTATTTCTGGGATGGCTGACGCTCCTCTCGGCCCAAAAACCGACTTCGGAATAGAGACGGGCTGAGTGGAGCGGAGCGCCGAGCTCAGAGCTCAGGGCTCACGCTGGAGCTGCATGCTGACCTTCAGCGCTGACCTCCCCCATCGGGGTCACGGCTCGAGCCGCTCCCTTCCGGAGCGCTCATATCTGGGACAGCTGGATGAGCGTGGCCTACATTCGCTTATTTTTAGCAAGCCATCTATAACTGAAGGCCATTACTGTTCGGGCGCAGAAGTGAGGCCCAGATCTCCACGCTGATCCTCATTCCATCACACATACAGGATGGATTAAGCCTTATCATGCGTCTGCTTTTCCCTCACACTCACCCAGAGATCCCACAGGCATCCTCTGAACCGCACCAGGACTAGCCAGCAGCCTCCATATATAGGAAGGGGGGAAACAGCTAGCAAGAAAGGGGGAGGTGTGGACACCCTGTGAATCAGACACCTCCCCCCCCACGTACTCGTTGCCCCGGCCCCAGCTGCCCCCGCCCATCCCCAGACTCCCAGCTGTCCAGGCAGATGGCCGCCAACTCCCTGTCCCACGAGTGACTTACAGTAAGCGCTCACGGCTCCGCATTGACCTGCGCAGCTCAGATCCTCCGCTGCACGCTCACCCGGGGTTCATGGCTGGCTTTGGCTGCAGAAGCTCGGCATAAGGACCAGGCCTCGGTTTCTAAAGCCCTCAGCCGGGCTGTCCCCATTCTCACAGACGTGAGGCGGCCTGCCGCTATACCGCAGCTGCTCCGGCAGGCCTCGGACTGGAAACGCCCCTGACTTTGGCGGGGGGGGGCAGAGTGTGCATCTGCATTGTCATTTATCCACCCCTGAGCAGAAGGAGGGTGTGGGTGGGTATTGTTGTCTTTTCTTCCCCACCGCCTCCCAGAGGTCCCTGGGTCAGTGTTGACCCAGATGGCAGTACAATGTGCCCTGGGGGGGGGGGGGAGACAAAGGCCTACAGAGCGGAGGGACACCCCCACCCAGGGCTGTGGCGCACGGACACGTGTGCTGATTGATCTGCATGCACGCGTGCAGCCGAAACTCGCGCCGTGTGCTGTGCGCACCAGCTGCCTTAGAGCAAAGGGGGGGGGGCAAGATCTGCAGATTAAAAACCAGCTGGCAAATTGATTAAGGACGGCAGAGGCAGGCAGGCCCTGTGCAGCCAAGGCTGTTTAATTACAGGGCAGACATGTCTATCATGGGTCATGTTAATAACTGCCTGGAGATGGACTGGCATCCTATCCAGGGTGTCCCCTGCCTTGTTCTCCCTGGGAATGGCTCCAGGCCCCCTGCCTGGGTAAGCAGCTATGCAAATTGGATGGATGGGTCCATCTTCTATAGCCCATAATGGAGTGAGCAGGGTGCATCTGCTTAAAGCAAAATGCACAAGGCAGTGGGCACCCTAGACTAGTGTTTCCCAACGCAGTCCTCGGGGAAGACCGGACAGTCTACGTTTTTGCTTCCTCCCAGCTCCCAACACACCTGTACCAGGTGAGTTCCTGATTGGCTGGGAGCTGGGAGGGAGCAAAAACGTAGACTGTCCGGTCTTCCCCGAGGACTGCGTTGGAAAACACTGCCCTAGACAGGGTGAGGACAGTCAGACACATTTATACTCTTTTACTGAAATGTCAATTGGCAAAAAAACTCATAGGAAAAAGGTTATTGTACATTCAGTAACTGCAAATAAATCCATATTTCATAGTCCATTTAGACAACATCGCTACTCCTTTAGATCCAGTGCCTGCTTTTAAATACTGTTATAGGAATTAACCATGTCAAATTGCTGCTCGAGTTGCCCCCTAGTGGCCTAACCATTTAAAATTTAAAACATCTTTTAAAATAGTCATATCAATGTTAAATAGACTTTCTGAATGCCCCCTAGTGGATGCCACCACTAATGCCACCCTTATTAATGGCATGAATTAACTAATCTGATTGGCATAACTGTAAAATGCATTCCGCCTTCTGGCACGTCATCATGGATGCACTCACCGTGTAAAGTGGTCGCTCAGGTTGCCCAGCATTTCTCCCACGCGGTCCTGATTGGGGCAGAGCTTCCCCCTCTGGAGGTAAACCAGAACGTCGTCCTGGGAAGATGTGTGCAGCACCACCATCTGGTCAGCTCCACTCGTGACGCTTAAGCCCGTCACCTGGGGCACACACACACACACACACACGCAAAGTTAATCACTACTCCTATTGATTATCCTGAGGCATCTACATAGTGATACAGGCTGAAAATAAACTTAATCAAGAAACACAGAAACATGGGAGGGTAAGCCTGGGTCAGTACAGCAGTCCTCGTGAGGCTACGGCGCCGTGCTGCTATTCCCGTCTAGTGGGCGGGGCGCTAATCCTCTTACGGTTTAATGAACACGACGGGAGGACTCTTACTCCCCCCCCCCACGCCATGTACTGGAGCCCTGGGGTTGACATCGGGGGTGAAGGGTAAAGCCTCTTGTGTATCCTGTAGGAAACCCTAATTCCCTAAATCACGGCAAACAAAACGCCAGCACGGCGTGACAGCCCATTTTAATGTTTTATTATAGCAGGACAGTGAAACCAGGCTGCATATTGATCCATAGTCAGATAAGTACTGCTAAGCATTAGCATACCATTTGGTAGTAGCTTAACATATTTAATTCTGTAGCGAATTTATATACAGGATATACAGAGCTCGCAGAAAGTCTTGAGGCACTTGCTTAATTTAGTTAAAAAATTACAAATTTGTTGGTTTAAAAAAAAAACATTACATTATTATATTATGTATTACTTGCTTACAAAAAACACACATCACATTAGAAACAACCCGCAGTTTTAAGTAAAACATTAATTTCAAGTAGAAATTAACTGTAACCCAAATTTCCTAAAAGAGCTGTTCTAAGTTTTAAAAAAAGTCGCAAAGTGTGCTTTTTAATTAGTAACACCTGTGCAATAACATGAAATACCAAACATTTCTGTTTAGCCTCCATTTGGGAGCCAGTGACAACTATTGCAATGAATAGCAAGACCAGGACTGAATGAGTCAGTCAAAAAACGATGACACTTAAGAAACGTCTCTGTGGAAGATATGTGCTGATATGTTACACACAGCTTGTCAATGAACATTTGCTATGGAACCAACATATTTGCAGCATTTACATTGAGCAAGCAAGCTTCTCAAGACTTTCTGTAAGCATTGCGTATCTCTGACATTTCTGAGGTCATGTGTCTGTGCTGATGTACTGTATGTCAGTGCTGCACGTATCTGTGCTGATGTATGTCGGTGCTGTATGTGTCTGTGCTGATGTGTGTCGGTGCTGTATGTGTCTGTGCTAATGTATGTCGGTACTGTACGTGCCTGCGCTGATGTATGTCAGTGCTGCACCTGCCTGTGCTGATGTGTGTCAGTGCTGCATCTGCCTGTGCTGATGTATGTCAGTGCTGCACCTGCCTGTGCTGATGTGTGTCAGTGCTGCACCTGCCTGTGCTGATGTGTGTCAGTGCTGCATGTGTCTGTGCTGAATTACGTCAGTGCTGCCTGAGCCTGTGATGAAATATGTCAGTGCTGCACCTGCCTGTGCTGATGTATGTCAGTGCTGCAGGAATTTGTGCTGATTTATGGCAGTGTTGCCTGGGCCTGTGCTGATGTATGTCAGTGCTGCCTATGTCTGTGTTGCTGTACGTTAGTGTTGCCTGTGTCTGCACTCACGCTATCCAGAGGCAGCTTCTTCAGCACCCGGAACTGCTTGCGAGGCTCCAGCTTGTAGATGTTCTTGTCCGTGACGAGCAGGGCACGGTCAGTGCTCTTATTGAACCTGTTCACCTGTAGGGCACCATGGTGAGGTGATCCTCGGTCTGGAAGCTCCCGTCAAATCCAACACGCACTGATGCTCTTGTACCAACCTTACGCACGAATCCCGAGAAGAGCACTGTGCTGTACTGGTCCTTCTTCTTCAGCTCCTTGGACATCTCGACGAAGCTGGAACTGGTCTGGGGAGAATCGTTTGCCTGAAAGCACAGGTGTTGTCATTATTATTAAGAATAAACCGTACAACTTTCCCCAAATTTTCAAATATAGCACCCAGTTATTAATGGAGGAAGGTGGATCAAAACACACATAGGCGACAAGATCTGAACTGCAAACAGTATGACAGTGAACAGATTAGTTAACCCAAGGGTTAGCATGCAATGAGTGTGATAGTAAAGAGAGGCGATAACCCAAAGGGGTGACATGGCCCTCAGGGTGACAGTAAAGAGACTAGTTAACCCTAGGAGTTAATATTGAAACACAGTACACAGTCTAGTAAAACAAAGGGGCTGACATGTAATCAGGGTGACACGGACACAGACTACCCAAACAGACTGGTTCAGACTGGAACCTGCATGCTGCTGTAGGCCATGGCCGCCCATCTCTTACCAGGCTCAGGTAGTCCCTCTCCCAGGCACGCCCCCAGCCCCAGGCGGGTCGCTCCCCCCTCAGCGCCGCCAGCGCAGCCACCTTGGCGCGCACCTCCAGCATGTCGGAGGGGGGGATGTTCTTCACGATCTGCCTCGCCCACCACCTGCGGGGGAGGGGGTGCACTGACCGATTTACACAGATTTCCACAGAGGGAAAGACGAAGTTACACACTGACAGCGAAGCACGCAACAAAAGTACACAAGGAGTGTAGGCAAGCGTGGGTTTGAGAGGCATTGTGGGGCTCAAGGTCAGGGGTCACACTGTACTGCGACTGATTCCAACCCAGAGCATTTCTCACAAAAAGCCATATACTGATTCCCCACATAAATACCAGCTAACCAGTTTGCCAATCAGCCAGCTTAATATCTTTCTTTATAAATAGTGGTGCTTTCTTGAATGACTCCCAATGCCTCACCCTTATGTGTTGTTAAATTTAATTAAATTTTTTTATGTTTGGGTTTTATTTTGGGGGTTTGGGATTTCAGTGGCCCATAAGCACACACAATAGCATCGCCGGGGAGCTCGGTAACCATGGTGACCCACCTGCGGTAGAGCCCCTGGGTGATGCTGTGAAACTGGGCCAGTGCGGCGGGCGGGTGGGGCCACTCCACGCTCCGGCCATAGTCGGCCATGTTGCGCACGTTGCCGAACCTGCGGCTCACCTCCCAGAAGTGAGCCTTCACCTTGTAGCGCTTGTAGCAGCCCATGATGCCATAGATGGCCCTCAGTCTGCGGCAACGCATGCGGGCCAGGGCGCCACGCCACACCTGCAGGGGGCGACAGAGCCCTCATTCTGACTATGTCTGTGTCTGCATAGGCACATGCACAAGCATTAGGCAGCCAGAACTGTAACATTAGAATATTATATTAATTAGAATAAAAGCAAATTAACATCAAAACAGTAAAAAAAATAAACATTTCTTCTGTTCTACAAATTGTTACTGATATCTTGGATGGCTAGAAGAACATTGTTTCATCCTCCTCAGGAGCATCCCAGCTATTCTGTGTATTCGCTACATTTCACCATCGGATCACTTAATTAGTTACATAATTTGATGAGGTATTGGTTAGCCAAATAAGGTGTGCTAGTGATTGAGTCAAAGAGAGGTAGGGGGAATGCCTAACTATCCCTTCAAACGGAGATTTTTCAGAGGCTCACTCCAGACGGAGGGGTAGGAGAAGGCGACGTGAAAAACAATCAGCAAATGGCTGCGGAACGAAAAGAGATGTATAGATGTGAATAACTTCTCGGTTAATTAAGAATTCAAAATTATGACAACCAGGGTATTGTCTAGTTTGACCTTATGGTTGTATTCTTCATTAAAAAAATCGCTAGCATGCGGTCGGTCGCTATTTGTGTGTGCAGTACGAAAGTCAAGTAGCGGCTATTCTGCATAAACAGCAAATATACAGTCAGACACAAACACACAAAGAACTTGCTAGTGTGGTCGCTATTTGTGCATGGGGAATTTGGCGAAAGTCTAGCAGCCAGTTTGCTGTTTCGCTTGGTATTAGTGCAGACTGTCAGGGCTGCTACAGAGCACTGCTGAACTCATATTCTTTGGCTAAGTAACTATCTAGCTAATTTATAATTGATGCGCTGCAAGTCACCAAGAACCCAATCTTTTCCTGCTTGTTTACAATGGGCTTCTACTGTTATGCATTGCAAAATACACTTTGCTGTCTAGGTTTGTATAGCTGTGGTTTGTTTAATTTCCCATATTCCGGTCATCCCAGGGAGTACAGAGGAAACTAGAAGGCTCATTCAATTCCGAGCTGAGAATGAGCAGCGTTTTTTAAATCAAAAAGTGCTGCAAGATCGCTTTGGGAGTGAGTTTGTTTAATATTGACTACATATAAACATGTTTTTCTTCTTTTGTTTCAATGTTACCATTAGATTTGTTATGATACAGGACATTTCTGGCACATCTCCGGTTTGCTGTGGACAAACGCGAAAAAATGCCAACAGCCCAAGCGATGAAAATAATATCTGCCGATGACGGCATGTTGAACATTCAGCAAAAACACGGGGCGTCTGCCTACGCAAAATTCACTGGAGACTAATGATGATGTATCACGTTACCAAAGGGGTGTCCCATTTCGTAGGGGTAGATTTCAACCCCTATCCCTTGCCACTCCATGACAAGAGTAGGGCTAAGAGGAGAAATGGGATTCATCCTAAAAGCAGGCAGGTCATGAGACCTTAAGATAAGCTGTGACTCCTCCCCTCGGCGGGAAAGCCAGCGGCCCGGCTGCCTTTCGTTTTTGCGTGAGGGAGGGCGGCCCACTACCCCACTTTACCTTCTGCAGGAAGAGCACCAGGATGGGGATGAGGGCAGCACGCTCCTGCTCCAGTGTAAAGAGTGAGCGCGGCGTGCGCACAAATAGCTTGCTATGGCCGTACTCCACATCCTCGCAGAAGCCGTGCTGCTTGACGATGGCTTCCACCGCCTCCCGGTCTGAGTCCATCAGGTGGTTGGGCCAGGTGTACTCACAGGTCATCTTGTACCTGGCAACCGTATAAAACTACGACAGCTAAGACACAATTCTACATTCTTTCAGGCACTTCCCTTAGATGGTGATCGTCTTGTGTATGACTGTAAACATCTCTAACCTGATTATGACCTTGGAGAAGATTGTGTATAACATTACTACCATTTTTAGACCATGAGGTCTGACAAGGAGATCATACAAAAGGCTGACCTTTGCAGGAAGCGATCGTAGGGCTGTCTGTAGGCGAACCCCGCCCTTCGAACCCGAACATTTTCCAGCAAGCCCAGGTATGCCACCTGGTGCTGGCATCGAGCGTCGTCAAACAGCATCGGTGACTTCATCTCATTAGGCTTGACACAACGTACATAATACGGCTCCTAGGACAGAGAAGAGCTTGAAAATTAGAGAGGCAGGCGTATGTGATGAAGACACAATTATTCCAGTATCGCTTTAGCCTGCTGCTTTGAAAAGTAGGGTGCTCCAGCACAGACATCCCGAAAGAAGACATCTTGCTCCCGATTGTGACCTAAAAAGTATTTATTTCCTCCCAGCTATATTTTGCAAACCACAGAAGTACACACACACAACCAGTCCATGTATTCCTGTCTTTATGGGAATTCACCATTAATTACTATGGGCATAACCCTATTGATAACTATGATGACTTTAAACCCTACCCAGCCCTTACCTTAACTGTAAGTAACCAAACAAAATACATGACCTTTGCCATTTTTATTTTTTGATTGCATTCACAGATTTTTATAAAATTGAGGTTATACTCTTGGGGACCAAAAAATGTCCCCACAAGTTAAAAAGTTACAAGTTTTTATCACATTATAGGGACATCTGGTCCCTACATTATAATAATTACAAATACACACACACTCACACAGGCACACTGACCTTGCAGGCTAGATTGTCCACCAAGGCAATGATGGAGTTCTTGAAGAGTGTGGCTGCGGTGAGGGGACGTTTGGTGACCTCGGAGATGCTCAGCTGACCCTCTGGCCACATGTCCCTCAACACAGGGTCCGCACTATTCGGACAAAGGGTTGCAACACAGCAGATGGTGGTGAGGTTTTAAAAGGTTTCAGAGGGCAAAACCTTTTAAATGAAAAGAGCACACAGCAGAAGAAGGGTGGATGGTAATAGGTGTCAAACAGGAAGTCTCTCTCCACTGAAGCACAGCTGGGAGTTCGTGAGCTAGGTCATGTGTCAGATGTGACTGTGTGTAACCGTAAGGGTGCTTGTGTGCATTTAACTGTACGTGTGACCTTGACTTCATACAGTACCTGTTGTACATAAGCCTCTTGAAATCTTGGAAAAGGGGGTCTTTGTTCTTGTCTAAAATGCCCTCCACTGAGTACCTGAAGGGAGAAAGGAGAAAGAGGGAGAAGGAAAGAGCGACGAGGCATGTTGAATGGCGGCTTCTCTGTACACTGCAGGTGAGAGGACACACAGGGGCAGAAGCAGCATTTATGCGTGGCTGGCTTTGGGGGCGCGGGTGGGATGGGGTCAGTGTGAGGTTAAAGAAGGGAAGTGCAAGGAGGTGGTGGGAGTGTTTCTGGAGAAAAGTGTATTAGAGAGCATGTCACTGAGAATATTTGGAGTATGGTGTAGAGTAAGTGTGCATCCTTTAATGCTGCCCCTACCCCACCTCGGTCTATAACATTCACTGTTGCCACCCCTATCGCCCCCAACCCATTTAGTCCCAACCCCTCCTCTGACAGAAGAGGGCCCTGAGACGGAACCAGAGAACCCCAGTGTAGAGAAACTGTTGAGTACTAAAGGTGATAGTGTACTGCAAGCACAGAGTACTGGTGGGAGAACGCGGTGTAAGCTGGATAGGTGGTAGAGTCACGTACATGAAGAGCAGGTGGAGCACTGGAGAGGAGGAAGACTACGGCTATGGGGGAGGAGAGAAAGTAGGTTATAGACACGACGGGGAGAGCGAAGTGGGAAGGCCGTGTTTTTACAGGCTGTCCCGTTGGGAGCTAAGCGAGGGGCCCCATCAGGCCACAGCCAAAGACACAGACCCATGCAAAGATGCTCCACTCACGTGACATCCCCGGCATAATGCCGGATGCGGAAGTCTCTCCGGAACTCCAAGCTTTTATCCGTGGGGCAGAGCTGTAGGGAAACAGCAGAGTCAGAGCTTGACACCATGAGCACACATGAGAAACAATGACAGACGTTATCCAACAACGTCAAAGCACTGCAGTTACTCACGATGGGAGGGACCGAGGCTCGAAGGGGGCCCGGTGTGAGTAAGCATGAATATACCTCCAGGGGAGCTCAGTTACTCACGCAGCTCTGAGCACGTCTCGGTCATACCTTGCGGGAGGTGTAGTGGGGGTGCTGGCTCAGCTTGGAGTCCATACTCTCCAGGAACATGGTGTCAGTAACCTTGCCTACACCCAGACATGCCTCGTCGAGGATGGAGATCATGCCCTTGTGAGGCTGCTCCACTAGGTCCACGATGATTTGGTTGTTAAAATATTCAATCTGCAGGACCACACACGGGCTTCCGGTCATGGTGTGAGTAGGTAATTATGAGCGTGTGCTAGGATTGGGGGCGTATCAAAGAGCGTGTAAAAGAAGCTGTATGGATGTAGAAGTGTGTATAGACACATGGGGCCCTATTTTGCACAGCTGTGGTCAATTACATCTAAATGACATTTCATATGTTTATTACATGATTTTAAGGTAATAAAATGTCAGTGTCACTATTTACTGAATATTACTGACTTTCAAAATACAGTACAGCTCCTTTGCATCTTATAGCCAAAACACACCTCTGAATAATTAATTGAGTTAGGACAAACCTTTAGCGCCTTTGCACTGGAGCAAAGATTTTTTATTTATTTTTTTCTGCTGTAAAAATAGCAAAATGAATTTGGACACACGTATAAATGTTAGTTGTGCCTTACGGTTTGCACTTTGTGTTACATCCCCAAAATAGAGCCCATGGTCTTTCACATACATGCATGCACTGACCCACGTGTCTGTATGCAGGTGTTTGCAAGGGGGGTGATGTGTGCATGCATGTCCGTCTGCACGGGCGCGTACGAGGGGGACCCACGTGCTGCCAGGGGATCCCTTCCCTGTCGTACTCGTCCTGCTCTTGGCGCAGGATCAGCTCGATGAAGAGCTGCTGTAGCTTCTCGTTGCAGTAGTTGATGCAAAACTGCTCGAAGCTGGAAGCCAGTCAGTGGCAGTCAGCGGTCACTCGGCACGCTGGCACTTTGAAACGGCCACTTCCATTTTTAATAGGTATGAAGCGACACCGATAAGGCGGTGTGCGGTTGCTTCCATCGCTAAAATGTCTGTGGCTGAGAATTGTCTCAGTCACTGAAACGTGTGACATCAATGGTAGGAGAGTTATGAGTAAGAATTAATACGAGCGTCGGCACCTTTAGGGCAGGATGGCTCTGGTCAAGAGGAGATTACATTAGGTGTCATGCAGATAGGTGGATTGCACGTGAGGTACCTGTTATTGTCGAAGATCTCAAAGCCGTAGATGTCCAGCACACCAATGACAGTGTTTTTCCCATGAAGGACTGGGTCGTAGTCTTTCACTTCGATCACGGAATTGATGCGACTAACGATCCAGCTGAAGAGTCGCTCATACAGGGCCTGTGGGAGAGGTACAGTGAAGCCCTGGCACTCCCCTAAGGCACCCCTGCTCCAAATTCACATTAGTCCATTTTATATTCACATTGTATCCTTAAAAAGATGGCTGCCCCTGGCTGCTTAACTTGGGATGCAGTTACAGCAATACATAACAGAATCAGATTCTGTTCAAACATAAACTCTTAGGTAGAAAACTAATATAATAAATTTTGAAAATCTGAGAAAATTCCAGAACAGATTCGATAAAATGAAACTAGTATCTTGAAGCAGATGCACATGGAGACAAGACTGAGAATGAGTGATTGGGGTTAATGTGCTGACTTCAAAATGATGCTCTGTTAGGCGAGATGTGACAAGGACATCTGTGAGCACAGGACTCTCAAGGTCCTGGGAGGGTCTACCTTAGCAAAGGCGTCTTTGCCGTAACTGGCCTCCTGTACACTGTGGCCCTTGTTGATGACTTCGCCGCCCCCGGTGGCCACGGTGCGGAACAGCAGGGCCTTGCTGACATCAGCAGCCTCGGTGCTGGTCAGAACAGCAATATGTTCAACCACTTCCTGCACTGACACCTGCACATTCTCCCCGTCGCTAGTGAATTCCATGTTCCCCTGAAGAGACAGGTAAACAAAGGCTTGTTTCAGATACTTAGGATGAAATACTTAACGTTTTGAATGGAGAAGAATCATAAATGAATGGACTGTGTCAATCTGAAAGCATATTGCAAGTCCCCCAAGCTACAGATCTAAAGTCAGAGGTCACATGCATTCTGGAGGTTTTTCTATTTAGGACACCAGCCCTCCAGACATCCTACGTTACATCTATTGTCCAAATATAGTTTGTCACAACTTTAGTCTAAACCAGGGGAAGGCAATCTTATCCAATAAGGACCGTTGTGAGTGCACAGGTTTTCGGTGCAACTAACGAATTGGATTAATAATTAGAGAACTGATTTGCTGAAGAGTCCTCACACCGGGATTCGAACAGCTGACCTTAAGGTTAGTCCAAAAACCTGCATACACACTGGTCCTTTGAGAATACGGTTGCCTACACTTGGTCTAAACTTTGCTAGATTTTTTTGAAGAACTTGAAAATCAGGTTGATTTAAACTCACTCACGACTCCCCTGATGGACAAAGAGATTACTAACCAGGTGCAGAATGGTCCCCAGGATTTTGTAGATGGAGTCAATCTCGTTGGGTGTGAAGCCAATCACCTTCAGGGCGCTTAGCACGGCCTTGTGGGCGGAGTGGTCATCGTTGCTGGTCTGATGGAGGGGCAGATGGTGATATTCACGCCACACCCTCAACAACTCTATAAACAAGAGCTTCTCTTCACTGCAGTAAACCATCAGTCGGCTCTCCTTTCAGCAAAGATATCCGTTTGTGGGCTGTGTAATTTTACCCAGGACACCCCGCTAACTGGAAACTCACTACAGAAGCAGCTCCTTCACTGGTGTAGTTGTAAGCCGTGGGGTTTTTTTCCAAGAACAAGGACGTGGCCATTTCTTGAGAGCCTCCTCTCAGCAGCTGTGTAGGTCACACAGACAAAAAAGAGAACATCACTGAAGGCTGTGTCTATGCACCCCCGTGGATCTGGAATGGTCCCCTCATACCTGATAGAAGGAATGGAAGTTTCTCTCTCCGCCCTGCTGATGCACAACTCTCGACTGGAAGAAAAGACAGAGATTAGCGCACCCAGAGCATAAAGGCATTTGTGTACAGTTGCACCTGCCCTTCTCAGAGCTGTTATTCTGTGTGGTGCTCTGACCACTGTGTGGTCAGACCACTTTCTGTAGAAGCTGAAACACCCCAGTCCTTTGACACGCTAGCTGCTGACCTTCTCCAGCAGGTAGTTGTTGATGTGACCTCCGGTGGGATCCCCGTTGAAATTGAAGTTAATGTCCATGTATTTGCCGAAACGGCTGGAGTTATCGTTTCGGTTTGTCTTGGCATTGCCAAAGGCCTCCAGCACGCAGTTAGACTTGAGGAGCACATTCTTCACACTGCGTTTTTGGGGAGTTTGTGAATATTCATGTTACACTGACATACGGGGAGGGGGGGGGAGTGATAGACATCAGCACAGCCTTCAGTCGTGGCTTCACGCCTCACCTCTCCACTTCAGCTCTCTGGTTAGGGTTCGTGATGGCGGCAATATACTGCATGATGTACTTGCTAGCCTCAGTCTTTCCCGCACCACTTTCACCTAGAGAACCAAACAGGCCCTGTCAGCATCCCCTAGTGCCGCATGTACAAGCCATCTGCATGACTGCTATCTCCTAGGGGCTTTGTTGCCACTTATAGAACCTTCTCGATTGTGCTCTGTTGTTGCTGGCGAGCAGGTTGACAGTCATTATGGCATAAAGTGAGAGGAGGTAAATCTGTTAGCCCTAACTTTAGCCTTTAAACCCCTAGTACCTTTATTATAGGTACAATACCATCATTATAAGGCTGGTTATCTGTATTATTATTATATTATTATTGGTAAGAATGTGTTATGGTCATGTCTACATCCTCTTTCTCATTCAGAGAAGACCTGGTCCGGTCCTTTAATTCATAAATCTGATGATTCTAAATCTGACTGTAAATTTCAGGTTCCTTTATGGTCACTCTCCCCAGTTCTGTTTCTCATTTTCATCTTAGTACGCTTCTCAGTCTTAATTCTGTGGTTCGGGATAAGCAGGTGAGGGCCCCGGCATGTTGCTCTACCTGAGATGACAATGCAGGTGTCCTTGGCCCTCCTCTTCATGGCTTTGTATGCAGCATCGGCCACGGCAAACAGATGAGGTGGATTCTCATAAAGCTCCCGGCCCCTGTAGGCCTCCACGGCCTCCTTCCCATATACGTCCAGCTGTCGGTAAGGGTTGACGGACACCACGACTTCCCCGATAAAGGTGTAGATGCGGCCTTTCTCAAACCTGCCCACGGACACATACAAGCACAGACATATAAACCTCCGAAGGTAGCAAAACAGGTGGCTTCATTATTATGTACAACCATAAACCAATGGGAGCAAAACAGAGATTCCTCCCCCAGGAAGAGCTTCCTGTAGGAAGACGAGGAGAATGTGAATTACTGCAGAGCACCTTTAGCTTTTTAGCTGGGTTAATCACAAGAATAGCTTATAGTGTACAATCACATGAAACCATTAAAGTACAACCACAGTAAGTAGTAATATAATAATATTATTATAATATAATGCAATATATATGAAATATATAGAATGAAATATAGATACGTACATAAAAAACACAAAAAACACATACTCTGGAGAATATGTTAAATATATATTTCCTCCCTCCAATCTATCTATCTATCTATCTATCTATCTAATCTATCTATGCAAAGTCTGTTTAAATAAATGTAGCAACATTCCTGACAAACCATACCTACTTTCTGTGCAACGTTGTTGTCAATATGGAAGTCAGCTGAGCTCCCTGCTACTACGCCCGGTGTCCTGCCGACTTGTGGCGCCTCGTCGAAACATGCTACCGTAGCGCGAACCGACAGTTATGTCTATCGATCAGTATTGAGCAAAGCTACCTTAAGGCTGCGCTCGCTCGCTCGCTCTGAACGGCGCTGCCTCCCAAACGGAGCGATCCCTGGGGCAGTTCAGTGGCTGAGATGATCACTCTGACAGACGGACGTGAACATGAATGATCTGCGCACTGACTATTCAGAAACCTTTCCACCCATTTATTCCTATTGGTCAATAACATATCCTATGCCTTTGCTACATCGGCCAAGCTTTGTTCTTTTGCAAATGCACATTTTTATATGGAAAACAAAGGTAGACTAACTTTAAATGGTTTTAATTTTAATAGCCTGTGATTTTCCAGTGATTTTTCCAGTACAGTGGTACATAATATAAATGAACATAAATAGAATAGATGATAAATGAAATATTTTGAGCTCCGTTAAAATAAAGTAGCCTATATGAATATTACGTACAGAGTAGGAGAGGGGGGCCCTTGAATGAACGTGAACGTGACATGATGACACAATTGATATGCAAAATATGTGTCGTCATCTAGCGAAATCTAGCGACTTTCTGGGTACAATTTAGCCACTTCAGGTAGGAAATAGTTGGCAACACTGCATTTCAGGGATTTTGAGTCATTCTGCGCTGCAGACGGGTTAATTGCGTTAAGAATTTTAATCAGATTAATCATGATTAATCCGCGTTAACCAGTTAATTTTGACAGCCCTAATATATATATATATTAATTCTGTCACTGTATATATATATACTGTGTGTATATATAGTAACTACGTCACCATGTTTAATGGGTGTGTGTGTGGATACATTATAATAATTAATACCTATTACAGATAACAATAACCTGAAAACCCAAGGGGTCTGCATTGTCCCCCAGTGTCTGATTACAGCGCACTTCACTAGATGCTCCTATCTAATTTAGTTTTAAAGTTAATAACCAGTTCATGTATTGTCCCATTGCATATTTGAATACATGCGAAAGTTCAAACTTGATAAAAATTCGCCTGTAATGAAATTTGAAAAACCAAGGGGTATGAAACAGTTGCCAATTACCCAAAATGCTAAACCAATATCTTACTACAGCTAAGTCGACTTATTTTCTTAGTTTTTGGCAAAATTTTGCAGAAGTTGTGAAATGACTCAAACCACAAAATAATGGTTGTGCGTCATGAAAATTCTGTCATTGAGAACTGCACACCTTGTGTTTGTTTGGAGAGGCCTACAAGAAAAACAAGACGGACTAACAAAACATAACAATACAGTCAGATACATCAGGGCAACATACATAGCGACACAGTCAGACAAGGAGCACGAAACATCATGCACTAAGACAACAGAATAACAGCTGAACTGACACAATGTTTTGTCAGGTGTGCAATCTCATTGTCAAAATAGTATTGTCAAAGCTCAAAGTTGAACAGACACAGACAAGTGTTTTGTTAAATGTTCAGTCAGTATGGTCAGTGCGCATATCGACATATTTTTGGCACAAATGGAACCCTGTAAGTTACGACTGTCAGCCAATTTACAGGTTCCCTGTCCAATCAGGAACAAGCATGTGATGTTCAGTTGGTACTGTGCATACCCCTTCCGTTTTCATATTTTCACATATTCTGATGTCTTTTTGCATTTGCTGGTGTGTTTTGGCATTTTCTGGTGTGTTTTGCCCTTCAAGGCTTCCAAAGAAAGCTAGAGGCGGGTTAACCTCTTTGGAGACCCTATGCTCACATGGGCCACTTGAGCTCATTTTTTGAGTCTCAAAAAAAACCAAGAGAAAACTTTAAATAATGCTACATCATTGGCATTGTCGGTAAAATCTGCCAATCAGTGTG
Source organism: Petrocephalus schoutedeni (assembly GCA_026780765.1). Taxonomy (NCBI): domain Eukaryota; kingdom Metazoa; phylum Chordata; class Actinopteri; order Osteoglossiformes; family Mormyridae; genus Petrocephalus; species Petrocephalus schoutedeni. The sequence goes on from JAODKL010000047.1 coordinate 8,368,687, forward strand.
GGGGGACTGGTGATGAAATTTGCCAATCAGGAGCATTTAATACATTTCACTATTACATTTCTCATAGATGGCCCCTGTTTTGCCTGTGATTTCGCCCAGGCTGCGTTTATGTAAGCTTTAGGTCATTAATGTGATGCTGCTATGTATACACATTAGAATGAGTATGCAGAGAGATAATGTGGCTAAATATACCAGCAGGTACACAGAATTTAAGCCTGAGGAATCTGTACTGAGGCTGTGCAATACATGATTAACACATCACCTGGAAAAATATGTCACAGTGGTCTCTTCAGTTCAAAAAGAATAGCAGCTGAAGTTCAGAAGACAGCAATGGGAACTGTTCCTTGTCTTTAAGGGTCCCCTTACAAGAGCAAATATATACCAACATAACCCTGCCCTACTCCTTCACTGATGTGCTCACGTGGGAGCTGCCGGAAGTTCTCAGGGTGGGAAACGAGAATCAGACCTACAGAGGCGTGCTACTTCCTTGAAACTGAGTTAGCTGAAAGTACCACAGGCCACGACCTTATCCTTGTCTGACCTAGTGCCCAAAAGCATAGCCTGGACTATGTTTTAGTGTAAACCATAAACACAGCAAAGAAAGCCGGCGGTCAGAGTTACTCAGACTTGCACATATCGATTATCGTGTCTGCATCGAATTTTTTTCACAAGGCTTTAGAGCGTGGGTCTGTCAGGGACTTTCCAGTAATGAAGACACAGGACCAAATACAGCAACAAGCGTACACCCAAATGGGTGGGGGGCGAGGGGGGGGGTCCAAAAAACTATATTTATCCTAAGCATCATGTCAGCCTGAACCTATATGCGTTAACAAGGCCACGCACCTGCGACACACAAACACACAGAGCAGTGATAACAGACATGCAGACATGCAAAATGTGTGTTTAGTGAAGGATATTACGTTGTCCTAAAGGGAAGCTTTACTTTCAGGGTGAGTCAGATTGGTGTAGGGATGAATAGTGAGCCTTTCCGGTTTAATGAGCAATATGTATGAATGTTATGGACCTGCCTCCACTGGCAGGTGTGGACCCACAAATATTTGACTAGGAAAGCAGGAACAACAGTGATATCTCAGTGTACCCAGTAATCATTGCGAGGTACCAATTTCGCCTCCGCGCTAGCTGACTGCACACAAACACATCGTCGTGTGATGACTAAGTCTCACCATGAACTCATTAGGTTTCCAGCTCTTCATTTCGAGACGGCTACCTCAGACACCCTTTGTGGGCCCCTGCTAAAGCATTATCCATATAAATGGTTAAAACCGAAAAGGTCCCAGTGAGAAGCTGCGGTGACCCCCCCCGGCCAGCCTTAACAGAATAACGGACTGATGGATATCAGTCCTTGGGTGTGTAACTCTCGAAGCATCTGGGTGTCTGCCCAGTCTGCCCTGACACCAACGGGCAGAACCTGGAGAAAGAAAGTGACGTGTCTGAGGGTGTCTGCCGCACGCGCTCTTGTGTATGCACACGGTAGGACTCGCGCGGGTAGGAGCCGGTAGTCCAGCTCTCTGTGCTTTTTCCGTTCCGGCCTGTCGTTATCACTCGCGCGCCACAAAAAAAGCCACCAGTATGACTCAACGTCTCTATGTCCTCCTATCACCCAAACTACCACCTTCTGCACCCGTCATCTTCTCAAAGGAAGAAGCGGCCGAGAAGCCGGCATGGCTCAAAAAGAATAAAGGCGCTTTTAAATTCACTTTTGTAGCCTAATTCTATGAAAAGCGCAGCCCACCGATAGTCCGACAGCCGCCGGTTTTTCTAAGAACCCTGACAGCTTAAGAAGCTTTTAAGAAGTACCTCGACCAACCTCTGTTCCCCCACTGGATCCCCCCCCCCCAGCGCCCCCTGATCTGCATTTCCTGAACTCACCTCAGCTTCAGATTCTCCATGAACTGCTCCATGGTCACCTCATCCAGGAGGATGAAGTCTGACTTCCCATACTCCAGGCCCTCCAGTTCCGCCATGGCAGGGCAGCGTTAGGGGAGAGCGACAGAGACGGCAACTCAGTAGGGCCCGGCGGTGCCGGCAGTGCGCGGAGGGTGTGCCGTAACCCTGAACCGCAGTGCATTGTGGGTCTCAGCGAGCGCTGTAGTTTGTGGCAAGTCATCGCGTGCTCGTGTGTGTGTGCCTGTGCGTCTCTATATATAGCGGTATAGGAAAGCTGTCATTAAGCGAGCCCGATTTTGCTTCACTTCCTCCACCTCTCCCTTCCTCCTGTAGCCAGACGAGCTCTTCTGTCACAACAGAAACTTCAGCTTGCAAAAGCCGTTCGAGAAGATTGTGGTTAACTCGGAACCTGGGCTTTCCTATTGTAGTGCGATGTGTCGCCCTGGATCTTGGGAAGACCAATGGCACTTCTTAGGTGCCCATAGTGAGTATGCACCTTGCGAAGGACTTGCACCTCATCCAAACATCTTCTGCCATGGGCCCCGCTCTTCCTGGCATAGGCTCTAAGCTCACTGCGACCCTGTACTGGATAAGCAGGTATGGAGGAGGGATGGACGCTGTACCAGCAGGCCAGGTTATATCCCAGCAGCTAGAAATCTCCCTGGAAGGGAATGCATCACAGTATACATGTCAAAACATACGAATCGCTTTGGATGGATGCATTTTCTCAGGCAGTTTGAGAATCTGCAGGCCAGCAGACGTGGAAATCACAGAAAAGTCAGACAGATGCAGAGGAGGGCAAGGCGAAGTGCAGCAAGGGAGAGTGGCACGAGCAAAGAAGGAGCAGTGGCGGAAAGCTGCAGACCTGCAGCCATGTGTGCAAATGTGTGATGGCATGAGATCATAGCACAGAAACAGAATGCATACAGTAGGGAAGTCACACTACCTCAAAGATCCCCACGCTGTCAATATAAAGTAGCAATTTGTACCTATGAGTGTAAAAGTACTTCTCACCGGGGCTGTACCCTTAAAGGTCTGCTGATTTTACTCTAACTACAGTATGGGTAAATGTACATTTTAAGGTACGGAAAAGGACTGACTGAGGAACATTCTTGTACCACTGGAGTCATGCTGCTCGTACCTAGAGGAACGAAACCAGAGCTGTACCCTGTTCTCTGACATTGCAGGCCTCAGACAGGATAGCGCTCAGTTTCTCTCCCAGTGCCCAGCCCCACCAATGAAAGGTTTAGTAAGGTTAGGCTAACTATACAATGATTTTGTAGTTTCTCACTAAAGCAGCTCTTGAGAAAAGTGATTAGGAATAACTGTTTAAGGTGCTGAAAAGAAGTCTGTGAAATCTGTCTACCCATCATTGACCTCAGCATCCTCACAAAGCAAAAAGTGTTTGATGATGGTGCTTCCATGTGATCACACTGTGTGTGTGTGCTTTTGAGGCCTAAACTGCATAAGCATGCATTCACATTTTAAATGCTTCATCATGAATAATTCTGTAATGGGATAGTATAGGGATGGGTTAGGTCCCTTGGGCAGGAGGTCAGTGGTTCCAATCCCATGGTTGGCAGAGAGATTCCCTTGAGCAAATCCCTTAGCCCCAGCTGCTAGAGGGACCTAGGCTCACCCTGATCTTTGATCCTCACTTATACATCACTTTGGACAAAAGCATGTTAAACAAGTAAATGTAACATATTAATGGTCTTTTAGGCATAACTGTATTTAAAAATACGTGATTTCTATAGTTGGTTACATCAAGGAGCTATAGGTACTTAGCATGCAAGTTTTGTATTTCAATTAAATGTATTTAAAATATAAATGATGCGGTGGCATCT
>JAODKL010000047.1:8413083-8424638 GCA_026780765.1 Petrocephalus schoutedeni
GTACGAACGCTTCGGGAATCGTTCCATAACGTTAAGAGAGAGGTTAAGGTACAACTTAAGAACTACTTAGCGGTAAGAAGCTTTTGGGAAACCGGGCCCAGGGTGGGGGCGGGAATGCTGTCGGTAAATTTTGCTGATGGGGAGGAATCGCGCCAGAAAATTTCAGAAGTTTACCCACTCTCCTTTTAAAGGTTAGTCAGGATTTTTTGTATACGATCGTTTAATTCTGTTCTCTCCACGTCTGTTCACAAGTTACCTGCCACTCTAGCGAAACAGCATCAGACAAGGAAGATATAATGTTAGTCTTGTATCTTGTGCCCTTTTCTTCTTCCTACTTTGTGCCAGCTCACTTGGCAGGGAAAAAACTCCAGTGATCCAGTGGTAGACTCCAGTGGTAAAAGAAAGTTGGTTAGGGCGAGGTCCATTACAGCTGGGACAAGGCAACTTAGTCTATCCTCTCTCTAAAAATGCAAACAACATACTTTCATTTAAATTAAACTATTATGATACGTCATTAAATGCAACATCTGAAAATTCTGTCTTCCTGGGGCCCCTAGTTTTCGGGCCCCCCCAGGCGACTGCCTAACCTTGCCTTATGGTAAGCCCCTGTGTATATGCGTAATGCAATTACCATTTGTCATGGTGAATGAAAACACGATTGCAGGGAAAGTGACGCTGAAAGCTTATGAAAGTTTACACAGTCAGCTCTCTGTTGAAAATAGGGGCGAGGTAGATGAAATCAAAGTCTAACAATCAAACATGACGCAACCCCATTCCTATAAGTTATGAAGAAATATGCTCACGTCTCATTTTAATTGGTTAATTAATTGTTAATTAGATTCCACTTGAACAGCAGTAGCTTATTTATATCTATTATTGCTGGTACTGAAAGTCATTATTTGGCAATTAGGCCTAAGTTATCTTCGGTGCTTCAGGCGAAAATCAGTTAGGCTACCTAGTGACTAGTCACTCTGACGCTTGAAAGACAGCAGACCTCACAGGAGGGAATTGGGTGGACCTTGCCTTGGAAAACTGTATCGGCATGGCGAGATACCCGCACACGTATGAAATATTCAGATTCAAATAATATACTAATTTATGTTAATATAAATAATAATCAGCCTGGCATTGCTCATTAGTTACAGCACATTACACAGCTGGGTTTCTAATGAATTATCTTCTAAAACGAAAAACAGTAGTAAACATTAGGCCATATAACATTACAGACAATCATTCAAATAATTGTCTACTATCGAATACACTTCTCATCAGTACACTGATCAGGGACGCGCTTCCCAAAAGCATAGTTGGGAACTTGGTATACTGTATCTTGATGAAAATTGCGTGCACTCTTGCATGAGTCTTACATAGCCACCAATACGCTGTTCGGATAATGACGAATCAGAAGTTTATAAGTGTTTTGTATAAGTGTTACAATACACTTAAACAAAATAAACGTAACAATACGTAGAGCCGATTTGACTAAATGCGTTATAACTTAATGGCTAATAGTTATTTTATTTCTTCCTCTACAATAAGCATCATGCAAGTATCATATAATTATGACTCTACTGCAATACTGGAATTTTTTATATTATTGTTATATGACTAAAATAATACATGAATAATGTAATATCGTAGCAACTATCATATTTAGAAGTAATACTACAAAGTTCGTGAGCTTTTGTGTGCGATCCGCTGTGAAAATCAGACCAAATACCTCTGGAACCCTTGTAGTTCGAACTACGGCGGTTCAAGATACTGCGGTACTAACGAAGCACGACGGTTTCGGGAACTGATGCGATGCATCATTAATGCTAACGTCAGTCGCTGTACGGGAAGCGTACCACCGGATAAATGGTTGGATGGGAAAACTATAGGTTTTTTTGTGACTTTCCGGAGAATTCCGCTAGACGGCAGTATAATCCACGCTCTACTTTAAAATCACAATTTGATTTACACCGTTTTTTGGTCAGGTCATTATTTCCTGACAACTATTAAAACCAGAAGTATGTGTAGCGGTGAGTGATGTGTTTTATTTTTATTTATATTGTACTACATTGGACTGCATTTTATTTAATGTTAAAATTGTTGAAATCATATGACTATTTCCGTTGTTGTGAGTTAAGGGCAGCTGTTAATTAACTTGAAAAGGAAACATCGGATCGGCTGAAAGTTGATCAAATATCAATTAAATTAAATAAAAATAAGAAAAACTACGGTATGAAATCACTACGTAAACAAGCGAGGTAAATAGGCATTATTTGTCGTGGATAGGTAACCAGGAAATCGTAATTATCCAGGGACAGTCTCACAGTTTTTATGAATGCTGTTCACTGTTTTTTTGTTTGTTCGTTCGTTTGTTTTGGGGGCTAGCTATGTCACCATAAATGATGGGTAAAAGGAGACATCTAAGTAAGAGTCCAGCCAATAGCTTAGCTATGGCCATTCAGAGAAGTATCCTTGTTATAAGCTCTCCCCAGGGTAAAAGCTACCGCAAAACAAAAGTCGGGAGAATACGACAAGTGATGCCGTGTTTTTGTCGTTATTCGGTGATAACATCAGCAATGATTCTCCGTTGAAATAATATTGAGCATGCACCCATCTTTTTGTCTGAATTTTGTAGAATCCTGCGTACTATTACACGGTCAGTAATTTGCGTGCTGCTTTCATTTTATGCGGCATGATCCAGTTATAAAACCTATAGAAACTTTACTGGAGACTATGCACTGCAGCTGTGCTGCAGATACTTTTGGCCAATTTATGCTAACAAAGTCAGTTTCAGTAGCTTAAAATCATGTAACTGTAGGGAAGACATTTTCATAATAACCTCCAAACTTCTACTGTGTGTTTTTGACAATTTACCTGAAATAAAAATTTTGAATAACGGTTTTTAGCCCATGCGTATTTTTTCTAGTTTATTACCAAATGCTTGCATAAAACATGCCATATAATTTGACCTAATTCATTATGTCTGTCCTGCGTGAGTATTTGGGACTGTTCTGCTAAACCTGTCGGCACGTCAGGATCCTCTTCGTCTTTCCGCCAGTCCTCTCTGCGGTCTTCGAGTCGCATGAAGCGTCTGGTTCTTATTCCAGTATACTAGTGGACATAGAGGGCTACGTTTTCCAATAAATGCTACGGTCTTTTGAAGTGGGCGTATTTCTTTGTTGCTTCAGCAGACTTTCAGGCTCTGGGAGCCTTAAGAACCCAATCTCCTCGTTGTTAAATTAAGTTATTACAGTCGTCATTCTTCAAGCTCCGAATAATTTCCATAACAAAACCATCTTAAAGCTAACGATTATCGTTTATTGAACCCCGTTACCATGGAAATTTTTCGAGGAGTGACCATGTGTCTAATTTTCTTATTTCTTTGGGATTTACCGACTTTCCAGTCGACTTTTATTTACTCTCCATCTATTCAACGGGGCATCAGAGCGACTAGAATGGAGAATACTGGACATCGGGCCCGGAGATTCTTTAAAGATATTTTTGCATCCTCACTGACCAAACACCATCACCAGAGTGCGTTCAAGGACGCCATTGTGCCACATGAGTACATGCTTTCCATATACAGGACTTACTCTAACGCCGAAAAACTGGGGTTAAATGCGAGTTTTCTTGAGTCATCCAAGTCAGCTAACATCATTACAAGTTTTGTGGACAAAGGGCAAGGTCAGTAAAACCAAAACACCATACAGGATAAAAAGTCGGCTCAATTAGCGCAACGCAGTTGCTGCCACTTGCTATCTAGTTTGAAGCGTTGCAGTCCTAAATATTATTATTATAAGTATAAACATGCATTAATATTAACATGTAATGCTAAATGAACTGAATGAAATGCCTTGTTATTTTATTTCATTTCAAAGCATTATACCATCTTATATGTCATGACGCTGTTATCTGATTCACTGAGATATTTCACGAAAATAATTATTTAGCATGCATTGGAGAAATATTCACAGACATCGTCAAATCTCCTTGTACAATATATATTTCGCTTGTATAAATTAATTTGCACATGGGCGTAGTACTGCAAGTAAATAGAGAAACAGAAATCTGGCAGTTTAAAGCAGGGAACCGCGTACTTGCGAGCCGCATGAAGAACTTGCGCTTTTTAATGTTATCGCGTGCAAGTGGTGAAACCCTGGCACTTGATTTCAGGACGGTGAATTAGGCGAGAATGTACTCAAATCTTTGTAAAACTATCTTCATTTATATTACTTAAGAGATACGTCACTAAAAACTTTATGTAACATGATGGCTGAATATACCCTAAAATGAAAAATAAAAGGTAAAAGAAATTGTGCATGTTATCGAACTTGTACATTGTGTGCACGTTATAACAAATACTATATACTGTAGATTATTATTTTCTACAGGGAACAATTACCACATTGGCAAGAAAAGCAAAGAGCGATAACTCAGAGAAATTGCGATTAATTTCCCATGCGGCCACCGCTTTAATGAAACTTCTCCTTTACTTTTACAGTGCCCGCCAGTTGCTGCGTTGACAGCAAGTTAGGTTCCGGTCCACAGGGGAATTTGTTTCACATGTCGCATAAACTACCAATAACAACGATTACAAGCGAAAGTACTTTCATTTTGAAAAAGTTTTCCAACTCCTAATGCAAATTTTACCCCGACATCATTCTGTTTTACAACTAGGCCTATTATCGAAGACTGAATTAATTAACGCCACTAACGTTCACCAGAATCAGATTCAGAATCAGAGGGATTACTTTATTAATCCCTGTGGGAAATTAGATCAAATTTCATAAGAGATTAATTTTTTTCCGCTTTTCAGTCCTATGTCCGGTATAACAATAGTACAATAATAAAACCAATAAAGTAATAATAACAAGAACACCAGTAATAATAATAATACACCGTGCTAATATTAACAGCAATAAGAAATCACCCAACTATTTCATTAATTTTAAGCGTTATAATTTGTTTTCACATTTTCAGCATAAATTCACAAGTAATTCACAATTAATCAGCATAATTAGGTGGGGATCTTTAAATAGGAAACTATTTCCGTGACCGTGACTTTGTGTTCCATTTGTATATACAGTGGTGGCCAAAATTATTAGAACACTTGGCATATTTAAACGGTTTCAGTTGTTTTTGTTGAATTGGGCATTAAAATACCCATAAAACAAAAGAAATACCTACAAAGTGATCATTATGCTCTATAAACGATAGAATAGAGTCTTCATAAGGAGAATCACTGTGCTAAGTCCGGACCCCAACCCCATCAAGCACATTTGTGACGAGTTGGAAAATAAACTGGACAGATCTATTGTACATTAATTACAATTGTCATTTAAAATTTACCACCATGCTGTGAATTATGTTATTTACATTTTTACTAACTACTTTAAATGTGTCAAAATTGCCGTTTTTGTGTGAAACTACTACATAGGTTGGGCACTGACAACATATTTTAATCTAACAAGAGGGAATCCCGTGCATAATACTGCGGGCGTTAAATGATAATCAGTTATTGTCACTGAAAGGCATTTGGATAAAATGCTACCACTACTTGATATGAGAATTGTTATTAATGTAGAATAATGCTTCGCTATTATTTAAATAAAGGTTAATCAGGCGGTCTAAATCCGGTTAAATAGTAGGTTTTCACATTTATAATATGGCTTTTTGGGTTATGAGGGGAATGTATATATCAGAAAGAAAATGAAATAATGAAAAATATCAGCCAAAATATCCTCAGCGTTATGTTTGTAATCGTATCGAAGTTTTTGCGGAAACAAACGCATATGTAAATATGAAAGAATAAACGCATGTATTCATGAAATTTGGTCTTTTCTACCAGTGGACTTGAAAACCTCGAAAAATTATTATTCATAAATGAATTCGCCAGAATACTAAATCGATCAAATTTGTGCATATTTACAAAACATTATATGAATCAAAAATGAAGTCTAATCTATCTAATTTCAGTTCCACGCCTTAAATCGTATGCAGTCAATGTTTTCTGCAATAATTAGCTGTGTTTTTAAATGAGACATATAATGTGACACATAATAAGATGGATGAATAATTGAGATGCACAGGAGTATTACATGTGACCATTATATAAGTTTATTATAATCATGATGATGAAAATGGAGGTGATAATGATAAATCCTTATAAAGAATTATATAGGAAAATGTACCAGTGGCTGTTCAGATGAATCACTTACTTGCAAACTGAATCTATGACTATGAATAGCTAATCACTTGTTTTATTTTCCAGACTCTGTGTCTCACGTCCCCTTGCAAAGACAAAAGTATATTTTCAATATTTCAACCCTTTCTGACAAAGACAAGCTGATTGGTGCCGAACTGAGGATACTCCGAAAAGTGCAAACAAATTTTGTCATGCCAGATACAGGTGTATTAAACATTCACATATATTCTTGTCACTCAAAACATATTTGGGATTCCTGGCCTGTTGTTGTGCGCAACCAGCCAGTATGGGAAGTCTTGGATGTATGGGAACTTTTTAAAAAACAGCTAAATTTTTCACATGGAGAAGAGCTTTGTTTTGAACTTCAGGCCTCCCCTGATAAATCAGAAGGGGAACTTGACTTGCAGTACCTCGGATTAAGCAGAACCGACAGGCTCCAGCAGGAGAAGGCAATCCTGGTCGTTTTTGCAAGGTCTCTGCAGACGGAGAACCCACTCAGCGACAAGAGAGAAAGGACAGAGTATGGGGAGTCACGGAAAGCGGTGGAGCTAGGCGATCTCCGATCCAGAGCCAGGAGGAGGAGGAGGACCATCCTAGCGAACCGTCATGGAAAAAGACACGGTAAAAAAGCAAAGTCGAGGTGCAGCAAGAAACCGCTGCGTGTAAATTTTAAAGAGCTTGGCTGGGACGACTGGATCATAGCCCCGCTAGACTATGAGGCTTATCACTGCGAGGGGCTGTGCGATTTCCCTCTGAGGTCACACCTTGAGCCCACAAACCACGCCATCATCCAGACCCTCATAAACTCCATGGACCCCAGCAGCACGCCTCCCAGCTGCTGTGTTCCCGCCAAGCTCAGTCCAATAAGCATACTGTACATAGACTCAGGGAACAACGTCGTGTACAAGCAGTATGAGGACATGGTCGTGGAGTCTTGTGGCTGCAGGTAGCACCCCCTTCTCCCGAAGCTCTCCATGTTGCAGACCCAGCTACGTTACCGGCTGTCTGTCGCTACAAGGAAGGGCTAACAAAGTGAATGTTCTGCAGATTGTACTTTTAAGGTTCTGCTATGTAATGTATCTACAGAAGCTTACAAAGAGCAGAGAATACAACTTACAGCTTTGAGTTGTGCTTGTAAAACGAGGCACTGTGTTCATAGGGGCGCTGTAAAGGGGGGAAAAGTCAGGACGATTCCAAGGGCCCCTTCGTGACAGGGGCCTTAAAGAAATTGGAATGTTATTGGATTCAGTCTGGGTTGGGGGCCCAATATGAGTGGCTTTCATGGGGCCAAAACCCTCTAATGGTACTCCTGCATACATGTATCTGGAGGATTCATCACACAACCTGGTGGGTTTCATAAAACTCATCAATAAAACGTCCTTTTGGTTGTGGGTGAAGCAGAAGTGATCGCAGTGCTGTCCTGCTGGATCTTAGTGCTCAGATGTGTGTGGAGAATGGTCACAACAGTACATTCCTTCAACAAGAGGCCAGTAATGAGCAGGTGGAATCTTACTTAGCTAAATTCCATAGCTAGTGGAACCAGCCAAGTGAAGGAGAGCTCAAGCCATTTAAAGCCTTTATCACGTCTTATCGGCACCACTATGAACCAATTTTATGGCTATTTGAGAAGATGGATGTTATCACCAAAGTATAAAAGTCGAATTGTGGTTCTCAACACTGTTCTCATAGTGCCTCTTTGTATATTGTGTCCCAACCAATCTCTTAATTAAATAAAGCATGATAGGCTATTGTCAGTGTTTGTCTAAAATACTATTAATGTTTTTATTTTCAGGTCTAATAACACTTACACAACACAGGAACAGCATGTCTGTGCTAATCAAAAAGGTCAATAAACAAATAATTGATTGTATTATAACAAATTAATTGTGATAATTACATTGCATTATTATTAAGACCCAAAGAAATATCTTTCTTGTCCTGTACAAACACTGATGCAGGCTGAGGATTGTTCTATACAACAGTCTTCAATTTTCACTTGCAGCTATATTTTGGTAGGACTTCCCATAAGCTATTCTATGGGATTTTGCTGTACAAATATTAAAATATATTTAAAAATGACAAACAAACATAAGTTACATTCAGAACTTAACAGCTCAGCCATTGCCCAGTTTTTTTTTGTCATGAACATGCATGACAATAGTCCAAGACTATTTCTGAGAAACATTGATTTTATGAAACTATACTGTAGTGAGAAATGTTTTTTTTGGTGTTTTCCTCCACATTCTACTGCTCTGCATCCATAGCATAGCCAAAAACACAAGAACAGAAGAACAACATATTAGCTTGAAGTTGTGTGTGATTGATTGACTTTACAGCTTGATTTGTAACTTTACAGAGTTACAGCTTCGAGATAACCAAGGCAGGCCTTTTTTCATACACATGTTGGCGAAAACAAGGCCAGACAATGTTTCAACAAGGTGTGGCACCCAGGGGACCAGTATGATGTTACAAATTCAAGTCCAAACCAACTGCGTCATTGCCAAAAGGAAGTCACAACCTTTGTCTTCAAGCCCTTGTAAAAAGGACAAATGGAGTTAGACAGTGAGGTGGTCTAAATGCACAATAACGTTTATGCACTGTGGTTTATAAATTGAATTGTAAGCATTTGTACATATAAAATGTAGTGTAGGTAAAGAACATTTAATGAATGTGTGTTCGTGTACATATATGTGTCTGTGTGCTAGTGTGTTGGGATGTTTCTGTGTTTATTTCATTTCATCTGTACAGGGTGTTGAAGGTACTGATATATTTAATGTGAGATTATTTTTCAAATGTACACGCCCTGTATTATTCTGTACTGAGGATCAAAACTCAATTATCCTTGTCTACCTCAAAAATATATTAACTCTTGAAAGTTCTGAGGTACATTAATCTAAAAAGTAAAGAAACATATTTTTCTGTTATATATTTCTAATGAATAATTACCACTGCTATACTAATAAATTGGTTGACTCCACTTTTCTTGTTGTTTTGGTGCCATAAATGTAAGAAAGGGGAAATTCTCTTGGGTGAAGTAAGGGAGCGGTTTGGCCTCTAAAGGGCACTATTACCATACAAAGTGCATGTATTTGCTTCACTTTGTGATCTTATTATGCCGCTTAACATGAAAGTTTGACTGTAAAATACAGAGGTATAACAATAGCAAGAACAAGACATTTGTTAGCAGCTATCCGGCACAAACTGGTATGGAAATTCACCCACCCCCTTTAAAAAGAATCTTGCATCTTGCAACTATTTCAGCCACAAATTGCAGATTGTTCTATCCAATAGTTCCACAGTCATCCGATTTCCCTAACAGCTATATTTACATAGCACCTTCGATAAGCCACGCTATGGGACCTGCTCACATTTAGAAAATGCTTTGTTAAAATGCTTCTGACATCTCACATCAGTCAGCTGCTTCGTCGCTTCGGAAATATGGAGGCCGTTGCACGCGGATCTGAAGTGTTTTTCATTACTTTATAGGCTGGGCTCCGGTTCATGATAGGAAAGAATCTTTTGGCGTAAACAGGTCACAGTCCAGGCTCTTTGGAAATTGCAGGGATTCATTGGTGCTGCAGTTGAAGCTGTCGGAGACATCTCACTGGGGTTATCTCATCGTGCCACTTGGAGATTCCCCCCGCTGTCATGCTCACGTCTCCTCTGTGCATCGTCCACGGATTACCGTCTTCATTTAGACCGAGGTACCAAGAAAACACGCTGCCCCCTCTTTGCATCCAGCCGCATCAAGGTCACGTTTAACAGACCGGCACATTCTGTCTGGGAAACGAGGACAGCTTCCTGCCTTGTGTAAACACCTTTCTGCTCAGGTTTCAATATCTTAAATGTTTCAGATATTCCCAATCGCTCACCCACACACATATACTGTTTACTCTGAGCATATGTGCAACTGCAGTAGGTCCTGGGGCGGGGAATGAGTGTGTGGCAAACAGATAGCAAGCATCACTAACTGACGTGACTGATGTGCCTTCAAGTCAGTTCTTACGCCGATTTGAGCTCTGCATTGTTCTCCCCATTATCTCATGCGTGTCCGTCGGGTTGCGGGCCTCGTGCGTGACTGAGCGAGTGTGCAGCGGAGGAGACCTGGACGCTTCCTACTCCCTGCGACTCCCTCTGTTTACCAAACGTGCTCCGGATGGACACCAGAGCTTTGGATGAGCCTGTCCCTGCTTTCCTCTATAGGCAGAGGAACAAGGCAAATGTGGAGTGAACGATAAGCATTCGGAGACCATGTGATACCTGCCCGTTCTGCCTCTCTTATGCGCTCGTCCGCTGACGCCGCTCCCGCTAAAGTGGACTTATTCCGTACAGCAGGCCCTGCTCCCGTCTGACCTTTTAATGAACTGCTTTTAAGTCAGAGGGCACTTTCGGCCGGCGAGTCGAATGGCAGCCAACGATACGCCTTTTAGTGTGTACAATGGCCACCAAGGAGAGGTTTTCTTGCATGGCGGGGCGAAAAAATGAAAGTGCCTCATTCCTTTGCGCAGGTGGTCCGCTGTGCAGGTTCACCGTGCCATGGATGAGCGCCATATGCAAACAACACCCCCACCCAGGCACTTCGTCTCAGATGCTTAGGTTCCAGGCATGACTCCTGGCCACTGTCTTCACCTGTGACATGAGAGACAGGCCCTCGCGCCACTAGATGTGGTGTACTGTACTCTCACGCACTGCCTTGAATAAAATGCACACAGCGCATATTGGTGTTTTATTGCCGGCTGTCCCTGTTTTGTATTATTTCTCAACTTCCCAGCATCAGGTACATATGCACGTATATTTGGAGGTATATGGTAATATCAACTGCTTAAAGTAAATTGCCTTGTTCTTCCTCCATCAAGTCGTTTTCATTCATAAGATGAAAATAAACATCACATGACCATTGTAAATGATATAATGTTTAACTAACAAAGATGCCAGATTTGTTTGATCTTTCAATTATTATTTAGCAGTATCAGATTTGTCCAGAAATGTTTTGTTAGGTGTTTAGGTGTCTTCCTGGAGGTGGTGCCCAGCATACTTCCATAGCTTTCCTACACTTTTCCCCAAATCAGAATTGAACTTAACACTTGAAAAATTGACAGATCAGTGTAGATTTATGAGATAGCCCTGACCACTGTTCTGCACCTTTGACATTTGCTACTTAAATTACAACAGTATCTGAAACAGCTATAGCAGGTTAATACACATTTGCATTTATAAGTCATCCATGAATAAGAAGAAGTCTTAATCTGGCAGCTAGCGATACACATTTAATTTAAAAAATTGTCAGATACTTCAATAAAGGACACCCAGAGAAAAGCATTACAGCAATGTTTTGAAAGATATTTGCTGTTGATCAAAT
>JAODKL010000047.1:8501748-8514048 GCA_026780765.1 Petrocephalus schoutedeni
TGGACAAATCGATTTCTCAGCTGAATACTTCGCACTAACTGGCAGTCTTGCTTGAGACGCTCTCTAAAGACCCCCGGACAGAGTCATCACACAGTTTTGGGCTTGTTCACATCAAGGTGCAATCAAAGGGTTCATTTCAAAGTCTTTGATAATCTCTAGTAGGATTGGATACAGACTTCAGACTGTTTACTCCGTGTCGGTGGGTAAAGATAAATCAGAACATGACCATTTACGGTAATTAGAAGGTCATCAAAACACTGCCTTCTCAGCCAGTGGTGCTTATGTGACACGTTACCCTCACCTGTGTATAAGGTGGTGCCTCTCCTCCAGGCCACAGAGGGCGCTGTGACAGCCAGGCTCCCGCTGACTTTTCACGCTGGTTGCGAGGTGAGGCCCTTTCAGGCACATGCATGCTTGACGAGCTGAAAGCCAGGACGAAGCAGGTACATCTGTCCTGACACAGTATGTACGACCTCCTTTGGGTATCGCATTTAGGGTTAGCATTGGCGGTTTACTTCAAATACGCTCAATTACACTGTAAGATATGATGATGTATCACTCTTACAGAAAGTAAAGTGTATCCATCGTTAGTCAGTTTTACAGTGAAATCTGGGATCAGTTGCCTTTAGGTCTTTCAGAAAGCCACAGGCAAGTCTGACTATAGGTGGAGATGCAATAAAAATGTAATGTTTAATGTCCTTTGCTTATGAAATTCATGTGCACAGTACATATTTAACATCCCATACACACTCTGTGCGAATCACAATGCTGAGTGCAATACATGTAATACATTTAATTATTGAAACCAATTTAAATATCTGAAGCTTCCATGAGAACAGGTTAAGAGATTTTGAAACGATGCAGATTCATATAAATTAAATCAGGAGTACTGTTTCACGTGGTCTGTTTACAATGTCTGCCGAATAATTTCCAGTCCACACTGGTGTAAATACCGGATCTTCCCCCATGTTGTCTGCAGTGTGAGTGTGAGCCATTTAAGACAAACATCCGTGCTAAACGGCAGGGATCCCCCCCCCCACTACCCCAATGTTTTTGATGTAGCTAATTTTAGGTTTAGAAAGTTATAATATAGATTTAGTCTAAGATTTCTTGCTTGAGTCTGAAAGCGTGACAGCTGGCAAACCCTGCCAGACAGACTGAAATCTGGACAGACCTCTTTGTGAAGCCCACAAGAACCCGGCGGTCTACAGAAAGACAAAATCACACCGAGCAAATTCAATTAGGCTTTAATGCAAACAGCTGATTTTAGGGTATGTAACGCTAACAAACGTATGAAAGGAACAATTTATTCAGGTTTAAATTAAACTTACGCATACATCCAAATAGGCGGCAAGAACTCTGAGGGGAAATAAAAAAAAAGAAGAATACTAATAATAATGAAACCAGCCGCCGAGACTGAGAGGAACGATGTTGTGACACTAACTACTTGGCAGCTTGAAGGTCGCTTACGTTACACCAGCCCGGGAGAAAAGAAGCAGGTATTGCCTGGGATTTGCTACGGCTGTCGCGGGAGGAGAGGAAGCCAGACTGGAGCCGAGGGAACCTCGGGGTCGTCGGCGGACGCCGGACACGCCCACGGACTCGCTGCTCTTCCAGAGTGGACACATCGGATGCATTTCCCTCGCACGCGTGTGTGTGTAACGTTTAAGACGCACTTCATGTAACAGTCTGTGAGGCGGGGCACGATACAGGTTACAGATGTGAAGATAAAAGCTGGACGTCACTACCCACCCCCCCCTGGACTTATAGCTGCCAGTTCACTGCAGGCCAAAAAATACACCCTCACCCCCGAGGCTTGGAAACTGTCCTGCAGCCGATACTGTCCCCACCCCACCCCACCCCACCCCACCCACCCAAAAATAAACAAAACAAGATAATTTAAGAGAGCAGACTTCACCTTGCACAAAGAATATTCTACATCAACATGACGGGTGGCAGCTTGGGGGACTGGGACGTCCTTGGTACGGGACGCCTTCGCAGGTGCCCAGGCTGAGCCGTGAACACCAGACATTTCGTGGCCTCTTCAAGGACTGGCCATCACAGCCTCACTGGTGGTGTAACAACTTCAGAAGGCCTCACTGTAAAGTCGTCAAGTGCTAATACATTAAAATACACCTTTAAAAAAGTAATTTTAGCAAGTGTGGCAAAAAAAGATGACCAACCCCTTTCTGTTCTTTTTTTTTTTAACGAGTCATTTTAAAAGTTCTTTTCCAGTACAGGTAAGAAACGATTGGTCCAGTTGGTAGCTAGTTGCAGTCGTAAACAAAGTCATAGTTGCTCGGCTCTTTGGGAATGGGGGGCGGAGCCTCGGGAATCTGGATGTTCTCGAGGTCGAGGAGGCGGAGCTTCATCTCCATGCTGAGCAGGGTGTCCAGGTCGGACTTGGTGAAATCGCTGGTCATCTCCTTCCCCAGCAGAGCGTTCAAGCCATCCGTCCACATGCAGTACTGCAAGGCACCATGCCAAAAAACCTAAGTACCGCCTACGGTGAGGCCCAGCGGTGGTCGCTGGGAGCAGCGCGCCGGAGACGGGATTTACGAGAAACGTGGCCGTCAGCACAAAAAAAGATAACCGCCGATTGTGAAACAGTCTTTTTCCACCCATCGCATCGCATAGCTCAGTTTCGAGTAAGATCGTTTCTTTATGCTTGCCAAAAGTCTATGAAAGTCAGAATAATCCGTACTTACCTCGTGCTTGTCGGGTGCGATGAAGTTCAAATATTCATCTGAGTCATACAAGACCGAGAAGGCCAGTTCCAGAACTTCCTGTGAGGAGATAAGCCACGCTGTCACAGAAATGCAACCGGTCCTTCCAAACTGTCAAGTTCTCTTTTTTTTTTTCTCTCAGTGAAATCACGAATTCTCCAGATAGGAGACGGCAGACGGCGTGTGGCACAGCTCCGCAGGGCGGATTCGCCCGCCGCGCAGGAGGACGAGGGGCTGTCGGGGGACACGGTGTTTCGTGTCGAGATCGCTGATGAGGGAGCACACTCAACACACCACCATGACCGGCCCATTCTCTAACAACATGGTAAGTGTTAAACTGCGTTACACACCCTGCATGGCAAACTTCGGGAATAACACAGGGTACCTGGCCTGCTTAAGCTGGCATCTAACTGGTAACTACTGTTCACTTGTTAAAGCTTTTTCAGTACAACTAAATCTATTACTTGAAATAGGCCAACAATAAATCAAAAGCTCTCTGAGTTACGAGCATCATCACGTACAGCTGAGCAATTCTAATTCTCTCAGGAGGACTCGAGCGGATCACCCAGGAGAAATGCACTGGATGTGTTTGTGCCATTCATTTGCTGAATGTCTTGGTAAAATCCGAATGGTTACAGTCAATTAAACCCTCAAGTTAATTGCTTTGAGAGAGCAAGATATTTCACACTACCTTTGCTCGGGAAAAAGGGTCTTTTCATGCAGAACTGCCTTTTGTCAAACCAAGCAGTTTTAAGAACAGCCATTTTGAAGGCGTCTCCCCCTGGCTGGAGTCATTATTCCATCTGGGCAGCTCTGATACACTGTCTGGTGTGGCCTGCCTCTCTCAGGCCTCTAACCCTAACTCTAACCCTCACACCCTCCTCTCAGCTGTGATGGTATGCGACGGGGCCACTGGACCAATCAGGTCAGCCTAGCTGGCTACCTGGACTCCCGCTCCGATTCTATTGGGGACTCACAGGACAATCTCAGCAGGAATGGGGCCAGCGTGGGGAGGGGGGGGGGGGGGAGCTGGTGGTAACATGGGCCAGAATGCTGTCAGAAGGAGCCCAGCTAGCATCCAGACCAAGGTGAGCTTCCAAGGACGGCCGTGGTGACGTGCGAAGATCCACAGGGCCCCACATCCATCCTGGGCTGTTCCCTGTGACCCTCACTGTGTCCTTATCACAGTGTCCCTGACATTAAGGTCCCCTCCTCCTCCAGAATCACCACATCAATCTCATCTTGACAATCTGTGTCTCTAAATACGTCCCGACGGCTCATTACCTCCGACTTCTCCAGTGGGTCAGACGCCGCGTGCCACATGGCTTCTGACACTAACCCCATCCCCCAGTTCACAAGCCAAAGTCTGGGGGCTTAGATGGGAAGGGTGACAGCTATGTGACGGTCCTTAGGAGAGTGGTACGCCCACGTCAGAGGCGTGCTCACCTTGTTCTGTTTCAGGGCCCCCTTCTCCTTCATGTGCGGACAGTCTTTGCCAGTCACGACCGCTTTGATGTCGGCCACGGGCACTTCAGAGGATAAGGAGGCAGACGGGGGGGGTTCCAGGGAGATCATCAAAGTCACCTTTCACATTTGATAACTATGCACCCGCAGTAAGTTACAATTTAGAACCCATTTATGAAGCTGCACTTTCGGGTTGGGCGACTTACGCTTGTCCTGCAGGGAGTCGTGCGGCACCTCGCCTTGCGGGTGTTCCTCCAGGTCGCCGTAGTGCAGAACTTTGTGGTTTGGTGACAGGCGGCAGTACCAGAACTTGTCTGCGGGAGTGAGGGAGAGGAGAGATGGCTGAAGGACAGGCGAAGGCGGCCGGGCGTCGGTGGGAGCAAGAGCGCCCCCCCCGGGCACGAGTGAACTCTGAGGGCTCAGAGACCCCTTTTATTTTTGTGCAGGCTGTGTCACATGAAACAAAGCTAATTAAACCCTCGCCGTTTTATTTTAACACACACTCATTAGCTGGCAGTGTTCCGGCACCTCCCGGGCTTTGGGCTTGGGGAGGGTGTCTGGTCAGGTAGAAAGGTGCCAAGGCCTGGGACCGCAGGCGGGGACGGCCTGGTGTGGGGCAGGAGAGCGCTGGCGAGCGACACAGACGACCCGTCCAAATTGTAAACGCTGAAAATAGACACTTGGCAGGTCCTCAGGTGGCGTTTATCTACAGGGTGGAAGGGCTCCGTGGCGGCAGAAGCAACTGCTGACAGGCTTAAAAACGAGCCCCGCTCGCGGGATGAGCCTCGCATCCGGACCCCATACGCTCGCGCCAAAAATACCTAACTTGCAAACTCACCAAAGAAGCAGAAAATGTCTATTAGCGCGTTTAAGAAGGGCCAAGCGTTAAGGAACCCAAAGCTAGCTGCCTTCCGCTGACCCAGCCAAATGCGTAATTGGCATAATGCAGCATAGCCTAATATATTGT
Organism: Petrocephalus schoutedeni; assembly: GCA_026780765.1. Taxonomy (NCBI): domain Eukaryota; kingdom Metazoa; phylum Chordata; class Actinopteri; order Osteoglossiformes; family Mormyridae; genus Petrocephalus; species Petrocephalus schoutedeni. The sequence continues at coordinate 8,506,906 of JAODKL010000047.1, forward strand.
GGCATGCCGACATGGTGCTTGTAGGGGCTGGTACAGTGTAATATCACAGCATGGGGCGATTTAGGACCCCCTTCCTGTCCGGGTGGGGGGCGGGGGGGCAGTCGGATCGGCCACATTCTGCTTTTCACATGCCCGTTCAGAATACAATCCAGAAACAGATTCTGCAGAATGCCACCAAACGCAGAGGTCAGACTGGGAGGCGTCAGCCGCGTGTCCTGCTGGTGAGGCGAGACGGCTCGCAAAGGGCTCCGCCAGGCTCTCAGCCAAGCGCTCACGCGGGACCGCCGATTCAGGTTTACACATCTAATCAAAATGCTGCGGAAGGCAGAGGCGGCCGGCGTACTGGGGAGTCATTTTATTTCCGTTAACGGCAGGACTGGTTTGTAACTGAGCCAGGATCGGCGCCCCCCTCTGGCTGGGTCAGGGAACTGCAAAGTGGGCAGAGAGACGCAGCTCTATAAAGAGCAGCAGGGGATAAAATGTCCATCACAACGATGCGCCATGACGGTTCATGCAGTGGGGGGGGGGGGGGGGGGGGGGGGCACTGAGGCCACAGACACGCCAGGGTCACCAAGCCTAAGCAGCCCTACAGCCCGGGAACCAGGCACACTGGGGCTCCATCTACACCGAGTCCAGAGAGAGGACATGGTGCCTGCAGATCCCCACATAGCCAAGCCTGTTCTCCACTGAGCTCCAAGGAGCTCCAGCAAGAAACCCAACCGTCACACAGCTGTTTCCTTTTTCCCCTTGAGGGTAGACAGGCAGCAGACTGAAAGTGTGACCTGGCGGAGGAGGAGGAGCCAAATCCTGACGGGAGGAACAGGGGAGCTGAGAAAATGGGCCTCTGGGTAATCTAATCCCCCTAAATGAAACAGGCAAACGGATAAGGTTTCCTTCGGAGTCTCTCCCGGCATTATTCAGCTCCTGCTAGCGAGCGAGAGGCGTGTACGGGCCAGCGAGCTGCAGGATGCCCGTGACAGGAACACGGCTGGGGTGGGGGGTGGAGGGGCGGTTTGCAGAGCCAGATCAAGGGCAGCCGGAGAAGCTGGACCCACAGGATGGCATCGAGTGAATGGTTCATTTTTCATTTTTATATTCATTTCTCACATACACACACTTCCTGGGGACACAGGTTTAAGGGGACTGCAGCAACTATAACATAGCCAGGAATGTAACCCATCCTCCGGGCAGGATCTCAAAGCGTGCGATTATCTGCTTTAGGGTCATACGATCCCGGCATTAAGTGCGGCAGCTGGTCTCCTCGGCGGGGAGTGAATCAAATCAGCCAGTTTGTCCGTTACAGGAATCGATAGAGGCACATGGCGGTATGAGTGGTTAAGGGCGTCTCTTGGAGGGTGGAGGACGGGGCGTGATAAAAAGACCTTGTGGCGCGATGCAGATCTCCGAAAACTAATAACTCGGGGAAATTTTAAAATGGCCGGCTGCTGTCAGTGCTGTACGTTCTTGGAAAGGTCCTCGCACACAGAACGAATGACCAGATGAAAACGGCAAGGGTGGTGTTGGACTGGGATATGGTATAAACGGAGTAAATATAAACATTTTCTAAAGGAATACTTCATCAGGTTGTAAAGGTAAGACACCAATCCGGGGGTCTAGTTAAAAGTTAGTTAGTTTTTAGTTTGGATGTGGGTGAAATCAGAGAGGCTGACGTGCGTTACACACGCCGCACGACTGAAGTGCGTTGGAGAGCATCTGTCGCCATGACAGCTGGCCTGTGACACGTGTGACGGCGACGCGCCGGCCAGGGGACCCACCTTGGCGCCTCCGGCAGCTGATCTTCCGGAAGCAGGTTCCTTCACACAGCCGGTTGAGTCTCTGCTGCTTAATAAGCTCCATGATCTCCGGCTGAATCTTCTCCCGGAGCTCGCTGTGTGAGGGATGCTGATCAGAGGAGGGGCACGCACCCAGGCCGCAGCCCGGGCCAGGAGGGGCCCCCCCCAGAGGCCCAGGGGACACCCATGGGTGGCCCCCCCCAGAGGCCCAGGACCACTGACATTTACAGTCTTTTTTAACCATTCAGGCCTTTAAAAGACCAGCTTGTGTGTCTTAATAAGAAACCTAACAAGGTAACACTGATACCTTCATTACATATTAACAAGCATCTGTCGTCTTACGTCGCTGCGGCTAAAACGCCGAAGCAATTAGCCTCTCCTTATCGCCGCTAAATCGTTCCCTGTGAGTGAAACACTTCAGAGGAATTCGCACCAAATTAGGAGACATTAGGTTGGCAAGTTCCGTCGGTTAACAGGAACTAAGCGCTCGCTCACACTTAGTCTTGCGTTAGCACTCCCAGTATCAGCAGACATTAACGCGCTAATCGGCTTAAATGCCAGGAACTCACAGAATCGGGCGGGACTGGAAGTCTTCTTGGTTCATCCTCTCAGACTGGCGGATCTTCAGGATCTCCGTGTAGCTCAGGTTCTGCAGGCGACTTTTGAACTGGTCCAGGGAGTTAGGCTTGACGGTAAGGGCTCTCATGATCTGCTCCCTCACCACCTGCATCACCTGCCACAGAGGAGAGGGGGGAGTGCATGGTGACACCTCGCAGGATCGGGGGGGGGTTAGGGTACAGAAACCGCGGTAAACGGCAGCCTCCAGTCAGCACTTTCGCGGCTGCTGGGTGGAGGAGATGCCGAGAAGCATCCGGAAGTAGGAGCGTCTCTATAGACCCCAAAGAACCGGGCGTGATGAGGACATCTCAGTGCTCCGGGCCCGTCAGCCGAAACCACGCTCCCGAAATTATACCAAGACAAAGGGCGTCTGCCAAATGCTGTACATGCAAATGGAAGTTGAGCTCATTGGGTCGGTTTGGGTTTACACAGTTCACAAGTGAGAATGCGGCTCAGTATGACCACAGGCGTGTTAACCACTGAAGAACAACAAGCTGGGAACAGGCTGTTTCCAAAAGAATAAACGGTGCCACCCTGCAAAGTCCTGCTCTAGGTCGCGTTAGCAACTCGCAGACCTTGAACTGGTCACGCTAGCAGGTGTATATAGTGGATGAAGTGAAGTTGGCACGTGTCACAGTGCAAAGGCTCATCTCTGTGGCAGGTGGCTGCAGAATGTACTTGTGTGGTCAATTACACCAATACACTAGAAACTCTCTCATATGGATCTGGGTTGCTGCAAATTTAACAGGCATGCATCTCTCCAATCAGGATGCAGGTGGGAGGTCAGCTGAGGCAGGGGGACTGGAGGAGAAGTGCGATGAACCGGTTTCAGACGTCACCATGTGACACGCGTGCCAAAGGATGCACGCGGTCGGCCAAGGGCGCTGCACGGCCAAATCGGGCATCTCTTAATAAAGCAGATCCACACCACATGACTCAATATCGCAGAAGAAAACTCAATTACCCAGAGGAATATCAAACAGTTGAATCTGGGCATCTGCCTTTTCCTCAGTATCCCAGGATGCCTTGCACATATAATCAATTCTGTACTACTTACAAATCCAGCTAACACGATCAGTAACGGGCATATCTGCAGCCCAATACGGAATTTGCTCATGAAGATGGAAATTACTTTTGGGCGACCATGTCACCCCCAGAGACCCATCAAAAATCTCATATCCAGAACCATCATTCTGATGTGCCACATGGAAGATGTGTGGGCCTGGATGCCCGAATGGACCTAATGGAATCATTAGTGCCCAAAGGAACCCGGGTCTGTTGCAGTAGAATAAAAACCTGCTCAGATCGTGAATGTAGACGGATAGGCCCGGCAAACCTGCCGCTTGACAAATATGCACTTACCGGACTAGGAGGGCAGGGCACAAATCTTATTAGGAAGACATTCCACGCGCTGTGCAGAAGAAGAGATGAATAAGGACTGAGACACGCGAGAACGGGGAAAAGAAAACAGAGAGCACGGGCCATCACTCAGGAAAAACAAAGCAGGTATTTGTTTCTGCCCTCTGAGCCATACTGGGGATACAAGCTGCCATCTCCCATAATTCACAGCTTTGTCAATATGCACTGTGGGCTGGAGGGGGCGTAGTCGTGTTCTCGGGAGATTACACGCAGCCCCGCTCAGGCCGTGGATTACGTTGGCATCTCGAGAACGCCGCGCTCGGACACCGAAAGACCCGCCCATGTTGCCGATCGAGGCCGTGAGACGTTAAATTCCTCACTGGCATCTGGCGGGGCCCAACGCAAACAAATTAGAGGGAGGCGCAGAGCCCGCATCTCGGCGGCTGAGCGGGGAAAGCTCGCCAGAGGCGAAGGACTGGGGCTGGACCAAATGAGGACTAAAAACAACAGGCAATGGGAAATTAAAGGGGCTGGAACGCCACAGAATCCCAATTCTGTTCTAAAAGGAGCATGGGAAGACATCACTCTGTTATATACCCTATACACTATATTATATATTATATACACTACTGGTCGAAAGTTTGGGGTCACTTCCTTGTTTCTAGTTTTTGTCCAATAAAATGTTAACTGTTAATTGGAAATACAGTATAGACACTGTTAATGTTGTAAATGACTACGGCTGATTTTTAATGTAATACTTACACTGGTGCGCAGAGGCCCACTGCCAGCCACCACCAGTCCATTGTTCCAGTGGGACGCTGGGTTTGCCAATGCAAGTTTATCATTTTAAATAGCATATCTGACCATTAGAAAAACCTTTTGAAATTATGCCTGCACAGCACTCCTGTGCTGATAAAAGAAGCAATAACTGGCCTTCTTTAGACTGGCTAAGCACGAGGGGCATCAGCGTTTGTGGGTTTGACTGAAGGCTCAAAATGGCCCGAAACGAAGAACTCTCCTGAAATCCATCAGTCTCTTCTTGTTTTCTGCTAAATGAAGGCTGTTCCGTGAGAAATGACTAAGTGACCCCAAGCTTTCGAACGGTAGTGTATATATAAAATGTGTGTTTGTAGCCTGTGGCAGTTTGCAACATGCTGTCCCACAGCTCTGGGGTTTGGGGTCCAGCTCATGAGATGTAGGTTTGCTCCAAGTGCTCCAGAGGCAGTTGGGTGAATTGGTGTTCCGAAGTTGCCCATAGTGTGATTGTGTGTGTGTGTGTGTGTGTGTGTTGCTGTCCTGTGGTGGACTGGATCCCACCAGGGTCTATCCCAGAATAGTGCCCCAAGCTGACCCAGACCCACCACCCCGACCAGAATAATGAGGCACGGATGGATACGTATGGATTAAAATGTGCCCTTAAAAACCAACTGAATAATTTATGCTTGGCGCCAGAGACAGAGATTTATGGTGATGCTGTTTCCCCCCCGATGCGGAGGACACCCGCGGTGCCATTTACCACGAAAACCGTCACGTTTTCATTACAGCTATTAACCAACACGACACACACTATTTATTCTACATAAACACACAATTATCTCTGGTTTATTATAAGGTGAAACAAACACACATGCATGTTTAAACAGCACTCAGCTTTGAACTACGGTTTCAACAGAGGGCTCCCTCCTTTAAATAAAAGGATGCTCTCAAGCTCCGCCCTTGGTGAGGTTGCGTCCACACGGTAGGGCACTGTTTCTCTCATCATAAGCCCTTCGGCCAATCCTGAGCCCCAAACCCATATACAGTATGCCTGCTAAGTCCCTTGAAAGGCGGCTCACAGCCTTTGTCTGTCATCTGAGTTCTCTGATTGGTTCCCTGGTCTTGGCGCTTAAGCCCTCCCCCACATGGCGAACGGGCTGGTCCAGCCCAGAATCGTTCCACCAATCCCACCCAGAACAAGGCCACACCCCATTTTGGCTAAACAAATGATGGCGCGTACTTTCATCAGAAGATGCTCAGCTGACTAATTATCCTCGGGACACAGGGAGGATTAACTGCCGCGGTTTGCGGTGGTATCAGTAACCAAGACAGCCCCCCCCCCCCTCCATCGAGCATCTCAATCCTGGCAATTCCCCTGCTTTTACTGTAGTGAGTGAGGTCTCCTACAAGGCTTCCACAGCAGAGCAGGCAGATTTACGTCCCCACACACAGTCACGACCTCTCCTTATCTATCAGAGCAGGAGGCGCGATACCCCGGGCAGCTCCGTGATGAAGCCTTATATCCCCACCCAGAGTGCTTTGAGGTATCATTCACTGTATTATGTAAATAATGGCCTGTCAGCTTGAAAGATATGCCCCTCCCTCACACAAACAGCGGCGAATAGTGCTGGCGTCATCATGCCTTCTCTGGGCTGCAGCTGAGGCTCCCAACACCTGGAGCTATTATTAAAAAACGCAGTCGCTCCGTTTGTTCGCTCCCTCCTCCGCCACTGGCCTGCTTTTCTCTTCTTCCCACCCTTACAGACGGGCGATTCCTTCCCTCCAGCCCAGCCAACAAAGCAAATCCTCTGGCAGAACCCAGACGAAGGTGCCGGCCGTCGCCGTCTGAAGGCCGGAGAGCGGAGAATCGTCCGGTCCGCTTGCCGCGGGAGGCTCATTGATCAAAGGTGCACCTTGTGTGTCCAAGGAGTTTTTTGTTTACACTTACACTTGTTTACAGAAATGTAGAGATGATGGAAAAAAAAACTAAATCCACCAGATGATGGCTGCTAATTACTGACTTCTTCTGTATGTGGATTAAAAACACGGCTGTTGCCAAGAAAGATTGTAGCAAACCGTACGGACAAAATGCATAAACCTGAAACGCGCTCCGGGCTGCTCCAGCAGGGGGCGCTGCCTTTTCCCAGCACACGTCCAGACTTCTTTAATTACTGCCTTTACACTCGCACCACTGCTGTCGACTGCCGGCCATCCCCGGATCCACTGAACAACTCAGAAGGCGGCTCTTGCGTGAATAATTAATGCAGTGCTACCCTGAGGGAGCCTTGGGCAGCCTTGCGGGCGCGAGCGACAGAAGGCCCAAACCCCTATGACGCATCATTAAATGTACACCACCACAGCCCTGACAGTGGCCATGCTGCAAACTCACAAGCGACCTTAGGTCTTGTAGCCGTCATAGACGATGTAGCGGTAATATGCATCTATTAAAATGGATCCCATACCAATAGTCACAGTATTCTTCATATTAAGTGAATGGCTATTACAATCCGTTTGGAGCGTAAACTTGTGTCATCGACTATTTACACAACAGATACACACAGCCGGACGGGTTTATGAGGACGGTCAACTACGGGGTGCATCTCTCTCATGGAAGGAC
>JAODKL010000047.1:8591379-8603502 GCA_026780765.1 Petrocephalus schoutedeni
TGACCCCAAACACGGGATAGGGGTTAATGATGCTCTGGGGTCAGGTTGACCCCAAACACGGGATAGGGGTTAATGATGCTCTGGGGTCAGGTTGACCCCAAACACGGGATAGGGGTTAAGTGCTTAAGTGACATATTTCTAGTCATGCGGGTGTCCCGTGTCTCCTGCGGTGCAGAATCGGTGAAAACGAGAGTACTATCGTGTGCCCCGTCATCGACACCATCGACTGGAACACGTTCGAGTTCTACATGCAGACGGAAGAGCCCATGATCGGTGGCTTTGACTGGAGGCTCACTTTCCAGTGGCACGTGATCCCGGAGGCCGAGCGGCACAGGCGCAAGGCGAAGACCGACCCCATCAGGTGGGCGTCACCGCGGTCCGCGGGAAGCCCCCTCAGCGTCAGTCTGAAACGTGGCAAAGGGTCCATGCTTGAATGTCTCAGAATTGAACCATTTTGTGTGAGCAAATATGAAAACTCCAAAATGTGTAGCTCATATACTGTAGGAGTTACATTGGCTCGAAATTCAATGAGATTTTCTTGGTTCGCAAAATTGCTCGGTCGGCCGTTTTCAGAAATCTGCATCATTGCTACAGTAAGACCTAGGCGTGGCTACACAGACCGCCCTGCCTGAGATGCCAGCCAATGCTGGAAATGAATCTGCATGATAACTGGGTTATATTTTTAAATAGCATATGCTATTTTATGCTGGTAGACTCCAGTGAAGTAGATTGCCTGGATAGTTCTGGTTTTCTAGCCAGGTTTCAGTAGAAGCGCATTTATTTAATTACGTGTATTATAATGGACCTCTGTCATATCATCAGCACCCTTCACTATTCTCTTGGTTTGACGAATAATTCCTGAATCCAAGGTTGTTTTTAGCATTCTGGTTTAGATGTTCTTCTCCCCACATGCGAGGCTGGCTTCCTGATGAAGGCGTCTATGTCTCCCCTGGCAGGTCTCCCACCATGGCTGGGGGCCTCTTTGCCGTCAGCAAGGCCTACTTTGAGTACCTGGGCACCTATGACATGGGCATGGACGTGTGGGGGGGCGAGAACCTGGAGCTGTCTTTCAGGGTGAGTATTAAGCCCCGCCCTCCCCAGTGACGCTAACTTCCTGTTTAGCGTCAAAGCCGCCCCAACTGAATGTAGAGATCTTAGTAGTTAAACAGTGACAGTGAGACGCTCGTACCCAAGATTTACTGCCTTCGCTTGTGTGAAAGTCGTGTGGGTGTTTTATTAAAGAAAGATAAGGTCTTCTTCAGCGCGATGTTTTATATATGAGGAAAGAAAATACTTTTTTGGAGTCTCGGCCATCCATTCATTTTTAATGGCGTGTGGCTTAGTTTACAAATGGAGATGGGGGGTGTCGAGGGGGCTTGGGGGGGCGCGGCTTCGAGGTCGGCACGGGACACGCCATGGACTCAGAAGGAGAATTGCTCAGGGGTCTGAAGCACAAAAGTAACTAAATTAATTCTGTTTAAGTATAGACATTCACAAAGGAAACCCACGATTGTATACGAAGTAAAACTATTATGTGAGAATTTTTGGAAACGTCAAAGCATCATTGTAAAAGCATTTAGACTTGATTTGTGAGAAAAGTTAAGATGTATAATTTGGTTTGTGACACAGAAGTATTTTCAGTTTAATTACAGGCTTTGGGTTGCATATCTTTGGCGTTCCCTGGGAGCAGCGCGGTAAGAACCTGTCCCCCCCCCCCACTGCCCACCGAGCGTGACCCGTTCTCTTGGCCTCTTGGTGTCTCTCCCCGCAGGTGTGGCAGTGTGGCGGCGCCCTGGAGATCCACCCCTGCTCGCACGTGGGTCACGTCTTTCCCAAGAAGGCGCCCTACGCACGACCCAACTTCCTGCAGAACACGGTCCGGGCTGCCGAGGTGTGGATGGACTCCTACAAGAGGCACTTCTACAACCGGAACCCTCCAGCCCAGAAGGTAGCACTGCCAGCAGCCCGACGCGCTCTCATTGGACCGCTCCCTCCCGTGGTTTATGCTGTCCGCAAATGGTATTTAATATTTAAACAGAGGCAAACTTAATTTTTATCAATATAACTGAGGGCTGAAACAGTTTTTCTCTGGGGGGGTGTGTCTCTTGCTGGAAATACCCTCACTAACCAGCTAATCTTCAGGTGTGCGAGACGGATGTCGCTCGGCCACATTCAACGTTAAAGCTTTAGCTAGATTTTACTTGCACGAAACGGCTTGTCTTTTCAGCCAGGAAGTGACTGAACAGGGAAGCAGGAAGCAATATTCACGAGAACAGACACTGGCACACGTCATGCGAGATAAGGGAGCGAGAGGCCGGGCCGATACGGTAAATGCCCCCCGGGGCCAAAGCGGCCAGGAGGACCTGGCACAGGGAGGAGCCGTCCAAAAGTCGGGATGTGCGCTTGAGTTCCTGCACTTAAGCCGCAGAGGTTGAATTTCATAGCAGAGAAGGGGCTTGTGCTACTACCTGGGATGTGGCTACCTGGGATGTGGCTACCTGGGATGTGGCTGTCACTCTGTCGGCAGAGTGGGGGGGGGGACCTGCAGCCAGGGCCTATCAAATTCATTCTGCTGGCTGACATCAAAGTTTCATACGGCCCCTTGTCACCCCTCTGAAAAGTACATTATTAATGCCGGGGATCTTTGATCAAATTCTGAATTAATGGTCCTGGCTGCCAAGTCGGAGCCGTGGGTCCCTCACGCCCGAGAGAGGGCTGTGTGTATTCGCTAAAGGACGATCCTCAGATACCTCTCCATAGCAATGATCTGTATGCTTTACGGAATGAAGCCAGCAGGTAGGGAAATCTGTGAAGATTAATAATTAGAATTCATGATTGGTGGTGGCTCCAAGCATCTCCAGACTCATTCATCTCGTAATTAATCTGCGTTTATGCCCTGGCGACCGTCTCCTTGGCTACAGGCGATGTACGGAGATATCTCGGAGAGGGCGGTCTTGCGGAGCAGGCTGAAGTGTAAGAGCTTCGACTGGTACCTGAAGCATGTTTACCCCGACTTGCACGTCCCAGAGGACCGGCCCGGCTGGCATGGAGCCGTGAGTCACCATGGTGTTGCTTTTTCCTCTGTGTGTGTGGATTATGTTTATATTACATGGTGGGGACCGAATGTCCCCCACGACGTTATTATGATATGGTCCCCACAACATCAAATCAGAGCTGCTCAGACCTTTAAGTCTTCGCTTAAGACACATGCATTTGTGTCCCCACAAAGATACAATTACAAACGTGTGTGTATGTGTGCACGCGTGCGTGCGTGCCTCTAAGCCCCGCCCCCTGACCCGCCTCCCCAGGTGCGTAGTGCTGGGATCCACTCCGAGTGCCTGGATTATAACGGCCCGGAGCACAACCCCACGGGTGCTCACCTCTCTCTGTTTGGTTGCCATGGCCAGGGCGGCAACCAGGTAATTATCCGTTTAAAATGATTTAAAGTGACGTTTTTGTATCCATCAGACATTTTTATTACTAGGGTTGCTGGGATGTAGGAGATGATAATGTCAGCTGATGCCAAGCGACTTGAGAGTACGACTGTCTTCCCGCACAATTCATCCTACAAGAGAACGTACTGCTGTGTGCCGGTCTGACGTGACTGACAGTTTGTTAGTAACGGCAGTTTGATCTGTGGCCCTTTGGAGCTGTGACTGCAATTAATGTCACCCGGATGACACCACCTAAGGATGTATATTTAATGTCACCTTAGGGGCCGGCCGTCTGTGTGTCTCCAGGCCAGTAAAGCGTTTTATTCATTCATGTGATGAATCAAGTGTCTCTAAAATTGTAAAGTTGGAAATCAGTATTTCCACCGGGCCGGTATAGCGGAAGCCAAGGGCCATGTCTGGGCAGACCTCGGTTCACTTTTAAAAATGCATGACATATAAATGGAGTAAGTATTATGGGATACATACATATATGCAGAACTTCACCTGCTTGCAAAAACCCCTAAAACGAGTGTGGAGATTTTAAATATATGTCAAGCCACATTAGCCTAAAACAAGACTGAAGCATTTCTGAGATTGTAGGCACTGTGCTGTATCAGTCTCATTGTACCTGCAGCATGCGTAACAAAAGGCCTGCCGCAATCCAGTCAGGGGTTTGTCTGAGCGCATAACAATGGCGGAAGGCTGGAGTCATTATACTTTTTAATAACACAAATAACCAGAAACTTGACTGATGTAAATGTCACGTAGCTTGCTGGTGGGAAATGAGAATTTCGGGCCACAGACAGCTTGTAAAGACAAGCATGTTCGACCCGGAGGCCTGATCATTAGCGGGGACCGGCATACTGACATGGTAATTTTACCCTGATCCATGTCACATGGAGACAGATTCTTATATTAAATTGACTGCTATTATTTCTTCCCTTTCGCAGTACTTTGAATACACCTCAAAGAAGGAAATTCGATTTAATTCGGTGACGGAGTTGTGCACAGAGGTGGCCGACGGTCAGAGCCAGATTGGGATGAAACACTGTTCTCAGGAAGGCTCGCTGGTGCCTTCAAACGTCATTTGGGAGTTCCGTGACGTGAGTACCGCCGCGCCCGGGAGGCGATTGCTCTTTCCCTGCTGCTGAAATATGCCAGATGGAAGGAGACTCTGTTTTCGCTGCAGGACGGCAGCATCTATCACCCTCACTCGGAACGCTGCCTCACCTCGTACCGAAACCCCGAGGGCCGCGCCGACGTGGAGATGAGGACATGTGTCCCGGGAGACAGAAACCAGCAGTGGAAGTTTGAGTGACCGGGAGAGCTGAGGTCCAGGCCTGCCCATCTGGAGATTGGGGGAACCCACGGAGGGACGTCCGTCAGCTTTCCGTGACGAGACTTCCAGCCGTCACTGTGCCTCGCAGGACAGAGTGACCCCTACACTAGTAGTGCCAAGACATCTCGTCATTCTCCTTAGTTTTTTTTAATCATAGTATTTCTGTCTTTATTTTTTTACAAAAAAAAGCGGCGCCCCAGATAAGGGAGGAAGCCTTAGTATTTTACATTGACAGAAAAACTTCTATGCGGTGAGGATTTCTTGAAATCGGAAGGCTAATCTTGTATGTTGCTGTTTTTTGCACTAGTTGCTCTGTGAACTTCCGGCCCCTGCAGTGAGCTTTCGCTCGAGGAGGGAGACGCATAAGACTTTTCAGGGACTGGTGATGCTTTAATTCTGTCATGGTACAAGTGTCGTCTAATGTTTTGTGCAGCTTAATGCCTTGATTGAAAGGTCTTGAAAGGAGACTGGATGTTTTAGGGCTTCTGGCGGGATTTAGACGATCAGAGAGGCCTCAGTGTGGACTTTGTGGCCACCGTGACACTGATCAGATAACTGCGTGTTGTCTCGTGGTTCTGATGGTGCACAGAACTACCACAGTAAACTTCATGGACACGTTACTTATTGCGGGGGGCAAAATCTTTTCATGTTAGGCGTTCTTCAAACTAGTCATGGGATTAAAGCCTTCTCTGTGCTATTTGTGAATGCTCAGATGTGCTGTAGGAAAGCAAAAGGTCAAATATGGGTGTGTCTGAACACACATTGTGTTTCTGCTCTGAAAGCCGCCTTCTGCTCCTCAAAAGACGCCCTAGACACCTCCTATGTATTTTCGTGCTCCTATAATGTTACGAAAATGCCTTTTTGTTTCAGCTGTGTGTGTCGAATACCCTTCGGCTGAGTAACTAGCCAGACAGTGCCTTAACCTAATAAATCTGCTTAGTTTAATCAGGTAATCCGCCGTCGCTGCAAACCTGCCTCCAGGGACTCTTGTAGCAAGCAGAGGTGTGACGTCTGTTGACGGCTAAGCGTGTCCCACACTCCTGTCTCCTGTAGCGATGGCAGCTTGCTTCCCTTAAAGCAGCCAGGCTGAGAAGCCGGATAGGGCCTCGTGCTCCCGGAGCGGCCCGGAGCGGCACGGCGCTCTAATCCGGGTTCCTCCTGCGGCTTTGCAAATATCCGGCTCAAAGAAAGTAACTGAAAAACCAGTCTTGCAAAAACTATTCAAAGCTGTTGACTTTGATACATTCTCTGCTGTTCTGTCTGTGAATCATCCAATGTGTAAAGGGAATAGAATTGAACAAATTAAAATATTGTCATATGTACTTTAAACTACTGACGAAACACTGATTTTTAAAATGGTTGATTTGTAAATGCTAGATCGGGGCTTCGTAATTAAGATCGCTAATGAAAGACTGTGCTCAAATGTTCATTAACATTTTTACTGTACACACAATGGGATAAAATTTAAAGAGACAGCTTGTACAAAATGTATGTAATGTACTAACTGCTTTGCTGCTGGCGGGAATGAAAAGATATTTCTCACCGGCTGATTATTTGAAGGGAAGTATCATTGTCCAGTGTGAAGATGTGTACAGAAAGTCACAATCGCGGGCATTGTTTTTCTGGACGGAGATAAACAGACCTAATTCATTTGTGCAATTCTGAACCACAATGAGACTGTTATACTGCCCTCTGGTGGCAGCTAATGGGGACTTTTGCACATTTTAAACACAATTAAACTAATGTTGAAATAGAGGTGATGGTTTCCCTGTGTTACTTTTCTTAAAGCGTCTTTATTTTGCATTTAAAAAAAATAGTTTTACACGAGCCTACATGTTGTATGAATACAAGAACATAGGCAACAATGTATGTCAATCACACCTAATGATCAAAACAGGCGTTAAAATCAACTGGTAACACTAAGTGAAGGGACACAAATAGTGTAGTATTATGGTATTACTTATGTATTAATTAACCACGAATTAAGCGTTAAGTTACATACTGATCTCATTTATCGTTAATGAATTGTCAGTCTCCTTTTATCTGAAGCAGTTACTATATTTGTTACAATATTTAATTCTGTAAATTTTGGTGAACTACTGAAGGCACTATTGAAGGAAGGAGCTAGTAGTGAACAGCACAAGTGAAATAATGATCTTTGCTCACCATTAATGATTCAGGACACACCTTTCATCTTAAGTAGCGACTATTTGTTCCTGATTTGTACTTCAGTAGTTACTGAGTTACTACTAGGTATTTGTGTCTCCTAGAGTGTTACCAATGAACTTCTTCCAAAATAAGCTTTTAGGATACCAGAATCGTCATCTGCAGTAGAAATACCATAAGAATATTAGCCTGACTTTACTTTTAACTGGCTGGGGTAACTAGTGACCTCAGGATATATACTTTGTTACGTCAAAGGGGAATTCAAAGTAAAAGCCATTTAGACAGCTGTAATGTTATGTCATCCTACTCGGTCACATGAGGGTAGCATTACATCAGCAGATTAATGATACTTGCATAACACCTAAGGTGCACATATATAGGCCTACATAAAGTCTATTCTAGTTTCAAAAGAAATTAAAGGTGTTAACTATGGAATTTTCCCAAGTGCATCCCATTAACGTGTCATCGAGCCACTTTTAATTCCCTGTGAATGCAAAGGGTAAATATTTAACTAAAAGGGAGTGTCTTTATATACATAAGCATGCCAAGAAATCAAATGTTAGACTCTGTCCCATGTAATCCTAGCAATCCATATACCAGATCGGCAACACGATCAGCAATGAGCTTCCCGCTTATATCAGGCAACTCCTTTACTGATCGAAAAGATCAGGGAAGCTGCAGGCGTCAGCTGCACAGCGGGTGATTAACGCCTATAAACTCGCGTTTTATATATCAGATGAGCTGATGTGGGGTTAAACAGCGAAAGACAGTCTGCATGTGCCTGTATAATGCATGCATGTGCCTGTATAATAATGCATGCATGTGTCTGTATAATGAGGCATGCATGTGCCTGTATAATAATGCATGCATGTGTCTGTATAATGAGGCATGCATGTGTCTGTATAATAATGCATGCATGTGCCTGTATAATAATGCATGCATGTGCCTGTATAATGAGGCATGCATGTGCCTGTATAATGAGGCATGCATGTATCTGTATAATAATGCATGCATGTGCCTGTATAACGAGGCATGCATGTGTCTGTATAATGAGGCATGCATGTATCTGTATAATAATGCATGCATGTGCCTGTATAATAATGCATGCATGTGTCTGTATAATAATGCATGCATGTGCCCGTATAATGAGGCATGCATGTGCCTGTATAATGAGGCATGCATGTGTCTGTATAATGAGGCATGCATGTGCCTGTATAATGAGGCATGCATGTATCTGTATAATAATGCATGCATGTGTCTGTATAATGAGGCATGCATGTGCCTGTATAATAATGCATGCATGTGCCTGTATAATGAGGCATGCATGTGCCTGTATAATAATGCATGCATGTGTCTGTATAACGAGGCATGCATGTGTCTGTATAATAAAGCGACTGGTAGCGCGTTTCATCTTCGCATCGCCAATTCAGGGCGCCTGTGAACTCTTCCTGCCTTAGAGGGGTTTATCATTTCCTCTCACCGGTGACCGGAGGCGAGCGCCTGCTACCTGCTCCATACACCCGGAAGCAGTCTACGGACGCTTAAATCAGACATCGGACCAAAATCAAACGCATGCAGAATGGGAATCGGACAGCTTCCTTTGGCTGGGTCCGCCCCCGGCCGCAGACTGCCAGCAGGTCCCGGGCAGACACACCCCCAGAAAGTTGCCGGACGTCCTCCTCCCCCGGGGCGCCCTGCCCTTCCTTTCGCGGACGCCACACGCCGGGACGCGCCGCCGATTCGCCTCTGCGCCCGGTTCTCATCTCCCTTTTCCGCTATGGCGACCGTGGGACGAAACGTCGGCTCCTTGCCACTCGCTCTGTGATTTTCCCTCTTTTTCTCTTTTCCTCCTGCGCTGGCTGCGTCTGTTTCGGTATCCGCCCGCGCTCTTCGTCGCGACACCTCCGCGATACTCCTGCGAAGGCAGGAAGCGGTCGCGACAAGCGCGATATTTGACATGCGGGCTGACTTCTCTTTAAGTTTGCCGCGGAGGAGCCCAGCTTCTGTTCGGCCAGTGCCTGCTTTCGGAAGGGGGAGAAGAACGCCGAAGCTTCGGCTTAGTTAAGGAACTTTTATAATGGCACCTATTTAACATTTACAAAGAAGCGGGGACGATGGCATTCTACTGGAGAAAGCGCCGCTCCAAGCTGATACTTTGCATAATTGCACTCTCCCTTCTGGGGTATTTTATTTTTCACAAGAACGCGGATGTCGGGCTGCCGGACAAAAGGGATGTCGCGACACGTCGCGACACGAAGGACGACGAATCGCTAAAAAATCCGGTTTATGAAAAGCCTGCTCTGGACGTCAATGCCCTGGGTGAGATGGGGCGAGCTGTCATACTCGACCTGAATGAAGAGGAGAAAAACAAACAAGAAGAGAGTATTAGAAGGCATCAGATCAACATATATGTCAGCGACAGGATATCGCTGCACAGACGCCTGCCAGAGAGGTGGAATCCCCTGTAAGTCGCCAATAAGCCGGCTTGTGACCTTACCCAGGAGATACCATGTGGATCTGATCGCTGGGGTTTGGGTCTGAGGTCTAGATCATACCAGCAAAGGTCTGAATGAATGAGATTTTACCGCATGACAGGGCAAATCCTTCTAATGAATTCTGCATCACGTGGACCATGTTTTCATATTGGTAAAACGTCATGCTCACCTTTTTCCCACAGCTGCAGAGACGTGAGGTACGATTACGGCAGCCTGCCCTCCACCTCGGTGGTGATCGCCTTCTACAACGAGGCCTGGTCCACGCTGCTGCGGACGGTACACAGCGTGCTGGAGACCTCCCCCGACGCGCTCCTGCGGGAGGTCATTCTCGTTGATGACTACAGTGACCAGGGTAAAAAAGCGGGACCCGTGTCTGGCCCATGCAGCGGGAACAGAGGGTGACTTAAAATGCATCGTTGTTTCATTATCTGTTAGCTTTTATAGGTATCGAAACACCAGAGTTTAGTATCATCCCCTGCTTACCCTGGGGGTCATTGCAGCTTTCCCATGCTTAGCTAACCAGCCATTGCACACATTTCCCAAACTGTTAGGCGGCATGTCCAGGTGCCCAGAATCAGCACCAGAAATACTGAAATACAGAGTAAAGTGTACTTTGTAAGCTCATTGAATTTAAGGCATTGTTTGTTTGGACGTAATGCTTTGAAATGTATGGATGCAGAACCTCCATTTTCAGCATCTGGGTGTTTTATCAGCACGCATTCCCACGTGTGGCGTCCCCTGCTCGGATGCCCGCCCTCTCCCAGTGCTGCCCTCTACTGGGCCCGAGCTGAAACTGCAGCTGTGCCCGGCCCATTTGGGCCCTTGTGGCATTTCAGACGTGTACATAGCGCAAGTCTAGGTTTGTCGCCTTTAAAACGCTGTAAGCAAAGCCCGCCTTTCGCCCACGTAGACCACCTGAAGGAACGCCTGGAGGTGCACATATCCAGCCTGCGCAAAGTGCGTCTGATCCGTGCCCGCAAGCGGGAGGGCCTGGTCAGGGCTCGCCTCCTTGGGGCCTCCATAGCCATGGGCGACGTGCTAACCTTTCTCGACTGCCACTGCGAGTGTCACCAGGGCTGGCTGGAGCCCCTGCTCCACAGGTAGGGCTCATTTACGCTAATATCATGCACTTAGTCAGTCAAACATTCTCGTATGGCCGGCAGCCATGCCGCCTGTGGCTCAGACTAGGTAGTCCCTCTGAAGCTAAGCAGGTTTGGGCCTGACCCGTACTTGTGTGGGAGACTAACTAGGCAAGCTGGGTTGCTGCAGGAAGAGGTGTTGGTGTGGCCAGCAGGTTTGCCATCCCGTGGTCTGTGTGGATCCCAGTGCCCCAGTGCAGTGACAGGGACACCGTGCTGTAAAAATGGTGCTGTCCTTTGGATGAGATGTAAAACTGAGGTCCTCACTCTCTGAGGTCATTAAAGATCCCTGGGCATCCTTCGGAAGAGTAGGGGAGTTACCCCGATACCCTGGCTAAAATTGCCCACTGTGGCCCTATCAAATCTGGCCTCATCCCCTCTATCTAAGTGGTGATTTCCCTCCTGCCCCATCACCACCTTAGCTACTGTGGTGAGCTGGTACTGGTGCAGAATGGCTGCTGTCCCGTCATCCAGGTGGGGGCCACACAGGGGTGCTGGGTGAAGTGGCTCCCCACTGCCTCGGCAAAGCGCTTTGGAGTGAAAGGGGCTGTGTTAATGTCCACCCAGCCATTGTTCCCATCAGATGGAGAGACTGCATCC
This sequence comes from Petrocephalus schoutedeni, assembly GCA_026780765.1. NCBI lineage: Eukaryota > Metazoa > Chordata > Actinopteri > Osteoglossiformes > Mormyridae > Petrocephalus > Petrocephalus schoutedeni. Next base: position 8,602,553 of record JAODKL010000047.1, read on the forward strand.
GGGAAAAGAGATGGTGAACACCAGAGGGACAGGATACATCAGGCTAGAACCAGATAGACAGACTGGGCCTTTGGAGCCGGCTTGCTTAGGGAACCCCAGCGTAGTCATGGCTGATGCAGGAGGGAGGGACGTGTTTAGGACGGGGACCCACGGCTGCTTTTTCCCAGTGGGTCAGACTCCATCAGCAGCACAAAGCCGAGGCCCACTGCGTCTGAGAGAAACTGCCAAAGCTTAAGTCTAAGCCATGACCCTAACCCCAACCGTCTCCCGCAGAATCAAGGAGGAGCCGTCGGCAGTGGTGTGTCCCGTAATCGACGTCATCGACTGGAACACCTTCCAGTACCTGGGCAACGCCGGGGAGCCCCAAATCGGGGGCTTTGACTGGCGGCTGGTCTTCACCTGGCATCCCGTGCCGTCGTACGAGCAGGCCCGGCGCCGTTCTGCCACGGACGTGATCAGGTGTGTGCCTGCGCAGTCGCTGGCCGGGCCGCCTGCGCAGTCGCTGGCCGGGCCTCCTGCGCAGTCGCTGGCCGGGCCTCCTGCGCAGTCGCTGGCCGGGCCGCCTGCCCAGTCGCTGGCCGGGCCGCCTGCCCAGTCGCTGGCCGGGCCGCCTACCCAGTCGCTGGCCGGGCCGCCTGCTCTGGCTGAGAAGGCTGTGCCGAGACTGACACTCTGTGGCATAGTATTGCATAGCACCTTAAAAGCTTTTGCTGTAGTCTCAGGGGCAGTGTGTACTTGTGTCCGGAAGGTTGCCAGTTTGAATCCCATGGCTGGCCGAGTGATCATATCACTCTTGACTTTGTGCTCTGACCCCAAACTTTGCTCTCACCTGTATGTAAGTACGTAAGATTTAAGATGTGAAAAGTTTGGACACGGGGCGGCACGGTGGCGCAGTGGGTAGCGCTTCCGCCTCACACCTCTGGGACCAGGGTTCGAATCCGGCCCAGTTC
>JAODKL010000047.1:8627885-8639224 GCA_026780765.1 Petrocephalus schoutedeni
ACTCACACACACTCACACACACAAACCCACACACACCCACACCCGCTCACACACACGCACACACACACACCCGCTCACACACACGCACACACTCAGACACACACACACAAACCCGCTCACACACACACACAAACCCGCTCACACACACGCACACACACAGACACACACACACACACACGCTCACACACACGCACACACACAGACACACACGCACACACACGCACACACACACTAAGGTCTTCACTTGGGTAGTAAGTCTGTAGCTCATAACCAATCATACTTATCTGGACCACTTCCTGAAAGTTGCTTAATTCGGTTTCCGCATCTCTGTGCTAAGCATTTATGGTGATACACCATGTGACTCTATAAATAAATGAAATAGCATTTCCTATCTCAGCATTCTCCAAAACGGGCTCTCTAACCAAAGAACGTAACTCACAGAAGGTTCTCTTTGCTTTGAAGCGTGATCTCAGAAGGCCCTGAGCTTTAGAGGCATCTAATATGAAGAAGGTTCCTTTGCTCCATACCAAGTGACCCCTACCCCGTAAAGCCACACCCTGCATGGTACCCACGACGGCCAGCTCACATGGACCACGGACGGGCTCTCTGCCGACCGCCTGCGCTTCACCTGCACCGAGAACAGACAGAGTCCTTCTCTGCTTCCAACTGGGAGCCCCCAGGAGAAGCCTCTCAGAGGAAGTGAGGCTGGGATCACGCTACAGGCAGGGAAGCGGTCACGCTGTTCAGAGACTAACCCCCTACCCAATCCTGACATGATGATGAGTCTGCTGTTGCCATGTCAACCTGGCTGGGATTACCTCTTAACCTTAACGAAGAGCTGTGAAGTGTAGATCCTTCAAGTCTTCAAATGCAAATGATAGTTCAAAGTTAAATATGATTAAGAAAGGCCCCAATCAGCCACCAGACCTCAAATCCGTTAGACAAGACACGCAGATTTGATTTTCTTGCAATAAGGACCCGATGACAGGGTGGGAAAAGGGCTTCGGAAAGCTGTCTCTGAACCTTGCTTGTCCAGTATCTGCACCCTCTGCTAAGTGCTGAATTTGTTACATATACGTCACATTCACCGTTGTGTTTGTGTGTTTGAAATGAACATAAACCGAACTGACCCACTAACATGAGCAATAAGCAGAAGCCAGATGCTTTAGCTGGTGGTCACAGAGTAGCTAAGGACCAGAGGGAACTTCACGTCCAGCAGACAAATCCCGTGTTATAAAGTTAGAGACATGAATCGCAGGGAAACAACCTCTATTTTCTTGTACCTACAAGGAAACCCCATTTAAATGTGTATGAAATGGCAAATAATCACCCTGACATTAGCATTATTTAGCCTGGCCGAGGTTCAGACAGCCAGTTAGCTTTAAACCTTCAATGACGGCGCTATTACATTTTATTAGGTTATTTGCTGTCTTTCTACATCTGTCTGTATCCTTTGGGAGGCACTTTGAACACTGTTGGAAAGGGTTTATTTTCCAAGCGGCTGGATGTGGGGTTACCCCCCCCCCCCCCCCCCACGCTGGGTACCCCGTGCTACAGACAGATCCTGACAGGACACATTAATATATTTTAATATAGTTTCCGTAAAGTATCAGATTAAAACAAAATCCTTTTAAAATATCTGCTGGCACTCTTGGAATAAACAACAAATAAATAACAAGAAATCTGTGGTTTGATAACAACTACAGTCCCATGATATTTTGGGGTTGAGTCAAGAATAGCCATGTGATAGAACAGAGCCTAAAAAAAGCTGTCACAGCCGTGACACACACATCAGAAGGCTGCCGTTGTCAGTCACACCTGGCTCTTGTTTCCCTAACAACTGGCACATGATTACCAACGCTGCCCCTTCTCTCCGGGCCGCTCACACGGGGCTTACGTCTTACACGAGCAGCTGGTTACTGTGAGAATTTGGCTTTGCTTACGGCTCCCTGCAGAGCTCAGTGCCCAAGCACCCTGCGGTGACTGCGGGTCAAAGGTTCTCTAACCGTGATTCTAGGGAGTTGGTAGCGTGGTGATTAAGGAAGTATATTCATGCAACCAGAAGCCTGGTCAAAATTCATTGCAGTTTCTTTATACAAAGCACCTTAAATGCTCCGGGGACTTTTCAATGCAGATTTACCCTGCAGACTCTAAAGTATCCTGCGATAGTCAAATGAGCAAGACCTAAATATACAGTAATAACTCTAGTCTGACAGATGGGGCTTCAGTGATAAACAGCTTAAATGTTGTATGTTTTTAAGGGTTTCAGAGCCAAAATCCAGACGGAAGCTAAAGTCATATAATAAAAGTTAGCGGTTATAGTTAGCGTCCACCAATGTACGTATGAGAGATATACATAAGTTAGCTCTAGGAGTTTTTAAAGGGAATGTAAAACTGCATGAGGAGTATGTTAAACAGTAGGTAGCATCATCTCCTGACATCCTAATGATTGTGGCAATGAAGCCCTTCCAGTCCTGGCTGTGCACAGTTTGCACATTCTGGGTTTAAGCTGATTTTGCTGGTTACGTGCCGCTCAGGTGAGTAAGTGCTCCTAAGTCTCCCTGAGCCAGACAGCTGAGCGCGGTGATCTGCTGTCCGACAGCCCGATACTCGCTTATTGGCCTGTGCTTTTGGAGAACAGATCTGCACCGCTGTGCCCTCAGGACGCTTAGCTAAAGATGCTCTCCTTTCACGGTAACAGAGATGGCTCTTCATTAAAAAAACCTGACGTTGTCAAACACGATGGATAGATATTTGCACATGCACACATGATGTTATATGATAAATTAATGTAAAAAGTGACAAATGAATTTATTGAGCTGTCATGTAGCCTTGGGAATTTGTGGTATTGTGTAAGTTATTGCTGCACGCAGGCCTCTGCCTTGCAGAACTAATTGCTGTTGTCCTGTAGCTTCAGGGAAACGTCCCCTGATCATCACGGAACGGTTTTCATGCTAAGATTATTCTGACAACACATGTGCTAAGATTAAATAGCCCTACTGCTAAGGGATAAACTGGAAATGAATAACAGGATAGCCTGTCTTGTGCAATTATTGCTCTAGATTTTTCAAAACTGCAAACTAAAGTCAGTTTCAAAAATATAAACGACAAAGGACTGCAGGCGAATCTAAAACTGACATCTTTCGGTGAAAATATCACATATCCATCTTTCAGACACCCCGCCGTTTTAAAGTTAAATACTAATATCCAGAGGTTTTTGATACATGAGAAAATAAGATCGCGTTAAGAATTGAGCTACATATCTGTTAGTTTACGGGAAAATCTGCGTCTTTTACGACCCAGATCTGTGCTTCACAGATTTCCCTGACTATTATGAACTGTCCTAAATCGGCAAAGCGATAGAACTATTGGGGCAACAACAGGCGAGTAATAAGAACCCAAGAGAAACTGGGCCAAGAGTATTAGACCAATAAAAAGCCTCGGCTTGGTGGGGTCAAGTCAACAGCTGGTTCCCAAAGTTAATAATTCCCGATAAATCTCATACCTTTCTTTCCTAATTTTTGTTTATCGGGTAATTCTACAAATACTCCCAAAATGTAATAACTATAGTGTGATTTTAAAAAGCGTTTATATTTGGCATTGTCTGGGAAAGTGGGTTAGTTTCCTTGCTCACAAACAAACATTTGAGCTTTTAAAAGTGAGTAGGGCTATGAACTGGACCCCAACCTGCCTCTTTAAAAGCAAAAAGATCCACATGTATTTTTACCGGATGCAGTAATAGCGCCTTCTAAGAAGACGTCTAGATTGGACTTGTCTGTTCATTCAGAACCATGGATAGCATCCCTATCGTAAGCTGCATCACTACCGATATTTTAATGTATATTTGAAATGCATCGCCGCCAGTCATTTCTGCTTACAGCCTAGTTGCTATCCTTCAGTACATTTTGCTAGGTGGCACTATTTATTAAACCGCTTTTTGAAGCCTGCACGGACAAAGGCTGTTTTGAAAGCAGGTGTTTTAAATGCCGTGACACTTTACTGCCCGCACTTATGATACACTCGAGTATTTTGAAATATTTAATTTATGTGCATTTGTAATCCCTGTCTCCGTTCAAACACGCAAATCGCCAAGTGCTTCCATGTCCCGCTTAATACCAAACTAGTGTTAATTAACATGCCTAACCCTGTGCCTGTGCTTATAATAAACGGATCGCTTTATAATAACAAAAAGGCATTCCGCAATATTCCCTGCATTTAAAATCCACTCTGCCAATTATAATCGCATCCCGTGTTGCTGTTATTATTATTATTATTATTATTATTATTATGCGAACACAGCAGTGCTGGCGTCCGCGCGTGCCCCCGACCCGGGTCCCGCGCCTCGGTACCCTAAGCGGACTCGTGCACGGCTCTTGCGCGCTCCCGCGCTCCGGTCGGCGGCGGCAGCAGTGAGTAAGTGAAGCGCCGCTCAAAAGCGCTTGGGCAGCGGCATCGGCAGGAGCCTTGCTCGGGCTGCACCGTCCGGAGTAGGAGCGATTCCCAGGCAGGAATGCGCGATGTTTTCACCCCGGGAATGCACTCGGATGCTGGATCTGCGTTCCTGACAACTGGCATCGCAAGAGGCTGACTTTCAGCGTTTGCAGAATTACTTATTTCTCTATTATTTCTTTTTTTACGCATTGCTACTGGAGTGTGATGATCTGGCGTGGTCTCGATGGCACTATCTGGGTGGTGAAAGGAGAGATTGAGTTGGAGAGACATTAGGAAGCGGTGTTGTGGATCACGGACACCAGGGCAGGAAGGGGATCTTCGGCGTGTTTAACGTTTGTGACACAACCTTTTCCACCTAATGACAGCAGCTGTATTAGCAGCCCGAAAGCTGGCGTTTTGGGAGAACCGCGATCGAACGCCGCTACAGCTCTCTCAGATGCGCCCCTCGCACGGCAGAAGACGCCACTGATTCCCTGGCTGGTTGATTGATCCGCTCCATCTATTATTTAATGTGCAGCATTTCCCTAAGTTGATCGCCAAACCTGCAATGCCGAGGCACTGAAAGGGTGCGTTTGTTCCGCCGTCCTGCACAGATAGCATGGCTCCATCCCCGAGGAGATGCAGATGGGAGATGGTCGCGCTGCCGGGATGCCTGCTTCTCTGTGTCCTGCTATTCCGACCCGTTCTGTCGAGGGGTTGCAATGACAACGCCGGCCGCAGCCTGGACAACAGCTGGTACGCGCAAGACGGCGAGGAGCTGCCCATCATGGTCCTGATGCCGATGAATGAATCGGCGCGGATGAGCGGCATCAGCCAGGGCATCGACCCCGCCGTGCAGCTCGCCATCCAGCACATACGCGAGTCCGGGCTCTACGCCTTCTCCCTCATCCCCAAAATCTACGACACCGAGGTACCTGGCAGACTTGCGATCGCGTCCGCACGACACGCATGCTGCACCATTGCCACACAGCCACAGCGGTCCGACTGGGATGCTGTGACTGGGATGCTGTGACTGGGATGCTGTGACTGGGATGACTGGGATGCTGCGGGCTTTAATGTGCGCGCATTGCCACACAGCCACAGCGGTCCGACTGGGATGCTGTGACTGGGATGCTGTGACTGGGATGCTGTGGCTGGGATGCTGTGGCTGGGATGCTGTGACTGGGATGCTGTGACTGGGATGCTGTGACTGGGATGCTGTGGCTGGGATGCTGTGACTGGGATGCTGTGGCTGGGATGCTGTGACTGGGATGCTGTGACTGGGATGCTGCGGGCTTTAATGTGCGCGCATTGCCACACAGAGCCCGTGTTCTGCGCTAAGGACGCACACGAATTAAGTCCAACTCCGAGACATCGTGCGATCGTTAAACGGGAATGGGAAATAAATAAGATCGCAGCGACCTGCGGGCAGGGTGCCTGCCCCTGTAATGTACCAGACAGCCATTTACATCGTATTATATCACGACGGAATCGCCGAAGCGCCGGGCTGTATAAACGACACACGGGTAAATATGTAAAGGGCATAAATACTCTTGCTTTGCGGTAGAATGGCGCATTCGCTAAATTAGTTTTCCATACAAATGCCATGTACATTCCTACAGTCACCGGCTGAAAAACACAACGAGGAACTAAGACATAAGAAATGTATTATGTAGCATCATGAATTATGTATTATTTATATTTCAAGTATATTACATTGTGCTTCCTGGAGGCCGTTTACATTTTTATGGGAGGGCATCGTTTTGCTTATAATCTGTCATTATCATTTTTATATCTGTACTAAATGCAATAATTTGATCGGGTGAGCTTTGTAATATCATGATAAAAAGAAATCTGCACTTGACAACCACGCCGTGCATTCTGCAAAACACCCGAAAATGAGCTATTTTGGTCACGATTCTCCGCGCATTTCGTAACGCGACCGATGCTCGGTTTTCTCTGTACCTGAAGATGGCAGTAATTTGTTGTGCGATCTGACTCCGAAGCGTCACAATACTGTACATACATGCCTAGCTTCAGATCTGCAACTTTGTATCAGATCCTCCACTTAAGCATCAATAAGGTGGCCATGTCCACCTATTACCAGTATGTCATAAAGCCAATTCACACCCTCAACACCAGACGGGAAAATCACATTATAATGTCCTGCCGCTATATAATGCTTAAGTAATCAATTAATCATTAGGTTACCTGCTGCGGGTCTATAGTAATCAAATGTGAAATGTAATACATATGCATAATCTGATATGATGTTCCTTTGGTAAACACCTCAGTAGCAGTAAATCACAACTGAAGGTTATGACACCATGACTAGAAGTGGCGAGGAATATGTCTGACAGAATTCGCAGGCGCTCTGATTCCACCGATGAGTCGGACGGTATTAAAAATAGAAAGCGGCCACCAGATGTAAAGTGAAGCACATATCATGTGCTCTGCTGACAGCCGAGCTTCACAATGCCATCATGAATCTTAATGAGGTCCAATCTGCAGAATTTGGCTCGGTACTGATAACCCGCTGTTATAACCGATAATCTGACGCTAACTAATGCCACCAGGCCTTCAGATGGTGTTTGTCATATATGGTCATCCTCTGCATATTATGTGTTATGCAACATTACTAACATCCATATCCTTTGCCCCACCGCCCATCTCCTGTTAAATCACATAACTGAATGTTAATGGTTATGGGGGGGGGTACATAATACCGACACACATGCACTCGCACAGGCTGACCGCCCTCTAACGTGCAGAGCTCACCGGCGCGCCACACACCAAAGCCATGAGTGACGCGTGATTGGTGGACAGCGCTCCGTTGATGCAGCCATCTCAGCTGACAGGCCGCTCTGCCGTGTTTGGTGTCAGCAGGCTTTGCAGATTAGAAGGTTACCTTTGGTTGGAAGCATCTTCTTGCTGGCCATGCGCAATGGCCCTCCCATCACTATCATTTGGCTGTATCGTATAGATTTGCAGGTAAATTCCTGAAACATGGACGTGGCTGCAGGAGCCGGGGGCTTAGAATTGATTGATGCATGTTATATTTATGAGTTTATGGATCTTTCCATTTCAATGCATTGCTATGTCAGGTGTTAAAGTTGTGCGTCTGGGTGGTATCTCAAGTGAAGCACTCTGAAGGATCACTCCCGAAATATCCATAACCTTCCAGTGGTGCCATATTGCAGGACTTCGGTGCCCAATTTCTCCGTTTTTTCCCTAGTAACAGTGCAGTAATGCAACAGAAAGATCTGTGTGTTTGCAATTATGAATACAGCGCATAGTGCACCAATGCAGAGGCCTTATTTACCTTAAGGAGGCTTAGCCCTCTTTATCTAACTGCAATCAATAGACACAGTCACCAGTTAAATAAGAGACATTAAAATCAATATCATAGTCCCTCCTAACCATGCTTTACATTTCCTTTACATTTAATATACAATAACAAACATATGATGATAACATATGTTAATAACAAAATATTTTTCTATTAATATTTCTATCAATATATTAATGTATATCAAAGCTGTCAAGGTATGTTAGGATTGCATTATGAATGCATTATGAAGGTGCACTGAATGTTCTACGAAAGCATTATAAAGCCATTATGTAGGGGTAATCTAAGGCATTATCAAGCATTTATATTCAACAACATGACTAAAATGCATACATTTTTTCCTAAGTAATTGTAATATTTCACAGAGTTTCACTTCAAGGCTATTGGGATTTAAAGGTATGACAGTAAACATCGTATGACTCTCTCCTGTCCCATCCGAACGTCTTTAATCCTACCAGAATTAATTTGTCAATCAGCCCAAGTAGGTGGATCCTACAAGTCAAGCAGAAAATGGATCAGGATTGAGGAGCCACAGACAGAAATTCACAGACGATTCTCACCTGCAGCTTGCTAATGAAGTGACTCTGGCCAATCACAGCTCACCATTTGCATGGCATTAGTTTGCCACGGCTACCTCAGGAAACAGGACACAGTATGACAGCAAACAGAGGGACACTGTTTGCAGGCGATTCTCACAGCTGATACATACAGGTGCACTGCAGGTTCGAGGTTTTTAGGTCGTATCTCCTCACCGACACGGATCTGCTCCTACTGACTGCAGTGACGATTTAAAACACGACCCTTTACTTACATGCACAAAACACTGGGCAAGCAAAGCCGTTAAACATTATTTAAAGACTGATTCTTACACAATGTTACATTTTGTAATAATGATATTTAGACACACATGATTATCAGTAATAATAGTTGCTAATTGTTTTAAGGCCAAATAGCCCTGACCCCAGCCCGCCTCCCCATCCCCTCCCTTGCCCCCTGCATCAGCGGGCATTGTGGGCCCAGCGGGGCTCTGCCACGCGGCTGCCTGGTGTGTCTGGCCCTACGCAGGTGGCTGCCTCGCACAGCTATCTTATCTGTGCTGCACTGTAAACAAGGCCGCTCTGCAGGGGACTTACGGGCCAGATGTAAGTAATCAGACTGGGGCAGGTCTTACCCTTTTATCCCAAGCAGTGGATTCTGTGAGGATGGATCTGAGTGGATGAGGGATTAGGGCTGGGGGGGGGGGGGCTTTTCCAGAGGTCTGCATTAGATGACCAGCCTGAGGCATTCTGCGACACTGGTAGTGCTGGGGGCTTTTCTGTGGCTCATGCTGGCCACCAGCAGCCCAGGGCAGGGCAAACTCTTGGCCAGAGGGCTGTCTGTCATCGAGCTGGCTCTGTGGCACCCCGAGGTCTGCATGACAGCTGGATGACACTCAGGGACACCAGCTCCCCGCTTACTGGTGTGGGCAGATGGCCTGTTGCTTGCAAAGCAGGGAAGCTGGCTTCTCATGCCAGACTTCTCCGCAGACTCGCTGCTGTGTTTCCGGGATCCTGTTTGCTCACCTCTGAGGGAGGTGCTGATGGGAACTCATGGACCTTTCAACAATCAAAATGGAAGTTTCAGGATTCTAGTACAATGAATGTGGTGCTATGCTTGGACTGGATAATTAATTCAATACTAGCAAATGTGATAATATAACAAAGAAGGATTTATTAATAGGTTTCAAATTCTATTTGAAGTGGCTTGTAATTCAACTATTCTGTATCCAATATCTAGGTAAAGACAATCGAATTACTAGTGCAATGAGGAATCTGGCAAACTGCCGCCTGATCAGATTTGCGAAAATCGGGCTTTAGTCCGCAACGTCGCATAACTTCAGGGCAGATCGCCACACAGCGGAAATCTGCCGATTGAAAATATTAAATTGGATATTACGAGTCCGCGAGTGCATGTAAAATTCAATTCTATCTAGCATGAACAAACTCCACCGAATAATTGAAAAAAAAAATACATTTTCAAATAGACCCAAGACCGTATATTCCGTTGCATACGCGCATATATATTTGCCGGCTTGCTAATTACCGCTAATGCGAAATGCGCGTATTGGACTGGAAATAAATGGTTTCATCATAGGGTGTTTAGACTCCATTACAGCGCCGGTGAAAATTAAAAATAAAGCAGGACAGTCCCCCACAGATGAGCGATGGGCAGAATTTCAATTCCTTTATTAGTCCCGGGGAAAGGAGAAGATGCAATATATCTGTACCCCCCCTTCGCCAGTTAGGCGTGCACTCATTCCTTCAGAAAGGTCACTTTTCCGAATAAATGTTTGATCTGCAGCCCACACGACGGGCCTTTGGAGTGCTGTGTGTTTAGACGCACTCCTCTGGGCCAGACCGTTATACCTGCAGCAGGTGGTTCCCTTATTACCACCTTGCGGGGGTTGGGGGGGGGGGCCCGAACGGCACTCCCGAACCTTCAGAACCACAGCGATCGGGTCCAAGCAACCGAATCTTTTTATATGCTGCTGCTATCCAGGAGCTTTGGAACCATGTCCCAGTACAAACTGCATTAAGATGACCAAATGCATTGGAAACTGTTTTTCTTGGCATGGTAGTTTTAAAGGAAAGCAATTCTGTCTCAAGGTTACGGGTTCGAATGCCACCTCTGGCCTGTTCTGCTGGGTTTGCATGCACAAAGGCACGCAGTTAGACTAGCTGGCATCGCTAAATTGCTAGTGGTCCATGATCATGCGTAGTCAGACTATAGCTAGCTAGGTAATTTATAGAACCCTATGATTACTATTATGATGTGCTATTACGCTGCCATTACATACCCTTATGGCACTACAGTGTAAAGTTAGCTTTAACTTGCTTTAGTAAACCGTAGACAGGGGCCCCATGAACACATACTATATTGGACCCCCAACCCAGATCAGTCGGCATATGTTCCGGATTCAGATATGTTCTGGGGCCCTTAGACTCGTCCTGACTTTCCCCCGCTTAATGGCGCCCCTGATATTGGTCAAAACTAAAAACTAAATAGCAAATGCAAAATGTAGGCCAACGGAGTGGAGTTTTTGGAAGGCGGGGTTAATGTAAATGTGCGAATGTACCAGATTTTTCTTTATATATACCTCAGGGTAAAACCCATTTTCAGTTTCTTTTTATGTCACTGCATCATTTCCCATTATTTTTACAGTACTTTTTACATTAAACATTTGCATGCTATCTGTACTGTAATGCTTATGTGTGCTGTTGTCCTAAACTGTAACGTTTGCACGATTTCATTTGGCGATGATTTATATCTGAAGGACCTTTTATATTGCATTAGTCATTTATCAAAATTAAGAACTGTCACAAGGTGCCTTATTTATTCTTTCTGAAAAGCAAAAGTGCAGGTTAATTACAGTATGTGAGCGGTATTTGTAACTTAACTTAATGCATAAAATATATGTAGGGTGCTGGGAGGATGCAAAGAGCCTTTATGGCCAGCCACTGCACCCTTTATGTCGCTTTATGGCCAGCCACTGCACCCTTTATGTCGCTTTATGGCCAGC
>JAODKL010000047.1:8847687-8861289 GCA_026780765.1 Petrocephalus schoutedeni
TAGACTCTCTCTCTCTCTCTGTCATTAGACTCTCTCTCTCTCTCTCTGTCATTAGACTCTCTCTCTCTGTCTGTCATTAGACTCTCTCTCTCTCTCTGTCATTAGACTCTCTCTCTCTCTCTGTCTCTCTCTCTCTGTCTGTCATTAGTCTCGCCTGTCCTCTCACTGACAGCATTTAATCGCCCGCTCTGACACACGCTGTCCGAGTTCATTACCGATCAGAGTGCAGTGTCAGCCTGGCACTTCCTGGTCCCTGTGTATTGTCAAACAAAAATAATTCATTTATTTTGTACTCTTTCTGGGGAAAGAATAAATGAGTAATGTGGTAATGAGGAGAGTTTCACACAGCGAGATGCGGCCCAGTGGGATGCAGCACACCTCCCGCAGCAGAAATGTACCTCTGTCCTGTCGCTTCCAGGTTGACTCTTCGATACAGACTACCAAAAGCATCATGACGGTCGTGGTCTACCTGCTTCAAGTCTGCAACAGGCTGGTTAGGAAGGTTCAGGTGGGGCTTATCGGCCATTGCTAATGAGCCACGGCTGGTGTCCGTGCGCCATGAGCGGAGTTTGAATCCTCCTCCCTTGCCTCTCACATACAGTACAGGTCAGAGATTAGCAGCCTGGTCTCCCCGGGAAGCTGGAGAGACAGACCGTCTCCCACAAAAGATGACTCGCTGCACGGGAGGAACGGCGGCGGCTTCGGGGTCAAGTCTCTGGAGCAGCACATGGCCAGTCTGACCTTCCTGGAGAGCAAATAGTGCAGTGCCACATTCGCGGGGAGCCTCGGGGCATCCGAGCGCCGTCCACGTCTCACCAGCTGGGGGCGCCCTGCGAGGCTCCGGGTTTTCCGCTTGGTTCTGCATCGATCACTGTGCATTGAGAGCATCGCTTTGTGACGTGCCTGTAGTGTCTCCCATGACCATTAGCCAAAGCACGGGGAAGGATATAAAATGCAGAGCTACGCATGCAGTATGCTAACTGGTCTTTTCTTCCCCTGGTAAATGCTGTCAAACAGCCTTACACGCTGTCGTCTCGCCTCCTCATCGTGTTGATTTTACGTAACCGGCTGAATCTTCTGTGACTTCTGACCGCCTACGCCAGAGGTAGGTCTTCTAGCACAATCAAGGTGACAATCGGAACTGGGCATGAAACTTCCGGAAGACGGGAGACTCGCTGGGAGACTCCTACAGCTCTCTCCTGCATTTTAATACCAAACAGGGAGGTACTGCGTGACACGGTTATTATTTTTTTCTGTTGATTTGGCGTATTAATTAAATGTCACATGCATTCGCCGGAAGGGGGGAGGATTCAAATGTTTTTAACATTTAAAGAATGCTGTGGAGTTTAGTAGAGATGTTCACATCCTTTACAAAGGTATATGGCTGCTCTCCACCTCAAGACAAAGCGATCATGTCGGAAACAATAAAACTTAGCGTCATATTTCACTGCTGAAAATGCCATGAATTCCAGGTTTGTTCCACTATCGGAAGCAGTACCACAGAACTTTCCATGCTGGTACTGACTCATAGGTATAAGTTGGTGGATCACTAAACCCCACTTGAAGACCCACAATTATCGCAGATAAACTGAAAACAAGAGACTGAATTTTAGAAAAGAGTGACATACAGTCCCCTAGAAGTTTGGGTGTGGCAGTATTTTTACATGACTGGTGAACCAACAAAGCAAAATGCATTTTCATTACTTATGGCTTAATGTCATCTGTGTGCACACATGCTGTCATTAATGTCATCTCTGTACACACATTCTGACTTTAAGGAGTTTACACCGAAACCGATTGCTATTTCTTACATGTGAACACGCACTCGCCTGCATATCCATCCTGTAGGACTGCAAATTGCCTTAAACAGACCTTTTAAACACAGTATGCTTGTGTTTCATACAGTCAGACACTTGGGGTGACCTCACCTTAAAGTATAAGTTGTTGTGCCTAAGAGGAGCATTTGGGCCTCAGTAGCAGGCTGGCCTGGCAATGGCCAATGAACAAGGTGAATGTATTGGACTTCGGACATATTTATTTTTCTAAGTAAATCCATTTATTTTCTTTTACCTTTCCCATAAGTCTGTACATGTTTAACTTTTCAAATAAAAGGTCCTTTACTCCTAAACTTAAATAGCGCTGAGTTTGTCTTTATAAGGAGCAGCTCATCATCAAGCCAAATTACATGCCCTGAGCTTGAAGGGTCCGTGTCTAAAAACAGCCCGACAGACAGCAGTGGAGAGGATGACGTGTCCATCCGGGTTGTCCGGCTCCCCGGTGTCTTTCAGGGTTTGTCAGCGAGGGGGCGTGGCCTCCGCAGTGACCACGCTCATCCCCGACTCGTCACTGGCCCACTTTCACAGCCGATCTTCCTAAGAGAACGTCTTCGTATTCAGCTCTGGTGAGGAGAGCATCTGTTATGCTCTTACTCTCCTCAAATTTCGGAAGGAGCACCGCAATGTAGCCTTCGGTGGACGGCTGAAAGGAAAAAAAACAGTGAAGAAACTGCTGTGAGAATACGTCCGAAGTTAGACGGCTGCAGATCAGGCTGCAGGCAGCGTATGCATCATGCTGTTGTGTCACCATGGAAACCGTGGTACATTTACTGAAACGCAGGGCGCACCTTTTCAAGTAAAAGGTCTGGCCTTGTGAGAATGTCTTCGTTGACCTCCAGCAGACGGCCCCTGACACAGCTGGAAACAGGGAGAGTCATCGCAGACAAAGAAAGGGCCCCCAACGCGCAGACAGTGCTTTCTGTTTATTTAATGCATATTTAACAAGATTAGGGTTCCTACCTGTAAACAGTATACTCCTCCCCATCGATGTCCTTTATCCTACAGAGTGGGGCCAGCTCTGTGAGGAACTGACCACCCTGACACATGGACAAAAACCATCTTAATGGAGATAGAGAATGAACTACATACTAAATACTAGTGGTCACACATTTTGCTCACACAAAGCACAATGACTAACTGCATAAACTGGACTTAAGTGCATCACATGGTGAACATCCGCTTAGCAATGGCAAATGCGTTGCTTTCCATTCATACCAACAGAGACTTCAGAAAAAGGAGACAGAGCCAGGTAAGATGTCACCTCACTCGTTTTGATTTCCCAGACACTTTGTTATGCAGACGGCTGCAGCCGGCGCTGATCTGATAGCTGATGCTCTGTATCGCCTTCCCCTTCTGCAGAAGGGGGTGTGATTCGGCGAGAGTGATCACACAGATTCTACAAATACAAAAGACAGGCGACTGGCAAAACCCTTCAAGGTGTTCAGCGGGCATTTCCAATGGCAAGAATGAGTCTATTTTACCATACAGAGATGTCATAGTGACGAAAGGCACTTAAGAGTACACTCCAAGGTTATAGAAAAACAGCTGCCTACTATCAAACGGATTTAAAACTTAAATGTAGTTTATGTTGATGTTTTAACCATGGAAGAAACTGTTTACTAAATGGCTGTATCCTGTTAACAGCCAACACTTAAATTGTGAAATAGCATGCTTTTGTGTTACTGTAGAAATAATCTGCTCCTAGGCGATGCAATATATACATTTCATTGGAAGAGACTTTTACTTCATAACTCGTTGCCCTCAGCTGGTCATCATTCAGACAAACCGATACTGGTGCCTCTGAGTTCTTCATTTTAATGGCATTTTCAGCATGCACTTTTAAGGGGACTCTGAGTGAGCACTTTGTAAAAACGTCATACCCAGAATTTTCTCATACACACCCCATGATTCATGAGTCATCAGATCAAGTTATTCAATTTAACGTATTAATTCATTCGTTTATCTCAGTAAATGCATTAACACTTCTCAAAAGAAAGCCATTATCTCGAAGACTGCTGTTCTAATTGTTTAATAAACACCAATGCATTGTCCTTGACAGAGGAATTAATACGTTTTCCATACCTGTTCGAATGCTGCAGGATACAGTGGTCCTCACATGGTTTACCCTTCAGGTCTAAAACGTTAAAAAGACGAAACCTTTACCTCGCATACAGCTGCTGGTGTACAGCGATAGTTGGAAAGATGTATTATTATTATTATTATAATTATTATTATTATTACTCTAGTTTACGTAATAATACCATGAACAAAGCAACGCAAGGTAAGTTAGGTAACATTAACGCAATTGGCCAGTAAGCTGGCCAGCTACTGTAAGTGTACCTGTTTTGTACCACCTGGTGTAATATCGGTCGGTTACAGAAGGAGCCCTGCCGCCCTCCGGAGCAGCCATCAGGCACGGAGATCACGCCTGGAGCGCCGCGACCAGAAGGCTGCTTCCATGAGACGGAACCGGAAACCGGGCGGAAGCAGAAAACAGCGACACCACAAGGTCCGTCGCTGAAAACATTCCGACTTAAACACAAACCCAGCCACCAACTTAGCCTCGCCTTTATGTAATGATGTATGACTTAATCCCCATGAAACAGTGTTTCTACCAAGAATCTGTCGTTTCAGTTTATCAGAGGGAATCATCATAATACCTACTGATAATCTATTATTATTTTTCTCTGTATCTGAAGAATTAGTTTTTTTGCCCATTTCTTTCTCGACTTACACTGGAAGCAAGATTGCCACCTAATCCATGTCATCCGGACACTGAGCAACTGAAAGGCTCCTTTGCTTGGCTGAATAGTTCAGTGAGGCCACTGAGAACGACTTCTGGACGGCTTCGAAGTGATTCTGGTCCACCATCCAGCGTCTCAGGGAGGGAAAGCCTCAGGGACGTTGTGGGTCGGTGGAGGGAATACTTCCAAGACCTCCTCAATCCCACCGACACACCTTCCAATGAGGAAGCTGAGTCTGGGGACTTGGGGGTGGATCTCTGGGGCGGAGGTCGCTGAGGTGGTTAAAAAGATCTAAGCTAAAAGATGGATGGATGGATGGATATTCATTGCTTGTTCCTTCAGTAGATCCTTCAATATATAGTACATGATTTTATTGCCATTTTGTTGTTACTGGATAGAGAAAGTACTCACATACACATGTAACTTCTTCAGATCTCAAGACACAGTACAATAGCAAATAAAAAAAGTCACACAGCGCTGTACAACACAAACACTGCAAAACTACATTAATCATCTGCTGAAGCACAATGCCATCGCTCCAATGTATGGAATATATTTTAAAATCATTTTGAAAGCTTGGTTAACTGTTCTGCATGCGGTGGCTAACACAATGATCACATACATACATGGTTTTGGGTAAAAAAATATTACACTGAGAAACCACGTAATCTATTTTGACCAAGATTATGACAATTGCACAAAGCATTTGCGTTTATGTAGTAAAATACCAGGAAATTTGTGCAAAGCAGTGAGAATCGATGTGGCATTACGGTGTGGGGATTACGCTCATTGTTCTGAAATCGTCATTTGATCGGAGAAAAACCGTAATAATACTTCATTGCCACTAGAGGGAAGCACTGTGTCACGCTCAGGGGTCGGCGGGTGGAATGTTACGTTTTATTTTTATTTATGTCTGTTTGGTTATTTCAGAACACATTCAGTGGCATTCATGTAACATACGATGTTGTTTTAGTTAATGTTTAGTGTAGAATTACAAAGATAAAGCGAATTCCATGCAATTTGTCAGTCGTGGACTGCTCATGCATAAATTGTGCCTGGGAGGAGTATTCTGCACGGAAACATCTGGGGCGCGTTAGGAGGGATGTCAGCGCTGCAGCCTGATACCAGATAAGCTGAGGTCAGACCGTCTGCCTTTATGCGCCTGTCAGATGAGATAGATGCTCCTGTCCATCACAGAGAGATGAGATAGATGCTCCTGTCCATCACAGAGGGCTCTCCTGCGACCTTCAGGGTGCCTGGTGTTGGGGGTGAAGAGGAACCCTGTGACAGGTGTCCTGGCTTGGGGTCTCTTGCAAGGGAAACATCAGTAATATGCTAGTCGAGGAGCGGTCAGTTGGTCAAATACATTATGTTTATCCCTTCTCTCTTTAGGTAACATTAGCCTTTGTTTCCCTGAGCCTTCGCTGGTATCAGTTAGGAAGTCACAGTCTACCAGTTTCGTAGCCAAACCACTTCTGCTGGTGGAAAAACGACCGTAGGGGGTTAATGTTCTTCTCAGCGCGCTCTCACATGATACTTCACTTAGATGGCTTCCGGGGCTGTCCAGATGTATAAATGGAGGCTCTTGAATGGAGAAATTGCTTTGCATAATGATGTCATTACGCAAAAATTGCATGCTACTCTCCACGCTGCTCCAGGGTGGGTGCTGGGATGCACGCTGCGCCGCTGTCTGTGGCCTAGTGGGGGCGCTCTCGGCCCTTAACTCTCCAGAATGCTCCGGGGATGCTCTGACCCCAAGCTCCGCCCTCAGCTGTGTATCTATGTGTGTGTGTTTCAAAGCAAGTGCATGATGGGATATATGAAAATGAGAATTCAGATGTACCTGTATGTGTGCAGATGGTAAATACACCCTCATCTCATTATTACAGTGATTCCCAGGGTCACTGCTAGACATTTCAGGCCCCTTGAAAGCGCATCATCTTGGGCGCCCAATCCAGAGCGGTCCAATTATTTTCCAAATATTTTAGGGCCCCTGGCCATTCCTTCTGTGCTGGGCTAGGCTGCAGGGCCACGGCGGCCTTGCATTGAGTAAAAGTAAAAACTTTGCCTGCAGGTCAGAGGTCATCTGTTCTGCCAATAGGGAGTGTCCCTCCTCTGATAAATGCTGGGAGTCGCTGGGCCGGGAGACGTCACAGGCACGGACATGTCCGGGGGGGTAGGGGGAGGGTGAGGGAGTCCTGATTTTGGACTTGCGGGGAGCATGCAAGTCGAGCCGAGCGTGGAGCCACAGGGGAAGCGCATTCCTGGCCCGTCACCCCCCAGGTGCAGGCCTTGCCGCTGTCCACGCGAGCATGCGGTATCTCGCATCCCCAGGCGCACCCTCCCAGCATACGGGAGCTGTTACACCCCCACCGCCAGGCCCCCCTGGGATCAGGGCTGTTTCTGAGGTCCCGATCGCTGATGTACCTCCAACGGCAGGTGGCCAGCAGTTTGTATTTTGAAGAGGTAATTTTGTCGATTGGATTGAGCGTTGAGTCTGATTCTCTGTTGGCCATTGGTGTTGGCCACCAATGAATATCTCCTGCAATCCATGCAAGTCTTTGTGACGCTTGGTGGTATATTTCTGT
This sequence comes from Petrocephalus schoutedeni, assembly GCA_026780765.1. NCBI lineage: Eukaryota > Metazoa > Chordata > Actinopteri > Osteoglossiformes > Mormyridae > Petrocephalus > Petrocephalus schoutedeni. Next base: position 8,854,855 of record JAODKL010000047.1, read on the forward strand.
CACGCACTGTTGCGGAGTTGAGAGTTCTGCTTCAGCGCACTCCTCTGGCGTAGTGACTTTTCCATTCTCTGATTACAAACCCCATGCATGCTTTGGCAGGTGGAATGTCCCTACTGTAACTTTCCAAACCTAAATTTAACATTGAAATGACGCAACAGCAAGAAAATAGTATTGTTGCCTTTCTTAATGGAAAAAAACTCATTTTATTCTGGTATTTGTACTTAATCTGGCATATATATATGTGTGTGTACATACACACTCACACATACACATATCTATGTTTTGCTAAAAACACATCCATCAATGCCACCAAACATTATCATAGACCCTCCTGTACATCATTTTACATAATAGCCTTGTAGCACTGACATCTTTGTACGTTTAGCTTTTCGAGCAGACTAGAGGGTTTAGAATCCTCCACTTTCACATGACACACGACTCTTTCTCTACTCCTGAGCTGGGCCAGAGCACCAGAGCCGGCCCAGGTTGTCGCTTGATGCATCGTGTCCCGCAGCGGTCACGTGACACCGAGGGCCCCATCGAGGACGGTGAGCGTAGTGCGGTGGCACGTGAGCGTAGGTGACGCCTCGCGGGTTTTGTGTGCCACAAACTCCCCAGCTGACTAATTTACAGTAACGGGAGCCAAAAGGCGGCTCGCATGAATGGTCGGCGTCCTCGGGGTTTCCCCTCCATGTGAAAACCTGCCTGCCTGATGCTATGTCTGCTTACCCGCTCTTGCTGTCACCCGGGTCCCGCTCCGGCCGGGTCCGTGCCGTCCCGTCTCCTGCCATCGCGCCCCCATCTTCCGGGCAGCTGTCCCGCTCCGGCCGGGTCCATGCCGTCCCGTCTCCTGCCATTGTCGGATGCAGTGGTGTAAATCACACCACCACTGGACTCTAGAGCAGTGAAGATGTGTCCTCTGGAGTGAAGAACCACGCTTCTCTGTCTAGCAATCTGATGGACGAGTCTGTGTTTGGTGGTTTGCCAGGAGAACAGTAGTTGTCTGACTGCATTGTGCCAAGGGTGAAATTTGATGGAGGGGAGATTATAGTGTGGGGCTGTTTTTCAGGGGTTGGGCTTAGCCCTTTACTTCTAATGAAAGGAACTTTTAATGCTTCAGTGTATGGAAAAAAATTTGGACAACTTCATGCTTCCAACTTTGTGGGAACAGTTTGGGGATAGTCCCTTCCTGTTCCAACATGACTGTGCACCAGTGCACTAAGCTATGTCTATAAAGACATGGATGAGCCAGTTTGGTGTGGAGGAATTTGACTGGCCTGCACAGAGCCCCAACCTCACTCCGATAGAGCACCTTTGGGATGAATTAGAGCAGATACTGCCAGCCAGGCCTACTCTTCCAACATCAGTGCCTGACCTCACAAATGCTGTCCTAGAAGAATGCTCAAATTCCCATAAACACACTCCTAAACCTTGTGGAAAGGGTGGGCCAGATCCATATTAAAACCTATGTATTAAGAACTGGAAGTGATTCAAGTTCATGTGTGTGTAAAGGCAGGCGTCCCAATACTTTTGGCAATATAGTATATATTCATACACAAACATACACATTACTGGGCAAAAGTCTCAGGCAGTCAAAGAAATTGATGCTTAAATAATCTTCATATAGGAGCAAAACTAATATTATGGGCTCTATTTTGATGATCTAATACCAAAGCACAAGGTGCAGCTGACTTTTACGGGCATGTCCAAATCTATGCGAAAAGAAACCACTTTGTGTTGTGCTTTCTGCCGGTGGCAATAGGGCGCTATGTCTGTAAAAGCATGTTAGAGTAATCATATCAAAACCTCTACTGAAATGACCCCACTGTGTGCAGTAACCATCCAACACACCCTTGTATTTCTTTGACTCATCTACTAGCACACCTCGTTTAACTAATCGATATCTCACAATTTAATTCATTAATTAAGCTGGTTGTGAAATGTAACAAATAATCATGGCTGGTGTGCCCCTAAGGAGAGGAATATATCAATAACATCTTGAAGAACGGAGGAAATTCTTCTTAGTTTTTCATTGTGTTACTCCTAATTTGCATGTGTTCTACCGTTAAATTATGATTTTTGCTGCCCAGATAGAGTTTCCTGTCATTGCCTAAGACTTAAACAGATGGATAGACAGATCGATAGATGGATAGGTGCATTGCATTATTTTGGGTCATGATATCTGATGTTCATCACTAACACGGAAACCACAGCAAAGTTTCCAGTGTGCGACAGGCTTAACCTCTCTAGGGTGTGACATTTCACTTAAAGCTGTACAGGAGCTTTATAAGCAGAGAAATTCTTGTGGCTCCTAAAGTAGCACCCATGGGAGTGTCTGTGGGGTCTCAACATAAGTGCTTAAGACTGCCATGTCTGGGAAAGACTTCACTTTAATCAGCGAATTCATATTCCAAGATCATTGTCCGACACCTTTCCTGTATGGAGCTTTACCCTCCCAGGCACGGTCCCCAGCCAGCCAGGGTACACATCCACCATCTAGACGTGTGAAGCTGGCCATCAGCGAGACCCTGCTGTCCACCGGCACTGAAATGAGGCCTGTATGCCCAACTGCCGTCTCACCACATATCATTTTTCACAAAACCAACAGTCATCGCCAAGAAGAAGTAGGCGTGTGATAAGCAAGTCAGTCTGCACACCCTTTCTATTCTGTTGAACACTATCTGCCTGATTCTTTAGTGCTTTTTTATTCATTTTGAGGAACTGTAAGTTTCTAGTCACTCCCGATCTTCTGATCCGTGTTCCATAGAAACGTGCGTGCCGTGTTTTGCTTGACTGTTGGCATTGACAGTAAAACACAGTGACTCACTGAGCCTATGTTCACAAATAGTAAGGCTAGCCGCCATGACGCTGGCACAATAGTGATCGTTCGGTCGATATATTTATATATACATATATATATATATGACCTTTTCAGCGGTTAATGAGTTCAACTTTGCTCAGAGAGGGATCTGCCTCTCACCTCAGTTGGGGGTTTAATGCCTCTCTGTGTCTCTCTCTGGGTTACTGAAGAGACCTAGAATTAGCAGCAGTCTGGTTATGTCTCCGAGGTCTTACTGCTTCTTGCTGCAGACGCCAAGCACATGCTGTACGTGTCAATATGTATTTGCAGAGGTGGATAGCTCGGGATAGGCTCCGGACCTCCCGCGACTCTGAACAGGATAAGCGGGTTGGAAAATGGATGGATGGATGGATGGATAGCTCGGGTCCAGAAAGTAAAAATCCCGACCAAGATTTTGTTTCAACCAACCAATTGAGTATCAAGAGACACAGTCACGGGTTGTGTGCGAATTCGGGGGGCCCGCCCCGCATGTGCCACAACAGCGCAACATATCCCATAGATATAGATACATATCCCAAGATTCACCGCACAGAGGTAAAGTGGGCGTGTCCCGGCTAGGCGATGGGAGGGGCCATTCCTGACTCGAGGGTTAGGGTGGGGGCAGCTGCTGATGCGAATAGGGAACTATCCATAGGCCAGAGCATCCCATCTAACAACGCTTGCCGTTCGACGACGCCTTCGTAGACCGCGTCCTTCAAAGGATGTAGCCCCTGGATCTAGACTCCACTGAACAGTCACAGTCACGGAGAACTCAGCTGGTTGGTTGAAACAAATCTTATTCTGGATTTTTGCTTTCTGGACCTGAACTATCCACCTCTTACATCTTTCCTCAATCCAATCTGAAAGGAAATTTATAGAAGTATGATCCATGCTATGAGAGTATCTGGTTCATTATTGTTGAATGCGTTCCCACATCTTTAATTTAGTATTTTCTGTCCTGAACTGCTTTCATCCTTGGTTTCCTTCCTGGTGGATTCCTGGAAGATCATTCTTGTGTATTTTTTTAAAGGGGTAAAAGAATCTTTCTCCGTGCTTCCATGCCATTATGCCAAATCTGGGGGAAGCATGCTCACGTAGCAGCGTCAGCCACGTGTGAAATTCTCGCAAATAGCAGAATACATACCATGAATGGACATCATTTGGCATTATTTGGTGCTTTCGTAAAGCGAGGGCTTGCCCCTGGCAGCCTTCCAGCATGGTCATGCTGTGCTTTGTGACACGGAGTGCAGGGCATGGCTGCCTTGGGGAGATGGTTCCAGAAGCTGAAGGCCTCACTTGGCTGTAGGGGTGATGCCTGTTCGCCATATAGCACAAAGCTTCATGGTGAGCGGGCCGGCAAAGCCAGCCTCGGTTGCTTTGAGGGAGAATATTTGTCAGAAAGTGCACTAGCGACTTATTTTTAGCAGTACTGTGTCCTATGTCCAAACCAGGCGACACTGTGTGTTGGCCTTTCTGAGTGTGGCTATACTCATAAATCCCCCTATATATCTGAAGGTTGGTTCCTCCCATAGCAGAGTAACAGCTGGCATTTCTCTGGAGGGAAGTCCCGCAGTGGGGGTTGCTACAGATATCCCACATCACAGCTTTCCCATGAATGCATGCCAGCTATTCCCTGTCCTACCCACAGCTATGGCACTTTTGCTGTTTTAATGCTATGTCTTCTGATACCTCTGTATCCTGGGTCTCCCAGCCAGCCTATTTCATTGGAGCATACCAAAAATAAGAGAGGGGTGCCCAACCACAACAAAACAAAAAAAACACTCATGCAGTCATGCAAGTAACAATGCTATAAGTGCATGGAGGCCTGTCGGGGTGGACGGGTCGCAGTAGAACACAGGGTCAGGGGCTCCGCGCCGTTCTGCAGGATCGCAGCTGGAGGCCACGACGTCCTGCCACCTTTGCGGCCCCGCCTGTGAAAATAACAGCGCTGCTCTGAGCGTGAAAATTGCAACAGAAAGCCACCGAACGAGCCCTGTGCTGAAATCAGCTGTCTGCTTCTCATAAGCAGAAACATCTTGTCCTGTTTAATTTCGTCCTCTGGAACAAAGCACCTGTTTGCCCGTTTTCTGTTCTCTTTTTCTGCTTCTACAGTAAGATTGGCAGACCTGCCTCTACAGTAAGGCTGGCAGACCTGCCTCTACAGTAAAGCTGGCAGACCTGCCTCTACAGTAAGGCTGGCAGACCTGCCTCTACAGTAAGGCTGGCAGACACGCCTCTACAGTAAGGCTGGCAGACCTGCCTCTACAGTAAAGCTGGCACACCTGCCTCTACAGTAAGGCTGGCAGACCTGCCTCTACAGTAAGACTGGCAGACATGCCTCTACAGTAAGGCTGGCAGACACGCCTCTACAGTAAGATTGGCAGACGTGCCTCTACAGTAAGGCTGGCAGACGTGCCTCTACAGTAAGGCTGGCAGACACGCCTCTACAGTAAGGCTGGCAGACCTGCCTCTACAGTAAGGCTGGCAGACACGCCTCTACAGTAAGACTGGCAGACATGCCTCTACAGTAAGGCTGGCAGACATGCCTCTACAGTAAGGCTGGCAGACCTGCCTCTACAGTAAGACTGGCAGACCTGCCTCTACAATAAGGCTGGCAGACATGCCTCTACAGTAAGGCTGGCAGACCTGCCTCTACAATAAGGCTGGCAGACCTGCCTCTACAGTAAGATTGGCAGATGTGCCTCTACAGTAAGGCTGGCAGACCTGCCTCTACAGTAAGGCTGGCAGACCTGCCTCTACAATAAGGCTGGCAGACCTGCCTCTACAGTGTCCTGATGGAAAATGACGGAAAGCAAAACAAAGCTGGAGCACAAGCCCTGTGCTTCTTGGCATATGGGCCCTTTCTGTGCGCTTTTAAGTGGTTAGTCCAAGCATGTGACCCAGCAGAAGCTGCTGGCATTGTGTTTCTCAAGGTCTCTCGTCAGACTTGAGAGGTTCCTCTTTGCCATGTGGACATCCAATTAAAGCAAAAGCATTTTCAGGAGACACCCACCACTGCCGTCTCATTGGCCGTCCACGTTCCGGGGGAATGTTATCTGAAGGCTTCTTCTTTCCTTCACTCATTAGGCGTTTTCCCCATAAATCTAAATCAAGGCGGCTGTCCTGCTTGCTGGTGGCTCTTTGAAGCCTGTGGAATATCATGTGTCTTGCGTTAGCATGCAGAGCAGCCACGCTGATTTACTGCCACCTTAAACGGGATCGTAAACACGGGGGCCCCCGGCTAGAAGGCGCTGTCCTGGTCGCCTGGCACACCAGCAGATATGAAAGGGGAGGCAGCTAGGGCCCCCAGGACCTGCTGCAAAGGGGGCCTCCATCAGGCATTAGGCTGACCCCCACCCCCAGGACCTGCTGCAAAGGGGGCCTCCATCAGCCCATAGGCTGACCCCCACCCCCATGACCTGCTGCAAAGGGGGCCTCCATCAGGCATTAGGCTGACCCCCATTGCTTACTGCAGAATGACCTTACGCAAGTAGCATTGCTTACTGCAGAATGACCTTGCGCAAGTAGCATTGCTTACTGCAGAATGACCTTACGCAAGTAGCATTGCTTACTGCAGAATGACCTTACGCAAATAG
>JAODKL010000047.1:8881200-8891946 GCA_026780765.1 Petrocephalus schoutedeni
GGCAGCCATCAGCCATTTGTGTTATATGTGGCAGGGCAGCCATTTGTGTTATATGTGGCAGGGCAGCCATCAGCCATTTGTGTTATATGTGGCAGGGCAGCCATCAGCCATTTGTGTTATATGTGGCAGGGCAGCCATTTGTGTTATATGTGGCAGGGCAGCCATCAGCCATGACTCAGGCTGCCCTCAGTTCCAGAGGTGAGATAGCTGCAGAAAAGTATGTGCTAATGTTTTCCTGTTTTTCTGCTGAAACAACAACTGCTTTTTTGTTTGTGCCAAAAATGTTGCAATGCCTGGGCTTTCTCATGACTCTCCCTTCCTCAGAAGGGACAGAGAAAAACACTGGTGTACTGTTAGAGGACTGTGGCGCGGCGCTCGGGCAGCTGTACCAGACAACATCGCGCTCTTCCGCATGACCGTGTACCACTGCCAGCCAAACACGGAGCGATCGGAGAGACACAACTCTCCTTATCTTGGGTCTGTCTTGAGAGTTCTTCCTGACATTCTGGCCCAGTCTGATGGACACACACACTGGCTTATGGACCATTCTTCACTGGTCAGGACCATTTTGCTCAACAGGACCAAACTCTGGCATCAAAAGATATTCTCCCATTTCCCGCAAACTGACTTGGTTTTTCTTTCATGTCTCCTGGAAAATTAAAGGACAATCCAGTAAACGTATAATGAATTCTATTTCATCGATATAGAAATCTAAGCCATATTCCAGATACTCTGAATTCACATCCTGCAGAGCTGAATGGCATAACTGAAACAGATCTGAATTTTTATTTTTCCTACAAACTAAAACTTTGCTTTTACAAAGTGCATAATTCATACCTCAAATCATTTCTGGGACTGATGCTCCACATTGAACTCAGAACTGGAAGTGAATTTAGAAAATTCTCGAATGTGTGAGTATCTCCCTCCTTCCACCTTCCAAGCACTTATCCAGTACAGGATTGTAGGTTTCATTGACATTTTTCCAAAAATTAGCATTTAATTATGTTCCTATGTGCTCTTAAAAATACGGTCTCTATGAGGAGAGAACTGGTCAGGCTACATCCCATTAGTTACCTTAGAAACTGTCAGTAGACAGGTGTTTCTGTTTAGAAACCATGGGAAATTATACAAATAACTGCTTATTTATGAGTAAAACATCACACAGGTTTCTGTATTACCATGTTTAATAAAACATTAAGACAGAACTGTTACACAAACACTCACGTGAGCAATAAGGAAAATAGTATTTACCACAGCCAAGGTATAACTCTAGTTAATATAGCCTTTAAAACTGAGATGAATTGATATGAATGGTATGACAGCAGCCTGGCCAATCGGATAATGAAGCTTATATTGATTAATCGGTGCCAATGTGCTTCCTGATGAAACGTCTGCAGCTCTGGGAGGGTTCCTGTTCAGAGCTATGTGGCTTCTTCTGTGACTTCTGTGAGGTTGAGGACTCCTTCTGGTTGCCTTTACAGTGCTGCCGCATTCTCAAATCGCTATAGCAAAATGTATTAGAGAGCTAGGATATTCCATCACTCACGTCTCTCAGCCTCGCTTGAGGTTGGCGTGGCTGTTTGACCTGCCCTTTGTCCACGGCTTCCAAACTTTTATTTGTGATGCATATATTTATAAACACTTTGAAGGCATATTACTGAATAACTTTCTTAGATGTGGGTGGAAATCGTTTTCAGTTTTCTCCAGGCAGAGAATTTTAAATGATTCCCTCTCCACAGTGAAGTGTTCTGCGACTTGCTCGTAAAACATTGATGTGTTGAACAGTCTTCTTGTGGGAGCACATTGTATCCTGGGTTTCTTCACTGGTTCCTATAGACTTGGTAGAGTCTTATATTCCTCCCTAATTCACATATAACCCTTAGCCAGGCTCAGAGTTTCCCAGAAAGGCTCAGGGCTGTCTGCTTTGGATCAGGATGAGTCCATCCCTTCCTCTTGGATGGAGTGGAGCTGTGCTCTTGTCCAGAATTGCAGTTTTAGTTTCAGTCATTGTTTCTCAAAGTGCTGCTGACGCCTCAGTGCGCCTGAACACCGGCCAAAAGGCTCTGCCTTGCACTGGGGAAACCAAGATGGCGGGTTGTCCCTTGGTGAAGGTCGCAAGATGCAAGATGTAGAACCTCCCCCCCACCACCCATATAAGTATTACCTTACCTTACCCAGATATATATATGTGTGTGGCTGTGGTGTGTGCATGTGTGTGTATGTATATATGGATGTATATATATCTATCTCAATATATAGATATAGATATATATATATATCTCAAGATAACTGGCGGCTCGCAGTTTGAGGTCTAATGATGTGAATCTTCTCACTTAGCTTTACGGAAATCCCCCCCTTTCAGGAAGAGACCTTAAATCTCACCATTTCTAACCTTTTCCAGAAATCCCGAATGCTTCCAATTTCAGCCTGGCCACTTAATCAGCAGCACATTGGTACTTGGATTGTCTGTAGGTTTGAATAACTGACTAAATGTAAATCAAAACTGCCATTTGCCAAGAGTGCCACTTGTCATCTGAATACGTTCAGTCAGACTAAATGGAAACTGCATGGTGGATAAAATTCATACAGCCAAAATACTTCATCTTTTCAGACCTGTTTTCATCAGCAGAAACCTCTGCTTCAAACTCATTTTCTCCTCCAACAGGGCACCAGACCAGGCTGAGATAACCTTCTCCCCAAAATCCCTCCCTCAACTCACTTACGCTATTCTACCTTCACCGCCTGAGAGTTATCACCTCTGACCCAGCAGAGGTCAGGGACTAACCAAACCAAACCGAAATTTGGGGTCAAGGATTCCACTCTCATGTCATGTACAAAACCAATTTTAAAGACTGAACTTGGAAACAACTTTCATATTCTGGGTTCCAGAACATTTGCATAGCAAGATCTACCTAAATTACACATAGTGAAACTATATTGTTTACAAGACGTCTGAGTAGTAGGTGGCTGTTTATCTGCCTGTTGTTCTCCTGAATTTACGGAAAATTTCATATTCAGATCCTTCAGAGAACCACAATCTTCCTCGAGATGAAAAAAGGGATTTTACATAAAGGTCTGCATATGTGAGAATAAAATGGCACAAAAACAAGCAAGCAGGCTTTCTTATTTTAGGTCAGCTGGACAGAGAAGGTTCTGGACGTTTTTCAGGGGCCTGGACTCCCGTATAAGTGGCCGCAGTTATATAAAGATTATAATTACTGACATGCAGCCACACTGCCCTGCAAAGTCCTCTAATTCAGAAACAATCTAAAAAATCCCAGCAGCAGTCTTTGGTCACATTTTCGCCTTTCCTCAGAATTTTCTGAAAACTCACCATCACAAAAACAAATTTAAGCACATATTGTATTGTATTGTCATTGTGTCATTATGTACAACTGCCATGTGTGTCCTTAATTCCCCCTCGGTTACAAATAAAGTTTTTTTAATTTGAATACTCATGCGTAAAATAATTACTTTTCTCTGTAGTTTTTTTCAGAAAAATTCCCTTTCAGGAAATATAAAGAGATTCAGATTTTTATTTCACAGACAGATCCGTTTTTTAATAACAATGAATAACCACAAGAGGAAATCCCCATGGATGACAGCATTCATTAAGCAAACGTTTTTATGCAAAGCGACCTACATTAATTAATTTTTTTTAAGAAAGCAGGGTCCCTCGTTCACTAAGACAATCTCTGCATGCATTTATTTTCGAGATCCTCTGGCTGTCAATCTCAGTCGGGGTCACCGTGGGTGGGACCCCAGGCTATCGCAGACAGGGGCCCCCCATATCTGCCAGGTCGCCTGCACACATCACCGGCAATGTAGGCACGTCTTCGTAATGTCATGCTTCTTCGCTAACCTTTGTTTATTTAAAAAAAGCAAACAAACAAACAAATCATTTACAAAATATCAACAAAGAAATATTTTAAAATGCAACATAGTTGCAAAGCTGCATTGTTTCCAGCTCAAATTGGACATTAAATTGGATTAAAATTTAATTGGATTAAAAAAAAAAAAGTGGGAATTTGCAAATGGTGATGGCGGCTGGCCGTCCGGCTTTCACTTTAAGGAGAGGGCAGCAATGTGCGGGGGGTTAAGGGCGTAAGCAGCGCCCCGCATCGTCCTCGGTCCCGGAGTCCCGGAGCCTCCCCATCAGAGACGGGGAGGCTCGCTACAGGCAATGCCAGCCGCTTTCACAAGCGCTTCTTTCTGGCTTCAGTGAACTTACTGCCTGGGTCCAGGGATGAGGTGGCTCCTACCGTGGATTCTGATAGCAGCAAGCGTCCGTCAGGTGAGCTGCCCATCTTGCGCGACCATCTGAAATGCTCGAGTTGAGTGTATTGCCATTATATATGAGTTTATTGGGTGCACGGTGTTGCACGCAATAATACGCGCAAAATTACCGCTGCTTGGTGTGTAATGAGAAGCCGGCTTGAGGTTGAGGATGTCGAGGATGCGGTGAGGCGCTTGTTTAAATCGAGCTTCCTGCACGTATGGGAACCAAGTGGTGCAAGTGGCCACCATATATGGGTATAGCAATATATTGCAGTATATTTCCTCACTGCTTTGAACTGATTATCCATTACAAATGAGCGTGGCGCAATACTAATGCAGAAAGACCAAGGATGTCAACGAATCCGATGGGCTAGATGTGCTTTTTCAAAGTGTAAACAGTTATTTGAGTGATAGCTGAGGTGCACTTTTTCAGTTTATTTCGTTTTTGCGCATAACGCTGCCAACAGGCGGCATCCCAGATCCGAAACACGTTACTGCACACACGTGGCAGAGTGCATGCTGCGCTTGTAAAGGCTGGTCTGACAGCCAGCAGGGTTACACCTATCATGTCAAGCAGACAGCTCAGTGCAAATGTGCAAAAATGCAGGTGGCATTTTCTGTACGGAGCGTCTCAGCTGAAGCTTTGATTCGGCAGTCCTGAGATTAAACCCTTTGGATCACCTCCCTGTAATTGCGACCTATTCGGTGTGCAGCCGATTAAGACGTTTGGCTTTATTTTTGGCTTGTCTCGTGCAATTGGAAGATTCAGCTGAGTAAATACACATTAAACCAAACAAAGAGTATTTTCGTTAGTAGATTATAGCAGCTGACAAAATAGATGAGAATTGAGTGTTCCTCTAATTATTATGGGCTGCTTTGCAATTTCCAGGGTTGCAGGAGCATTTTCGGGGACAGCACATCTAGAAGAATCGCTGTGATTGTGTTTTCTTTCGTAAACGAAACGACTCGCTCCATTTTTTCGCGTAATGCTTTCCGATGCAGATGCGGGCTTAATGGTGAAGCGTGTAGCTGCGCTCAGGTGCGCGGCGGACTGCGCCGACACACCACAGTGAGAGGGGTCGGGTCACCCAACCATCGAGGTTTCCACTGCCTGATCGAGCCATAAGAGGGCAGACTGGGTGTTCGGTTAACAGGAATAAATGTACCAAGCCGAAACCTGATTCCCAAATGCTCCGTAACGATGGACAACATCAGAACTATGGGTGATCAGACCTTAAAGCTATCGATCTAGACTGCAAAGATGGCTATAACCCGGACTGCTGGTCAAACTGTTAATGGGTTTCGGGCGATATCAAGTCTGGGAAACTAAAACATACACCTTGTAACAAGCTCTTATCAGAAGCTTTGTCCATTTTGTTTGTTACTTGATCTGAGGACACACGCTTACAAATGTAATGTCTTTCAGGCACCGTAAACTTAAATCCCTAGTGAACTGCATGGGGTTCGATTGTAACATTTCAGTTGCGTAGTGAGAGACAGCCGAAGTACGTGGGAGAGCTTTGCACTCTGTGTTACACTGACACCTTGTGGATAAATTATACTAAGTCAGATCCAGTTTTCTGGGAAAAGGAGGCGGTCATAGGCCTGTTTTCTCCGTGCGGGACATGCATGCTCAGGAGGCTGGTATTATTAAGCCAGGTGAAGTCAAATGTTGTTAACTTGTGTCAAAAATATAGAAAGAAAAACAATCTACAGGTCATGTGCTGTCTGGGGTGCCACGTAAGATTCGGGGCCCCATGAAAGCATATCATGCAGACGATCTAATTATGTTACAGATTGTTTGGCTATTGTCGACCTCGTATGTTAGACTTGTCCCCCAATCTAAGGATGGGCATTGTGTTATATTATTTGAAAGGTATTACAGGAACTTACAGAAAAATTAATGGGTGGCTTAGAAAATAGGTAATATGGGGGGTGCTGATTCCACTTCCTGGGGGTGTCCTGCTGTGTGGTCTGGCCTATTGTGTACACAGATAGGGTGGGGACTGTGTAGAGAACCGGGTCCAGCGTAGGTGCTGCTGAGGGCTTCTCACAGACTTGGGGGATGTCGTATAACACCAGCATGGCTGTTGCAGTTTTGTGCCGGAACCCAGCCGAGAGTTTTATGGGGGGGGGGGGGCAGCGCCTTGTCCAAACATACGGCGGGTGTCAGTTATTCCCCTGATCATTTGCACTGTGTCTGCCCTTTCCTGTTATTCCAGATATCCCGAGTCACGTTTTCTGATGAAGTCTCCTTCCAAGCAAAGCACTCCACCCTTTACAGATGTATAATACCCAGGGTACTTATGAAAACATCTCCTGTTTAGACTGAGATTTTGGCTTCCCTAAAAGCCAAGAAAATGATACTAATACCTCATATTGGATTTATCCCATTTGATACGTGAAATATTTTACGTGATAGGCACGTCTTTAATCCTGGTGTCAAATATAATCACGACTGCTTCAGGCTCTTGCAGGAAGTAACAGGATAGACGGCCTTTCAGACCGCAGACAGATTTCACTGATTGCTGTCATTTTAAGTGCAATTTGATGAAATATGAACGTTTGCCCTGAGTCCGTATGTGTGTCTCTCTTATACCTGGTGCCGTGGTGGTCTGTGATTCTGGGGATAAGAGCCTGGCTGTGCATGTTGCATTCCTGCGATTACAGAAACATGCAGACGCTTCTCAAGCGACAGGCTGCCTTTCCCGGAGGTCGCTATAAATCTAGGTTAACAGCCTGCATTGAGATTAGGGGATAATCTAATCTGCTGATGCAATACAAATCTACCCACAGACAATATGAGCTCAGCGACTCACACCTCCGCGATTGTAGGTTCGAAACCCTGCCTCTGCTCTGTTTGTGTATGTACATCCAGATTTGCATGTCTGCACTCGTGTTGCATAAGTTTAACCTCAGTCCAAACGCATGCACTTACACTCCATGGACAGAAGCATTGGGAGACACCCCTTAATCATTGCTGCTGTCACTGGGCCATAAAATAAAGCACCTAGCCATGCAGTCAGATTTGCAAATATTTGTGAAACCACCTTTGCAGTAAGTCAATTTGTGAACATTCTTCACTACTAGATGTTCCACAGTCAACTGTACGTGATATTATTGCCAAGTGGAAGCATTTAGGAGCAACACAAACTCAACCACAAAGTGACTGACCATGTAACAGAGTAGGTTCACAGAGCACTAAGGCGCATAGTATGTAAAAGTCATCAATGCTCAGTTGACTTAGTAACTGTAGAGTTCCAAACTTCCTCTGGCATTAACCCCAGCACAGAAACTTCCGGGAATGGGCTTCCATGGCCGAGCAGCTGCATGCAAGCCTGGCATCACCAAGGGCAGTGCCAAGTGTTGGATGCAGTGGTGTAAAGCACACTGCCACTGGACACAAGAGCAGTGCAAACGTCTTCTGTGGAGTGACGAATCACGCTTCTCCGTCTGTCATAAAGCCACTTGAGCACTATTAAAATATAGCTAAGAGATTGTAACTGTAAACCCCAACAAAGGGGACTCGGCCTTGGATATCTAATAGCTTCTGTCGCACGCCCGCACACAAAGCCTACCTGACACTACTGCGCCTGTTTGTTTGCCTGCTAGCATCACCGAGTTTGCCGGGGAGACCTCGCTGCCTTTGTTTGTCGTTATATAATTCGGGCCACAAACAAAAGAGTGCTCAGCGAGGAAGTCGGGCTTCCCAGCACGGGGCCGAGACGGACACATTAGTGGCTTTCAGTCTGGTTGCTAGGTGAGTGGCGCGCAATAAAGGGGGGAATGTGGCCGATTATAGAGCCCAGGTAATCGCCTGGCGGGAACTTGGCGGAGCTGGGAATGGGAGCCGGGCGGCGGAGGCGGCCGCAGGGCCCCGCGGGGCGGCCGCGCCAGGCGCAGAGAACTCTGGGTGGGTAGACAAGTCTGTACCAAGCCTAGGTGCTGTTCCTGTCTAGACTTCGGTTGTCTAGGAGGTGAGCTGATATCCCGGATACATTCCCAGAGAGGCTGGAGAATGTGTGTGAGCCTTTTAGGAAGGTGTTTCAGAGCATGGCTGCTTCTCAATCTAGCAGAACCTTCTTATCGCCCAACACCGCCACTTTTACAGCATCAATAAAACTGCAGTCAGGAACAGCTGTGAAAAAATGACAACAAATAAGGATATATAACATTTCATTAGAAGTTGTAATTATTTCTGAGTTTATTAAGATTACACTGAGTATTTCGAAAACAAAAAGACAAGTGTACTTTACTTTACCCCTCCCATACCCCCCCCCCCCCTTGTTCAGATGTGTTCCTCTATTAATGAAGTCCTCCCACCCCCATGTCATATGTAACAGGCCCCCTGCCAGGGCCCCGTTGCCGTAACGACCACACCGCCTGTCCCCGCCGTGACGGAGGCATACAACCGCACCCAGTACTGTAAGTGGCCCTGCAAGTGTCCCAGGACGCCCCCTCAGTGCCCCCCGGGCGTCAGCCGGCTCATTGACGGCTGCGACTGCTGCAGAGCCTGCGCTAAGCAGGTGGGCGAGACGTGCGACGAGGCCGACGTCTGCGACTACCACAAGGGCCTGTACTGCGACTACAGTGCAGACAGGCCTCGGTACGAGAAGGGCGTCTGCGCGTGTAAGTCACCTGGAGGCAGCCTCCTGCTCT
This sequence comes from Petrocephalus schoutedeni, assembly GCA_026780765.1. Taxonomy (NCBI): domain Eukaryota; kingdom Metazoa; phylum Chordata; class Actinopteri; order Osteoglossiformes; family Mormyridae; genus Petrocephalus; species Petrocephalus schoutedeni. The sequence goes on from JAODKL010000047.1 coordinate 8,890,138, forward strand.
GCCTCTGTAAATGTCTATGAGATGTAGCGATTTAGCCGAGTGACCTCCCCAGGCCTGTCCCCCCCCCCCCCCCCCCACAGACATGGTGGGGACCGGCTGCCAGCACGACGGCGTTATCTACCGCAACGGCCAGAGCTTCCAGCCCAGCTGCAAGTACCGCTGCGTCTGCGTGAACGGCGCCGTCGGCTGCGTGACCCTGTGCTCCGACTCGCAGCCGCCGCTGGTGTGGTGCCAGGCCCCGCGGCGCGTCAAGCTCGCGGGCCGCTGCTGTGAGCAGTGGGTCTGCGACGAGGCCCGGCGGACGCGGAAGGCCTCCCCCAGGCATGCTCCAGATGGTACGCGCCTGATGTGCTTTTACCCCTTGCTGAGACTGACCATTGATTATCTGGGGGGGTTTCAACAGCAGACTGGAAAGAAAAACTAAACTTCCTGTTATGGAACAACACTGAAAACATTCCTGTAATCTTATCAGAAGAGATGCTTTCTGGGATCTCACTGTGTTCCCCCGAGACGCTTAGGTCGCTGTCCTCCGAGTGTTACAGGCTCTCAGAATATCACTCTGAAACTGGCAGAAATGTAAACGACAAGGCAACCTCAGCTTGACAGCATTAGATAATTTCCCAGGATGAAATGAATGATAGCATGCATTACGTTCCTTTTGACGTGTGTCCTGTTTCCATGTAGACTAAGACTAAACCCTTCCCTGTATACTTTATGTTATTTTTACCCCGTCTAGCAGGAAACGAGTCACGGTGTGGTCCGTAAAAATAATACAGTTTAACAAAAAGATGACAAGGCAGGAAATCTGTCATTGGCTTTGTTTTGCTTTGCGAGGCAGCGTGTGCGTATGTGATCTTACTAGGCGTGTTGTGGCATGAGGTTGTGGGTTTGAATCCTGGCCCAGCACTCTTTGTGTATTAGTGTGGGGGGGACTTCCACCCACAGCACAGAGACTTGTGGAATGGCACCTCCAAACTGCTCTTAGCCTAGCATCAAATCCACATAGTTTGTCCACGGTACGTCCAGGAATGATCTCTTCTGACCAGGAAATTAGTTATGGAAATTGGACAGATGGCTTATTGAAGTACATATATAAGTGGGGTATAGATTTAGGGTGGTCTTTCAGTGACTTCTGGCTTTCTGGTCAAACAGTCTGACTTGGCTGACTTTCAATGGGACTTCTGGCACTTTTCGGTTCCTCCAGTGTTCCCAGCCGACAATGAGGTGTGGCACCAGAACTGCGTGACCCAGACCACGTCCTGGAGTCCCTGTTCCAAGACGTGCGGCCGAGGGCTGTCCACGCGGATCTCCAACGCCAACGACCAGTGCGAGATGGTGAAGGAGTCGAGACTGTGCACCATCCGGCCGTGCGAGGTGGACATCACCAGGCACATCAAGGTCCCAATAGCATTTACTCCATATGCTCTGCTGACTGTCATCCAAACGTAACCGCAAAAGCGTTTATGTTTTTATAAAGTTACAAACTGTTCTCTGCGAATGATAGGTGACACTAGGAGCTGCAAGGGAGCAAAAACATGGACTGTCTGTGGCTCCAGAGAACCGTGTTGAGAAACAGTGAGTTATAGGATAAAGTGGTTCCCAACGATATAGTGGTTGCCAAACTTTTTGTCCCCTCGGTCTGTAAATCCGCTGGGCAGTAGGGGGTCCCCATGGTGAGGTGGTGGTCCCAAATGATACAAACAGATTAGCATACGTTAGTGTAACTAGGTATTAGTACGTTAGTGTAACTAGGTATTAGTACATTAGTGTAACTAGGTATTAGTACGTTAGTGTAACTAGGTATTAGTA
>JAODKL010000047.1:9071151-9081659 GCA_026780765.1 Petrocephalus schoutedeni
GATCACGCCTGACACCTTCTGACTGCTCCTGATCACGCCTGACACCTTCTGACTGCTCCTGATCACGCCTTTCTGCTCTTGATTGCACCTAACTGCTCCTCTTGTCACCTGTCACCAGGTATACAGAGGCCATTCTAACCTGGTGCGCTGCATCAGCCTGTCTCCCACCGGGCAGTGGTTGGCCTCTGGTAAGTGCTCCCTCGCTGAGCCCTTGTCACTCCCCAGGGCTGCCTCTGCGTCTCTGAGGTCGCCGGCCCGTCTCGGTGGTGACTGACGAGCTGCTTCAATCATCGGCGCAGCCCAAGGTGTGATGTCACATCATTGGCTCTAAGAACCGGGGGGGTGGGGGGGCTGTTTTTCTTTTTTAACGGCGCTTGGCGGCTTTCCCGTAGCAGTCATACCTTTGGAAGCCCTGCCGACGTTTACGGCCAGACATTAAGAGTTTGCGGAGCGTTTATAGTTAAATTTGCACAGGTGATTTTGTAAGGGGGTAAAACAAACAGTCAACATGAGGTGGATTTAATTGATATTTTCCTGTTAGATCTCCCAGAGCTCTTAAACAGGAGGGTGGCTTTCAGTGGGGTAGGGGGTGCATGGTGCCCCTGAATTGGGGGGTGCGTGTGGGTTATGTGGGCCAGAAGACTGTAGCGCAGAGAGCTGGCCAGGCCGATTAACCTTGTTAGTGCTGTGAAATGTGGGCTTTGCCTTCTCCAACATTTATTATGGAGAGAGAAAAAAAGGCCAGTAAAAGGATATCGGCAATCAGGAATTCACCCCTGACACCGCGGCTCTCCAGCCGTGAAACCAGATTTGACCTTTGCCAATGCGGGAAGGTCGGCGGCGGTGAAACGCTCTTTGCAGGCTTAGCGGTGTCAGGCGGGGGAGGATTGTGTTTCCCTGCCGCTTTCCGGCCTGCCCTTACCGATTCGGAGGTGGGCCTCTCACTCACCTACCTTCCGAGGCGGGTGTCTCATGGAGTTCACACCTGTCATGTCACACGGTGAGGTGCACGCCGTCTGAGAAATGACAAATTACCCGTCTGTCAGTCACCCCTCCACGTTAGGCAGGCCCGTCGGGCTTCCCCCCCCACCCTAGAGAAGTCATCGTACAATCATAGTACCAATCAAAGTCCACCCTAGCCTTCACTCAAACCCCCCCCCCAGACCAGCACTGTCTTGTCAACCTCCCGATTTCCTCCGGGAATCTCGCAGACCCCTTGCTGTTTTGGCTGTGGGCACGGGAATCGAAGGTTCAGGGTAGCACTTTGTCAAATGGACCTGACAGTCTTCGCGGGAGCTGGGTGGGCTGGGTGCGGGTGGGGGCTCGACTGTAATACCGGGCCGGTTCTGACAAGCTTCCAGTCTCACGGCGAAGCCGCCAAGGGACCTCGCTTGCAGAACAAACAGTTTTTATGCCAGTTTCATCCTGTGAAAGAAAGCTCCAACGTTTGGGAAAACAGGTGCACGCTAATATCGGTTGAGGGCAGATGTGTGTCAACGCCCCAGCCCCCAGAACAAAAAAGGGGCCTGTCTGCTGTCACGCGGGGTGTCTGACGATGAGAAACGGGCTGGGGGGAGCTGGCAGTAATTAAAGCGAAACGTATTCCATAACAAAGGACTTCATAAAGCAGACACAAAACCACTACAGTCGCTGCTAGTCCTTTGTCTTTCCATAAAATATATTAAAGCACAAATAAAACACTCGTTCCCACAGTAAATGTGCAAGTTGACAACCTCCCAGGAATTTATATTTTAAATAATGAATTATTTCTTTTCACCCCCCCCCACAGCTCTGCAGTTGTTTTCCAATCGTGTGAAATTTTAAAATAATTAGTTCCATATCAGCTAGGGGCTGCACGCAGTACAGGGATGTTAATAAAACATGGCGGGACCGCTTTGAAGGCCCCCCAGTCTTGCTTTGCTTTGGTTGTCTCGCTGGCACTCTTTGCCACGTCCAGCATCCTGAGGTTCGAGCTGGAGAGAGCCGTGAAGTCGCGGGGCCAATAGCAATAAACCTGAGCTATTTCCATATAAATCCGTGTAACGGGAAAGTTCAGCAACGTCGTAAAACAATTTGCTGGTTGTCGTATTTCTCGGGACGGCGACCGGCTCCGTTTCCCCAACGCTGGCTCTTTGGTTCGGGCCGCCGAAGCCGGCTTAACGGGACTCGCTCTGGGATTTTGGTTACATCTCGGGCAGGCCATGGCACACGAACGCCCCCATTCCCGCATGCATTCCAGGCAGCCCGTTTTACCGGCTCTCTGCCCGTACCCTCACAGGGGGGTGATGGGGCTCCGTGGGGGGGACGGCCCACGGTTCCTCGAAAACAGTCGGATGCTGACTTCCATGCAAGCGCCGACTTGGATTGTCTCAGAGGACCGGAACTTTGCAGATTGTGCCTTTTTTTCTTTTCATTATGATTCACCTATTTGTCTCTCTGTCGCTGTTTTAATCGGGCAGGCTTGACACCTCTGGGTCCTAGAGTCCCACGCCTGTGTGCCCTTTTAAAAGTGTTAGGCATTCCGTTGATTTGCAGAGCTGGTAGAGCGAATGACACGTCAGGAAGGGCAGCCACGGGGCTCGACCCGATCTGAGGAAGTTCCCGGCCGCCCTCGCCACCGCTCAAATACGGAAGGGTGTAATAACAGAACAGTTGCTTAGAGACACAACTACAAATTACCGGAGCTATGAAACAGTAACTGAGGGTCACGGGCAGGCTGCGGAGGACAAGCCCGTCCCTTACAGTCACGACAGTGACCCTGTGGCCCACGGCCCAGGCTTTTTGGCTTCGTTGTACGTGTAATGACCGTAAGGTCCATTGGTACTTGCAAGAACAGATAAAAATTTGGCCTCGTGTTTCTGTTCGCCGATCGGTTTATCATGTCTATCTGTCCTGCTCTTGCTCCGGATTCTCTTACTGGTGACAAACCGGCCACTCGTCACATGTTAAGCTCCACTAGATACTCGTCAAAAAGCATGACGAGGTGCCATTTGGATGCCATAAAACTGCAGACAAAAAACAAAAACATAAACTAAAAAGCTGGGGGGAAATCTTTACAGCCTAGAACCACGGCATGTGCTACAAAGGAGCATAAATCTCACCCACCACCCGACGACTTTGAGCGTTTTCATACTTTCCACAGGCCGGGCCCCGCGCGTGCCTGACGGCTGTCGCACTGGCGGCCGGCTGTCGCACTGACGGCCTTCGCACTGGCGGCCGGCCGTCACACTGACAGCCTTCGCACTGACGGCCGGCCGTCTCACTGATGCATCCAGTTTCACCCCTTTTTCGGGCAGAGTGGCGCGGGAGCCCGGCCGGAGCTGCCCTGTTTGCCTCCGTCGCCGTTTCCACGGCCGACCACAGCTATGTGTGCCAGACGGGAACTCGCAAACCGCCAGCGGGACACGGCCTCCACAGCACCATCTTTCTATATCTGTCACCCGGCAGCTTAATACTTAAAAAGTGATCATGGTTTCGGGGAAGCTACACCCCACCCTCCTGCAGTGAAGGAGCGGGGCACGCGAGGCCTCTCCCGCTTGCTGACGCCGTCCTCGCTGGCTGCAAGCGCGGGTACCGCCACTGCGGAGACGGCGGCCAATCTGCGGAAATGGGGCCCAATATGCAAATGAAACATGCAGATTTCGTTTGAAGATTGCTGCATGTAGCATATTAAGGAATGAGTGTCTGTAAGAAACACACCTAATGACAGAGTTTTTAGCCACAGTGGTTGTTGGTCTGTTCTGAAAGAAAAATTCATCTTGTCCTTATATCTGCTTAAATTGAACTGGTGTAAGTTGGGAAGATTAGTGTTTAGAATAAGGTCCTCTGCTCAAGAGCTCTTCGAGACTCCTCGACCCCCCCCCCCCCCCCCCCCCCCCCCCCGCTCCTCGAGCCCCCCGCTCCGTCCTACATCCCGTCGTTTCTGTCGCGCCATCAGGCTCTCTTCCACCCCATTGATGGCTCCATCGGTGCTAACTTAAAACAGATTGCACGTCTTCTCCTCGTCTGATGCCAGACGTGCATCCTTGACCTCTTACTGTAAGAGTTGTTCCTTAAGTGCCAAGTGAGTGTAGTGAAATATCAGTACGACCCACCAGATGCCATATGTACTAAAATTGTGTCATGGTGAGATTTACCAGCTTTTGACTTTCTCCCTTGGTGATAAGTGGTGCCATGACTTCAGGTTCACTTCCAAGGATCTGGAAGGATGCCTTTGACTCAGATGCTTGCCCTTGGTTTCAGGCTCTGACGACTGCACCGTCCGGCTCTGGGAGGTGTGCACGGGCCGTTGCATGAAGACCATAGAGGTTGGGGGAGCAGTGAAGAGCATCGCATGGAACCCCAACCCGGCCATCTGCCTGGTTGCCCTTTCCTTGTAAGAGTCTGTTGCCTTATGACAGTGTTTTCCAATCTGGTACTTGGGGACCTGCAGACAGCTGGGAGGGAGCAAAAATGTGGACTGTCTGGCAGGGAACTGGGAGGGAGCAAAAACGCCAACTGTGCAGGGGACCCCGCGGACCGGGTTAGGAAACACAGCCCTATGGTGCTCATGCTACCAAAGATCAATTTCATGTTATGTGAGCCCCCCGCTCTTCTGAAATAGACAAGGATAATTTGATGAACCCCGCAGAGATGCACAGTCATATGAGGGGTCTTACCCCACTGTCCTGGCTTCCTTGCATTTCTCAGCAACCAGACAGTGTTGTTGTTGAACCCCGGATTGGGAGACAAGCTGGTGTGCAGCACGACGGACCAGCTCATCGCGTCCTATGTGGAGCCTGAGGAGGAGAAGGAACTGCCAGTGCAGTGGCTGCTTCCCGAGGACCAGGATGTTGAGAAAGGTGTCCGTCTCATCATCAACCATCCCAAGGTACCGCCGGGGCGCTGTTGGGAAAGCTAGACTCTCTGAAGGGGGGACTTGTTGGAATCCCCATTGAGCCTTCTGACCTCGTTTGTGCCCGTCCAGTCTCTCCGGCAGGTGACCTGGCATGGTAAGGGCGACTACCTGGCCACCGTCATGCCGGACAACAGCAGCACGCAGGTCCTGATCCACCAAATAACCAAGCGCCGCTCTCAGAACCCCTTCCGCAAGAACAAAGGTCTGGTCCAGTGCGTATCCTTCCACCCCATCCGGCCCTACTTCTTCATGGCCACGCAGCGGTACATTCGCATCTACAACCTCATCAAGCAGGAGCTCATGAAGAAGCTTTCGGCCAACTGCAAGTGGATCTCCAGCATGGCTATCCACCCAGCAGGTTGGTGTGGTAGTCTCTAAGCTTTGACTCATACTGGGTTTAAGGTCGGCTGGATGTTATGCCCAGCTCAGGCGTCTAACTTAATACACCCCTGTGTCATCCCTTAGTCTTCCTGGTCACACCTCAGGCTCAGTCCAGTCAAAACACTTTCCAGGTCTTTGGAAAACTTTGCAAAGGGCTTTGTGTTTATTCAAGATTTTTTAATTAGTTGAAAATACACAGTACTTTTTTAAAAATGGGTCTCTTGCGTCATGTTGGGGAGAGGACCCCCCCCCCCCTTTAGTTATAGTACATTGATTAGCTTGGACACGTGTTAGCATGCTTGCGGTAGACTTTAACCAGCCCGACTCATTTCTGAAGGCGACAACGTGATCTGCGGCAGTTACGACAGCCGGCTGGCCTGGTTCGATTTAGACCTCTCCACAAAGCCATACAAGGTGCTTCGGTGAGTAAGCCGTCTAAGTTTCACGTGGATTTTAATTACTTAAGTTGGGGAAAAGGCTTCGTAAGCAAGGCCTGCCTTTCGTTGGCCCTGACTTGGTCTGTCATGCCGCAGGCACCATAAGAAGGCCCTGAGGGGGGTGGCGTTCCACAACAGCTACCCGCTCTTCGCGTCTGCCTCGGATGACGGCAGCGTGATCATCTGCCATGGCATGGTCTACAAGTGAGTCTCCCCACCCAGTGACATTTGTGCCATCTCTCAGTTCCAGCCAGCATCCAGGAACTCTACCGCGTTGGTCATTCATAAGGGTTACAGTGAAGGAAGCCACTGACATTGCCCCCAAGCTCGATGGCCAGACCCTCACAGACCCTCAATCCCAAGCTGTAATGTTGTGTTTTTCCACTTCAGATGTTTTTTTTTTTTTTAGCTGAACCACTCAAACCAAATTTCCAATATTGTACTTTTGTTGAAATCATAACATATGCTGCTGTAAAACTGAAGTTCAAAACCCTTCCCTGTGCCAAATCGTAATGAGATAATGGTAATGAGTCTTCCTGCAGCTCATGCCAGTCGTAATGGTCTGACCGTGTCGCTGTCCGTCCGTCTCCGCAGCGATCTGCTCCAGAACCCCCTCATCGTCCCGGTCAAGGTGCTGAAGGGACATGCGATCACCCAGGACCTGGGCGTCCTGGACGTGGCCTTCCACCCGACCCAGCCGTGGGTCTTCTCATCTGGAGCTGATCACACCATTCGCCTCTTCACCTAGACAGTCCGGTTTGTGCGTCCGCCGTCTCCCGGGACCCCAGAGGTCTGACAAACACGCTGCAGCAGAAGTTCCCCTTGATGCCAGTCCCCCATCCCAGAAGAGAGGACAAAGCCATATAATTCATTCCTGGTCCTAACACAAGCGCGTCGACACGGCCTGCCGTGGTTTTTCCAGCAGCCTGCACCCTCGTTGCCGCAGACGGGAGGCGTGCGCCACCGCGCTGGGCTCTCGGACTTAGCGATGAAAAATGCGACGTTCATAGTAACCCATCGTAAGTCCTGCCAATAGAAACAGCTAGAGAGAGCAGAGCTGAACTTGTCCTAAATGACTGCTGTCCGGCAAATGGATGTGCCCGTCGCCTGTAATTTGAAAAGGAAGAGGCCTCAATTAGCAGGCTTGGGGTCACTGATAGGATTCGGCTGATGATGGATTGTTTTTAACCCAGGAGCTAAAGTGTGTTTTTTTTTCTTTAATGGAAAATGGCTTTTTTTTTGTTTGTTTTATTAAACTTTCTTCTATAAATGTCCAGTGTACGTGTCTGGTTTTTTTTTTTTTATATCTTTCTTGTCATTGCAGTGCAGTGGGTCAGAGTGGATGAAATTAAATAAGAAATGTATATATACATGTGATGGAGTTCAGGAACTCATTTCCTTTTTTACCCACTGCCCCCTCAAGAGTGAGGCTGGTGAGTGAAGGCTGTATGTTATACATCATGTTTAGTTAGGGTCCTACACCTGCATCGCCCCCCCCCCACCCCTCGGGCCCCTCAAGCCGCCATCGGGGCCCCCACCCGACCCTTGCCGGCCCCGCCTCCCCAGAGCAGGGGAATCCCACTTCCCCCACCATATAGGCCTCGGAGTGGCCCTGTGCTGTTTGTCACAATTTATTGCCGCCAGACGGATTCCGATGGGGTAATTGCTCCGTAATGACTGCCTTATCCCGGGTTATTTTTAGAGCATGACTCTGCCACCGGCGGGTGGACCGGGCCGGGTCCACGCGCTCCCCTCCCACATGTCATTCCTCTGCGCTCGCCTTGGCCAGCGCCTGTATACTTAGGCCGGGGTCCGTTGAGGAGCGCAGTCCTGCGGTTTCCCCCTCCTCGCTTCTCGGGGGTTTGCATCAGCGCCGGGATCCGCTGGCCCGTCCCTCCCCGGTTACAGCCAGGCAGGAGGCCCTGATCGCCATCCGGCCCGAGCCCCTTTCACGTCGCTGTGCCTTTAAGAGGGCTGCTTACCATTAAATTGCCTCAGAGCTTTGAAAGCTGGTATGCAGTCAAATTGGCAAAGTGTCAGATCGCATGGTCTCCAGGCCATCTAGGTCACAGCCCTGCTGAGCAAGCAAATAGGTAACAAATGATGCCATTTGCACATACAAATTACTGCCAAATCCAGTCAACGTATCTTTTGAATTTTACCGGTTCGGCATGACTCTGTAGTTTGTATGTTCGGTGTGAAGACAAGGCAGTAGGAGGTAGAGTCCCTAGACACCCCATGAATATCTGTGTTTGTGTGTGTGTGTGTGTGTGTGCGCACGTGTGTACAGGACCTCACAAGTATAGCAAATCTTCAAAAAACGTGACTCGTGTGGTTTTTCAGTCCTCACTACTGCATACTTCATTTTATAAAAATCTGTGACTGCAATGAAAAAAGTAAAGAAGTCTTGCATTTGGTTCGGTTAGGGGCCTGGGGTTTGGGCAGGGGCTAAGGTTGTCATTATTGGGATTAGGGTTTTGCCCATAGAAACACATGGACGGTCATCACAAAGATATGAATGTGATCTGAAAGATGTGTGCGTGTGTACACATGGTCAGGGAGAGTGTTTCATATTTTCTTTTATTACTTACTTTGATTTTATATATCGGTGTTTTTTACCTTGAGGCATGTTTGAGGACGGGCTACATTTAGAGGGTCTCCCTGACTGCGTGTGAGAGAGCTGCGAGGGCCTGGCCGCGTCTCCCCTCTGTCCCGGCCCCAGATCCCTCGCCTCCTTTACCACGTTCGTCAATTAACGCGGGCAGTAGCCAGAGAAAGGCTCTATTAGTTGCAGCTGTCCCACTTTGAAGCCCCCCCCCCTCCATCTATATTTCCATACATACTTACATCTATCTCGAGACCCGAAAGCCAGAAAGGAAATCGACATACATAAAATTATTTTTAATCAATGCTGGGGGATCTCATGTTGCCCCACACATTAATCGGCGAGACGTGCGGGGTGGGGGGTAGGGGGGGCAAGAGCTTTTTAAAACCGTTAAATTGGCAACAGACATGGGATCAGTGTAATAAATTAGCTGACAGGCCGGCGGGGCCCAGAGCGGCCGGGGCCCTTTAAATGCCTGGCGAGCGCTGAAATCCAGTAAGATGCCGACAGGGTGCCGGCGGGTTCGATACGCCCCCGCCGAAACCGAAAGTGACACGAGCGGGGGGAGAATCCCGACCTCTGCCGTCCCTTACGTCCTCGTCACCCCCTTAGCGCTCGGCTCGCCGGAAACCCGCACACGCTTCTGACACACGGCCGACGAAGAAAGCCGTCGTCCGAATTATTTCAACGCTAAGATATTTGCTATTAATGCCCTAACCCTAATATACTTTGGATGTATGTGGAGTGTGTATTAAGACCATCCCCCCAAATATTCTGTGCTATGTTTAACCCTGGAAGTCAGTGGGAAGTTACTGTCTCAGCTTACCTAACGTGTTTCCCGATGGGTTTCAGATATGCTTGTTTAAAATAAAACGTCACTCCCCCCATGACTGCGTTCTCTCAGACCTGGCTGTGGATGCTTAACGCCCTGGTCCTGCTTCCTTCTCGAAGCCGTATGCTTCTCCGTGGCCATCCGGCCGCGTCTAGGCCGCGGTTTCCCCGTCACTGAAACTGAATAGGCTAGCCCTTGCATCATGGCGAACAGCTTGGAGAAATGAACCCAGACCTGGCAAATTCTGAGGCTTTCCACTCATTTCCCCCTCCTTTTTTCAGGGAGCATGGTCAAAACAAACAGCAGATATGCATTATAGAAGCAGCACAGACTCCAAGTGCATAATTCCACATAAAGTGGAAAAATTAGATCCACATTAGCCTCGCTTATTTTCGAGGGTTTTTCTTTTAAAGCTAAAGGGCTGACTTTTATTTTTGCGCATGTCAGTGCTTATCAGAGTCTCCCGCGTTTGCCTGTCTGCTTTGACACAAATTAGGCGCAGTTTATGACTGACCCTTCGCTCCGGATCAGCTCTTCTGCCACACTGCTTCCGAGCCGGAGATCTCGGGCCCCCGTCCGGGGATTGCGGGTGCCGGGATTCGGAGGAAAGGAGAGAAGCAGGCCGACTGCAGCGCTTCTCAGGGCCCGAGTCCCGAAACGGAAGCCGCCAAGCATATTACCGACGCTGCAGAAATACGTTAATATTTCCCTCGCTCTTCGCATCTTGCGGACGGTACTTCTTTTCCTCCACGTCCCCCCCCCCCATGAGGAGACCGCAGCTAGCAGATGAGGTGTTCGTGTCAAAAGAGACGAAAGGTTATATTTGAAGCACATTTCGGTTTGGGAAAGGCCTTTTGCCCGGATGGGCGGGGATGTCGGTGTTTTATCCGCGCCGCGCCGTGCCTTTGAAAACGGCGCGTATGCTACGCAGCAGAGCCGAGTCGCGCCATACCGCACGCTGTCATACGCGGACATACCGTCATACCGCACGCTGTCATACGCGGACATACCGTCATACCGTCATACCGCACGCTGCCATACGCGGACATACCGTCATACCGTCATACCGCACGCTGCCATACGCGGACATATCTTTGCTATGCTAACCCATCCTACTAATGGCGCTTTCCCTCTGCATAGTACGGCACGGCACGGTTCAGTACAGCTCACTTTCGCGGTGTTTTCCGCTGGGAACAGTACCTGGTACCTGGTCCTTTTTCTAGTACCGCCTCAGCCGAGGTTCCAAGCGTACCGAACCGTTACCAAAACGTGACGTGTGAACTCTGCTGGTCACTGATTGGCCGGGAAAAAAAATCGTCATTACCGCGTCACTGAACTTGCGACACGAGACACAAC
>JAODKL010000047.1:9128253-9145991 GCA_026780765.1 Petrocephalus schoutedeni
AGCAGCCCGTGTGACCACATGATGTCACAAGGACCTCCTGCAGTGTGCTTATGCTTTGCCGTGTGTGCTGTGAGTCTGCCAAGTAGCAAAGGGTGCAGCCCATGGATCCTTCACAGCCCAGCATGTCCCATATATGTCATGACCCTGTGTTTCTGTTTTCCTGAAACCACCAATGGTGACGTGAGACTGTGTGCTGCTAGTTTTCCCTCTGTCACCGTGATTATATGGTACAGTTAGGGATTTGGGGGGGAAAACTGGACCTCAAAACTAGCTGTGTGTGTGGTGGCCTGTTCTTTGCAAAAGAGCATATGTGTGTGTTTAAGCATGCCCCTGCAAGCCTGCGATAAAGGCTAAAAATAGGACTCCAGTGAGTGTGTTAGGCCCAGCTGGCTCTGCCCCGGGACGCGCCCTGCCTTTGACGAGGCCTCCCGTTCCCTGAGCGCCGCGACCCGCAGAGCGCAGCGTGTGAGCCTGCAGGTGCCACTTTCCCAGCGTCCTCGCGGACGCCTGTCGACAGCGACAGACAGGTGACAGTCAGATGTCGGCGGGGTGTCCTGGCCCGGTTTTCCAGCAGGGTTGGCGAGGGGTTGCTGCTGGGTCCTCGGCCGTCGGCTCGGCAGGCTGTGAGGGCCCCCGCGCGCCCCGGGCCCCCGCGCGCCCTAGCCCCCAGCATGGCCCGGGCCCCAGCACATGCCGAATCGCCGTCACTTGCCTGCAAGCTCTGTTGACGCCCAAGCCAGGCCTGCCCTGACCCGTGTGTGTGTATCGAGGCTCGGTTAAACACGGTGGAAGGAGAGCTGGAAGGGTTTTTATTAATTTACTAGACGGTACATCAAGCCAAGTAGTGGCTCAGTGGGTAGCACTGTGGCCTGTTGGCCTGCCGCGCTCGCTTTGTGTGCCTGTGGAGGTTACGCATTCTCCTCGCCCCCTTACTCCAAACTCGTGCCGTACTGCTGGACCGGCATCCCCGATCACCCCCGATGGAAGCCCCGGTCGTATCACTGGCGGCACGGTCGGCTCCTAGCTAATTCGTCCTAGGATGTGCCCCAGGCTGGAAGGGGCATGGAAGACGGAAAGTGGCCGGGAGGAATCTGAGAGAGGAGTATCTGGCTGAGATATGCAGTAAGTTTCCGGGGCTCCACATTGTTAAATTAAGTCGAGAGCTAGTTTCCAGTTAGGTGCTGATATTAGCTGGACTTTGCAGGCAAACATTGACTGATGATTCACTTGTGATGATTCACTTCCTGCTGGGGAGATGTGTGGCTTGTCTGCCTCTCATAAGGGACACCTGGCAATCTGCTTCAAGGCCTGGTTAAAGATTACTTTGGGGGGGGGGTGTACATCTTTTAGGATAAGCTCCCAGTTTCAGTAGAACACTGTTTAATGGCCACAGAAGCACATGTAGTCTATAGAGCAGTATTGGCCCACAGTAAATGATCCCACAGAGTATTATGGGTAATGAGGTGAGCTGGTCCTGAGGCATGTCTGCCTGGTCACAGACAACCGCGATCGGGCAAGAGAGGGACTCTGCTGGAGGTCTTTCTGGACTCTAAGGCGGGCAGCTATGGTGGACAATGTTGATTCTTACTGATGGTGTTAAAGGTGCCGGATTTAACCTGGCTCTTAGCCAGCGAGGTCGTCTGTAACTAAATTGGCATCTTGACGTCGCAAGAGAATTTCAGACGTGTCTTGGGTAGAGACTAGAACCATGAAAATGTGCTTTAACAACACGTCCCGTCTCAGACTTTGAGACAGGAAAGGACTTAAAGCTAATTCAAATAGCACCAGTGTTGTCCTCATTAATGCCTGAAGTGCCATTTCTGTCCTAATGCGGTATAAAGTAAGGAATTTTCCCCTGGTAACCACAAGCCACGAGTTATTGTTTCTCATTGGCTATCTCCTGTCTTTGTTTGGCCCCCATTGGCTGAAAGCACATGGTAACCCCGCCCACTGTGTATTTTGGTGCCTCATTTTTTCCCATCATTATTTACATTCAGCCAGACTGTATTTAGATCCCAGGTTTTTATTAGTGCCTGCGTGTCACCCTCACAGCGCCATGGCGACGCATGCGGGGCCCCGCCTCCCAGCCATCGTCCAGCACCTGTATCCCACCCTCACCAGCATCTACGAGTGTCAGCGGACCACGGCCACGGCCTTCCTCTCGGAGGTGACGGGTGGGGATGGGTAGTAAGGCGTTTGTGGTGACATGCTGGTCAGCTTTATGTGGTGTGGCGCTGTAGCTGGTAAGCGGGGAGAGAGTTTCTTGTTAACCCCCATCCTGGTAGGAGAAGTAGAAGCCGTACTGTAACCCGCCACTCGGTGAGCCCTGTGCCAAGGCAGGTAGAGTCAAGGTAACCATTAATAGGATGCCCTCACAAACAACAGATGGGGTCACGGGGTTGACATCACCACGGTGCCAAGTGACGCCCTTGTGTAAGGTGGCTTACATTATAAGATCAATTTAGTTTAACAACGAGGCACTTTTACAGTACACAATTCACTGAACACAAGCTCAGCCTTGCTCAAAATGAACCTTGGTCTGTTTTATTTTTTTCATATGCTATCCACTGATATCTGACTTGGGGTCAGAGAGTCGGAGCGCTGTTCTTGATGGCAGCATCAGAATGTGAGGTCATCCATCCTACCCCAAATGCGAGTCCTGGTCAGGGTCGCAGGGTGATGAGGTCATGTTGTGGGTGAAGGGGCGTGGCCACCACAGGGCTTCTCGCCTGGTGGGAACGGTACCGTCTTTGTGTCCTTCCATCCTCATGGCCACAGCTGCTGAACCACCGGGTGGCGACGGAGATGATGGTGATGGACTCGCTGATGAAGAGTATGATGGCGCGTCTGGCTGACCCCTGTGGTGCCGTGCGGATGCTGGCCATCAGAGGCCTGGGTAACATTGCCACAGGCTCCCCGGAAAAGGTGCTCCGCTCACTTTGCCAGCAGGCCGACCCCGTCGACACACTGCTGAGGCTCCTTCATCTTGGCCCACCCTCCCTCGAGGTCCAGGGTCTTCAGCACCTCGTCCAGCTGGGCACGCACCAGCAGGATCTGCATGGCCTCTAGCGCCATCCTGCAGCCAGGAGGATGAGTGCGCATTAGCTGGCCCGTGCGCTCATTCTAGGTCAACATTTCTCAGCCCATTCCGCAGGAACCCCTAAGCAGTCCGTATTTCTGCTCCGTCCCAGTTCCTCCCAGATGAAGCCCCTATCCTCTCCTCAACTTGCAAAGTGTCTGTATTCAAACCTTCACTGAAGAAAATTGGCTTATCATCAGGGATCTTTAGGACAAATGTGCGCGTGACAAGACTCCTCTGTGTTCATGGTTAACAAAAAAAAAAACCTATGTAGGCTCCATTTTTGAGTACCACATCCATGGTAAAAATTGCATTTTGATAAGTGTCCATCAAAATTGGCCATGTTGACCGCTGGGTGTCATTAGTGTGTTTTCCTAAGAAGGAATTAAGTATGAGGATCTGTCCCAAACATCTTGAAACTCTGGTGTAAAATGGTTTCTATTTTGCAAACTTATATTAAGTGTGGTTTTGGTTCCATCCCATCAAAGTTAAGTCTGTGTCCTCCACTCAACCACCTGCCAGGTCAACAAGTATGCCAAGGAGCTGCTGGCTGCCATGAGTTCTGGGATGGAGGAGCGTGACGACCCTGGAAAGTGCATCGCCCTGGAAGCCATGTCGGGCCTCTCCAAGGCGCTGCTCCACCTGAACAAGAACGCCGTGCGGATGCTTTTGGTCTACATCCTGATGAAGATCAAGCCCTTCCTGGAAAGCGTGAGATGACTTTGAGTTGCCGTTTATTAAGTTCATAGGATGCTGATGTTAGTCCTGAGAGAACATGGCGGTCCTGTCCCGATTCTCCTCCGGGTTCCGGCAGGAATACGACACTGTCCGCTGTGCCGCTGTACTGCTTTTGGGAAATCTGTCAAAGTTTGGATCAGGAGAGCCAGTCTTCCGAGACCAAATCCACAATGTCCTTATCAGTTTGCTCCTGCACCTCAAAGACCCAAGCCCAGATGTAGTCAAGGTGAGAGGAAAGAGGCACACAGTCTGACAAAGCAACTGCATTTTAAGCTTCCCTAGTACCATTCAAATATCATATTTACTGGTCCTTGTATTCCAAGGAGCTGGATTTTCCATGTACTCCCATAGGATTTCTGTGAGACTGTGAGGTTCTGAAATGCTGTCATATAGCCCTGTAAAGTTGTCTCCTCATTCTCAAAAGGCTTCACCTGAGAGCAGTGGCCAGAATACAGTAGGTTAGCCAATGTCGTCCATAAACTGGCCCGCGGATTGACCGTGTGCACGTGTCTCCAGGCCTGTAAGTTCACGCTGCGAGAATGTGTGGCGCTACTGGGCTCTGAGCTGATCAGCACCATGTTCCAGAACCATCTGCATGAGGACCGCAGCTTGCACTACGGCGAGTTCATCAACGACCTCGTCAAATACATAGTAAGCTAACGCCACTGTTCCTGTGTTGTTAGACCGGCCATTTTGGAATGACGGGTAAAGCCAACATCCATGTTGTAGATTCACGACTTCCCTGGCATGCTCAACTTCTACCACACCACCGTCCTGCAGTTCTTCAAGAGTAACTGGGCGGAGGTTCGAGCTGGTGCTGCCATGTTCACTGGTAAGGTCGCCTTATCTACCCATGTGTCACGATGACATTGCCCCTCGCACACTCCAGAACCATTGATCTTTGTATGGGGGGGGAAAAAAATCTATGTGAATTTATGACTTTACTGCTTGATTGTTGTTTTATGGTGGGTGAACTTTGTCGGTCTGCAGGCCTCTGCGATGTGGGTTGTTGTTAATCTTTTCATATTCAGGGAAGGCAGAATTGACAACTGTAATCTTTGTCTGTATTGCACTCTGATTTCCCCCATAATAACATTTGCGTTTGAAGCTAACTGTGTTTTGTGGTAATTGCCAGGATTTCTCCTGGGAAATCTTCAGAGGGAGTCATACCCTCACTTGAACATTGGGAACACAATCAATGGTAGGTATTCCCGTTTCCTGGCTGGGCTGCTCCCTGCGGTGTCCAGATCCATTTCATTGTAGCCGATTGCTTATATTAGCGCGATTCACAGGACGTTTCCTTAAATCAGCAACACTGAATTCTGTGCAGATCACGCGGTGGGGGGGGGGGGTCATGTGACATGCGGAAGCTAGGGCGCTAAGTGGGTCAGCGCTACTCGGCAGATTTACGCACGGACGCTTTGCGTTCTGCTGGGGGAAAGACTGCCTGGCGACTGCTCCCTGGAGGCCTGAGAGTCACAGCCCGGCCATGCTCCCCCCTCCAGGCCTCATCCAGCTGCTCCGGGATCCCGACGCCACGGTCCGAGCGAAGGCCGCTGAGGCCATGGCTCAGTTTCACCAGTTTCAGCCAGCAGCTGGTTCCAGATCGCAGAAGGAGCTGGACGTGTCATCCTGAATGCGAGCGTACCTGCGCTTTTGCTACTGCGGATTTAGGCCAAGACCAGCAGGGGTCCAGTTCTCTGCAGTTCCCCTCAAACTCTGTTCTCATTTCATCTCTAAGGAGCTGCGTGGGAGATCTTTCAGTGCCGCGGGTTTCCTGGTTGCCCCGCCACATTTATAACTGGGTGGCTGAATGTATGCTTAGATGCTAATAGTCTTGCCCTCAATTCTGTCCTAGTACTGCCTTGTGTTTCCGCCACAATAAACTGAGAACCGATTCAGCCAACTGGATGACTGGCTACTGGCTAACATCTGAGAGACAGGATGGGGTAAATATGCGTTGTTAGCCTGTGTCACATGGCCAGAGTGAGTGGGGGGTGTAGCCGAGTCGAGGATGGTCACACGGCGAGGTGGTGCATGTTCAGGCGCGCATCTTCAAACTTCCAAATGCTCGCCCCGTTAACCTCTCCTGGCTTCTTATCATGTTTAATTATTAATCTCCGTGATTTATCTGTGCCACACATGTGATTGCTTTATGAAGAGTCAGCCTAACACCGACTTTGATTGTATTATCTGTGGAGATGGGACCTGTAACTGCATCACCAAGATCTTTGCTAGAGGTTTAGAATTTTGTAACATCTTCGGGTGACTTATGTATTAACCTTCCAATAACTGACTTAAAGGGCAGCTTTGGCAGTATGACCCTCCTGGTCACATGGTCTGTAGCGCAGGGTATGGGGTTTCCTCAGAATTCACTGTTACCCCCCCTCGGTGGTGGGTTGTGGGGCACGTGGCTCTAGTATGATCATACTCACGTGGGTTCATTATGACCCAGGCTCATGAAAAATGTGCATTTGTATATAAGTATTCGAGAAAGGAAGCCATCCTTTTCAAAAACATTTATGAAAATACAAGTGTCATATTTTCACTTAGAGGTGTACTCCATTTTCACTTAGGCTTTAAATATTAAAGATCCACTTCAGAAAATTAGCACTTACATGGACATTTGGTCAAATCCACTATAGAAACGTTAAATCAGTTTTCTGTTTCATTAGACTAAGAAGAAACTTACAAATGTAGCCAGAAGAGAAGCTGAGTGGCCGTAATTTCTTAAGCTGTAGGCATCAGATTATTTCAGTCGCTGTAGCAGTGTCCGGCTTGGCGGGCGGGGCGGGCGGCGCTGACTCCCGGCGCTCCTCTGACCCGGGCGGCGCTGACACCCGGCGCTCCTCTAGAAGTCGATCTGGTCCTCGTAGAAGGAGAGGAGCAGCAGGAGACCCCAGCCGCTGAGCAGCCCCACATTCTGCAGGAGGAAGGTCAGCCAAGGCCGGCTGCTGCTGGCGTGAACCATAGAGGGGAGCTGGGGGGCGGAGCACGGCGGTCAGCGAGGGGCCTCATTGGCCGGCGAGGGCGGGGGCGGAGCACGGCGGTCAGCGAGGGGCCTCATTGGCCGGCGAGGGCGGGTCCTGCTTAGGCAGGCCGGCCGGCACAGGGCCCGAGCGAGGGCCGCGTCTAAGCCGGACACGGCCCGCTGCCCAGACGCTTGAGCGGTTATGCCTTACTTAAGGGTGCTGCGTGACACGCCGCCATGGAAACAGGACTTCCCCATGTCAACATTTACGACGGCCACAAAAGTCGGACCAAACCTTTATAAGTGCTTTATAAGTGCTGTCATATAGCGCCATTGAGTAACGTGTCACCTCTTAACCTAGCATTTAATCAGACGTGAATGAAGCTGATTGCGATGCTTAATTGATACTGACTCATTTGGAAGCCTGACTCACAGCGTACTACAGTGTGAGACTCGTATTTCTCTAAGGGAGCACACACACAGTTCACTTCATATAATTTTCATATATCCCTGGCTTATATAGTAAACACTTTTAAATTTGTCTGCATATATATTCTGGCAGCAGCAGAACATTTTTTTAAATATTTTGAAGGGACTTTTTTTCTGTATTGTGAGACTTTCAACACATTAAAACTGACAGATGCGGGGGGAGGGGGGGGCAGTGGGACGTACCATGTCAGCGAGGCCCACATAGAGGAACAGGCCAGTGGTGATGGCCGCGATCCAGTCCTTGGTAGCCGGGTCCGTCGAGACAGAGAGGGCAATGTAGAGGCCGGCGAAGGAGGTCATGGCGCTGGCCAGGTTGAGCAGCAGGGCCTTCCTCACGGACACGCCGCAGTGCAACAGGATGGCAAAGTCACCTGGGGACAGGCGTGGGGGACAGCCATAAGGCGCAGGGCGCCGACCAGAGCTGGACATTTCAGGTCCAGAAAGTAAAAATCCAGCCCAGGATTTTGTTGCGACCCACCAATTGTGGGCTCTGGGACTGTGACTCTTTGTGCTCATCTGGTCGGTTGAAACAAAATCCTGGTCTGGATTTTTTTACCTTCTGGACCTGATATTTCCACCTCCGATGCCGACCTCTGCGCACGTCCTGACCGTTTACACTTCATTTAATCAGAATAATATATTTAGAAGGCAATATTTTCAGATGGCTACTAATGCTGTAAAATTCAGGTATGAATGGTGTTTAAATACAGTAGATGTAGAACATTATGATGTAATGGTTATGTAATATAGATTGCAGTTATAGACAGTAACCCAGGGGTTCATTAGGTCACCAGTGTCACGTGGGTGACTGAGAGCCGGCCTCACCCAGCTCATGGGGCAGCTCGTGGCAAAGCACAGCCAGGGACGTGGCCAAGCCCGACCTCCAGGAGACGGAGAAGGCCGCACCGATGGCCAGGCCGTCGGCGAAGTTGTGGATCCCGTCGCCGATGGTGATCATATACGGGAGCAGCCGCTGTTCTGGAAGCCGCGAAGGGCGCTCGGTGAGGGGTGTGCCGCGTAACACCTCCGGCAAGCTACGCTAAAAGCATAGCGCGTCGCTAAAAATGCTTAGCCATGCTCGTTTACGCTGTACGAAGGCGTTTCGAGACCACAGATATACTTAATGACTGTCATTATATTTTAGACGTGACATAAGCTCAACTCACCTCTCCTGCGTACCTCTGGAATAGCCAGTGACTTTGTGTCAATTTCGCCTTGAACCTGCGGGGAATGAAGCTGCGTCTCAGCGCGTTCCATCCTGCCCGTCCCACTCGCGTCCCTGCCCGTCCCATCCTGCCCGTCCCACTCGCGTCCCTGCCCGTCCCATCCTGCCCGTCCCACTCGCGTCCCTGCCTGTCCCATCCTGCCCGTCCCATCCTGCCCGTCCATCCTGCCCGTCCCATCCTGCCCGTCCATCCTGCCCGTCCCATCCTGCCTGTCCCACTCGCGTCCCTGCCCGTCCCACTCGCGTCCCTGCCCGTCCCATCCTGCCCGTCCCACTCGCGTCCCTGCCCCATTTGTCGACCGGCCCCAGAGAGCATCTCACCAGATCCGCCTCCGAGGTGGACTGCTTGTTCTTTCTCTGATCCTGGTACATCTGCAGAACCCTGTCATGGTCACAGTGGTGTGGATCCTCCTCCTCAGACAATTTAGCAGAAGAATCGTTCCTGTTACAATTTAGCCCTGTTGGTCTATATCAGTGGCTTGCAGTTAGAAGTGAGATTAGGCCTCCTTTATTAAACAGGGTGGCAAGCCGGACCTAAATAAGCACTTAAAGAGAATTCATGCCGGTATTACACCCCGACGACCGCGCGTGGGCGTTAGACACGTACGCCTCGATGGCCCCGCTGCCCTTTGTGGGTGATGAGGGTGAAAATGGCCTCCATTAAGTAGAAGTTGTAGATGCCAGCCAGGAGGACCAGGAGCTTGAAGGTGTAGTCTGAGTTCTCCCCGCCGGCATGGTCGTGCCCCGCACTCTCCTCCTCTTTGTGAACGTGGAGCCCCAGGAACTGAAAAGGATGAGGCACAAAATCAGCTCTCCGGTGCCCCTTGTGGCCGAGTGAAGCCACGTCCCATTCCTTGATAAACAGTACTGACTGTACTATGACTCCCACTAGCCATCAAAAATCCCTTATATTTGCACCTTTAGATACATGCTGTATCACAAGTGCCCCTACTGGTTGACCCCTTAGAGATATGCCACAGTGAGCCACAAGAGGGCGCCCCGAGGCCGGGCAAAGGGCTCACCACAGGCAGGAGGTGCAGGACAGCATCTCCTGTCAGGGAGCCCACAGCCATGCTGATGCAGAACTGAATGCTGAGCTGGAAGACACTGGCGCAGGCCGTGCACAGCAGCAGCACGATGCCCAACATGGCGCCCAGGCAGATCACCAGGTTCGCCAACGTGGCATAAATGTACCCTGAGAAAAGAGGTGCGGGGACGTGTTAGCATGGGCGGGTCAAAGGCTCCCAAATGCAGCATAAGAAGAAGATATATCTCTACAGGCAGGTGTGAGAGCAGCCAGAGAAAAGGCACTGCTTCACACCCCAGGGCTCCGGGTTCGAATTCCACTCCAGCTGTGTGTGTGGCTGGAGTTTGAACATTCTCTTAGTTTGAGATGCTGTCAGATATACTGGCTGTGAGGGCGGGACTCTCACTCTCCGTCTTGCTGAGCTTGGCCCCGGGGCCCGCCGGATGCCCCCCGTCCACACACGCGGCGCTGACGAGCTGCTGCACCAGTGCGGGGCTCAGCTGCGCGAACTGGGCCTGCGAGAAGCCCGTGTCGTTCAGGCCGTAGATCCGCAGGAGTTGGCTGGCCGTGAAGCACGTCTGAATGGGAGAGAAGCACAGCTTCATCGTCACTGGCGACTCTGCGCAGTGGTGGGAGGGGCCACGCTCCAGGAACAGCTGACTGAATCGATGATGTCAAACAAACTCTGTTTACTGAGGACTCGTCACACCTTCGCTTTGCTTACAGGGGCTTTGGTAGGATTTTGGGACAGCATGGGCTTAGTCTGCAGACTAGGCTGAGAGCGTGGTTGTCACAGCATAAGCTGAACCAATCGCAGAGGTCCTAGCTGTAATGATGAATCATACGTCATGCCGCAGAGCATAAACAGCTGTAGCGATCCCCGGAATTACGCACACGGAGCCCTCACAAGCCACCACAGACCGTCTGAACACTGGCTGCACGCAGGAGACACGGGTCACCATGCTATTCCTGCCACAGCGATGACTGAAGCCCGTAAGGACCACGTGTACCAGACCATGCCGCAACCCCCTAATCATCCAGCTCCGCTGCAGTCACCTGGTCCCAGCTGCTGTTTCCCCGAAGAGGCTGATGGGGATCACTGTGCCCGTCCAGTGTTCGGTTGGCCTCACCCAGCTTCAGGGACCACATGAGATTCTCCAAACCTGGTCAAAAACAAAGCAGAGGCCAGAACTCAAGTCCTCACAGCTCCATGGGGGATCGAGCTGGGCGCCCAGGGTAGCCCGCCGCTGACTTACCGCGCACTGTCATGTCTCCAGAGCCAAAGCGACTGAAGAGAAAATCCAGGAAATAGTCCGGTTGGGGCAGTGTGAGGGCGGTCGCACAGTCTCCCAGCAGGACGTGGTACAGGATACCCCCAAAGATTGTGTCCATTTCCGGCGCGAGATCTGCGGCCAAGCCGTCCGTCTGCGGGATGTCCCTCCCTGTGAGACAGTGCTAACAGATAATCAGAACGTTAGCGTTCATTACCGTACGTGGGAATGAGCTGATCTCGGTAGATATGACTCCACGCGCTTCCCGCTTCCTGAACCGAGATGCTAGCTGTCGGCCGGCTAGCTCAGCCACGTACCTGATCTCGGTGCGGCGTTCGAAGGTGCCTTTCTATTCCAAGGAGAGCGCGATGGAGTCCCGCCGTCCCGTTAATAAGATCGTCTCCTTGGCCATCTCGGGCCGCCGCGCTCCGGATGAAACGCTCGGTCTCTCTCCGCCAGCGGCCGTCCTTCACGGCACCGCAGGTCCCACAGGGATCGCTGAGGTACAAGCACAGTCCAGGAGCCACCTTGAAAAAGTCCTCCATGGACAGGCCACCGGCTGTCGGGAAGCCCCCGGTGAGCCGGCCCACGTCCTGCACGGAGATGCACTGTGGACAGCCAGAGAGGACACTGAGACAGTCGCACAGTGGGGCCAGCAGGTGGCACAGTGGTTAATGATATGGACTCCTAAGGTTGGCATATCCAGGGTCAGACAGGGACACGGTATTGTACCCCTGAGCACGGTCTGTCCCAGTGAAGCACTATTTATAAATCAGCGAAAACTGTAAAACTGCTTTGAGTAAAACCTCCAGCTAATACATAAAAAAACAAGGGGGCCACCGTTTATGATGCAGTTAAAGCCATCGGACTAAGTTATGGTTTCAGTCCTGTCCTGTCTGCAGGTAAATAGGGAGTGTTTCCAGTGGGAAACAGCCCGACAATCACAGGGAAGAGGCTGACTAAAATAATAATAAAGTAGTCAAGTCTTTTAAAACAATATTTAAACCACATTTTAAAATACTACAGCATTTGGCGATATTTTAATAGTACAGATTCAGTAAACACGTTACACGTAACTCCTGTCATAATGATAAAAGTTTGTCAATTAACCCAAAACATTACTGACCCAACAATGTAGATTTTCAGAGTATTTGCGTATTTGTTACCAATTTGCCTAGCGCCGAGAAACGACAGTACCTATGGGAAATGTCTCTTTACTTTTTTATATTAAAAAACTGAGCAAACGGCCATTCGGATACTTGGTTTATGTATTATTTCATAAAAAAGACATCAGTGGTGTCGCTAATAATATGGTATTTAGCATACTTCAAGTAGCTTTTAGTGTCAAATTATATTTCTGATAATTTACTAGAAAACAAAAAAAAAAAGTTTCCTTATAAATAAGGCAGAAATAGCTGGAACAGCGAGCGCGGAACCGCGCATCGGGCTCGCAGGTGCCGGTGGACCTCGCCCTCCTCTTAAAGGCAGCATTACCTCTCCACACGGGCCGTCGGGGCACTGCACACGCTTCTGCAGCGCCGACAGTAACGAGCGGAAAGCGTCCCGGGGCAGCCGCTGCTCTCCGGGCGCCAGCGCGTCCAGGACCTGCGCGTAGATGCCGCGTCTGCTGGGGGCGGCGCAGCAGTGCAGCTGCAGGCTGAGGCTCAACAGCAGCACCCGTGCGATCCTCGGCATGGCTCCGATCGGCGACTGCCCGCGCAGTGAGGCGCTTTGGTGCCGCTCTCTCGGCCCCCCCCCCAACCTTCCTCCCATGTGATTGGGTCAGAGTAGCGTGTGTCTCTCCGGCGCTGCATAAAAGCCGGAGCCGAGGGGCGCACGACCCTGCGCTTCGCTTAGGTGTCAGTCCCATTGCGGCAGCACCTCTATCCGAGCCCTGTGTCTAGCGATCTCCAGGACAGGGAAATCTATAGGACGCCATCCGTATTCAGGCCATCTGCTTTTATTCTGATGATTAATTTAAAGTTATTCCAGGCAGACTCCGTATATCCTGTATTCCCCTACTATACAGACCTACACCATCAGACACGACCTTGCACCCCAGGAGGGCAGCGCAGCCCCTATTGGGACAATGCACTGGGACACTTCATGTGTGACAGCCAGACGCATGTTGCTAGGGCTCTGCTGGAAGTTTAAACGCGTATATTTTTGTTTATTTTTCCCATTTTCCGCACTTGGTCTGCGGCGTTATGAAGTTAAAGGGGGGAAACCTAATTGCGTCCACCGCTGACCCGATGTCCAAACTGACGGATGGCTTTAATATCACTGAGGAGCAGTGATGGGGCAGATAGGCGCCGGGGCTCTGATCAGCTCATCCCTCTGCCGGATGGCGCTTTAATATCCCCCCATTGCATCTCAGACCTGCTGTTTAACCCTTCGCTGCCGTCCCGGCTGCTATTTCCAGTAACATGTTCCTGACATTCATATGTCATTCAGCGTCATTTTACACATATATAAATCTTGCGGTTCCAAGTACCTGATTAATTTAAAAAACGATAACAAGTGTGGCCGCCAGTAACAGATGGAAAGTGAGATCTCTATCTAGCACTATCAGGGACTGGGAGAGGGGGAGCTTAGATTAGATGTGACTGGCTAATTTGTTTCTGAGTATCAGGCCAGCCCACACATGTGGCAGTTTAGGGGCCCGATTTCCACAGCGCCTCTTTTGAAGCAGCTTTCACGGTGCAGTATTTCCAGCTTGGTGACAATGGGGCCACTGCATCAGGCTCTGTCATAAGTGTCAGCTGCTTTAAGGAGCCCTCACCTGCTGAGATAAATGCATATAGGCTGCTTTAAATAGACTGGCGCTCCCCCTTGATGCGTGTGACAGCCTGCGCTGGGCACATCCTCCGTGTGACGATGGACTTAATGGTCGAGTTTCATTCGGGTGTTTCTGAAATTCCACCCGAGTCACAAGAAGTGTGTTAGCGTGTAACCACAGCGCTAGGGCCTATAACGGCCTATAACGGCCTATAATGGCCTATAATGCTAAAGGCTGCTGGTATAACTCGATCCAATGGGATCCACTGTATGCCACTCGCACAAAAGGAAAACACAGGCTAATTTATTGCTGAGTGTCTTTGATGGCCACGTAATAACAGAATGCGGCCTCTTTTTGATAAAAGCGGCTTTGCCACTTATGCGAGTCTGGCCTGATTCCCCGCATTCATCTAAAAACTCCTCAAGGTTTGCAATTCGGATACATTTTGTTTGAAGGGGATGAGATTTAAATTAACGTCAAGGAAACGGGACACGAAGGGCAGCTGGCGCCCTCTACTGTGCAGCAGCGAACTGCCTCTAGGGGTCTGGCAATAAGCGTGGGAGCCAGTGATGGGCCGAGGGAGCAGGTCTGCGCTGTGGCCGGCAGGGGAGCCAGTGATGGGCCGAGGGAGCAGGTCTGCGCTGTGGCCGGCAGGGGAGCCAGTGATGGGCCGAGGGAGCAGGTCTGCGCTGTGGCCGGCAGGGAAGCCCGTACCGAGCGCAGGGCCATGCTGCATGTACACCTCAAATAGCCAGATCCTCAGCGTGTGTGGGATCTGGCAGCCGGTGTCAGTGCCCTGCGGTCCACATTCAGTACTGGGATTCTGGGTCACGCTACAGACCCAGCCCCCTCCCGCAAGCCGGCACAGGGGAATGCTAACAGGTAATCCAATGCAGAGACTGAAGCGGCTTCTAAAACGGGAGCTTCCTAATCAGATGCACGCCGTGTTTCCCCTGACGCGGCGTTTGCTTGTTGTGTGGTTGCACCGCGTGTCCTCCTTCACGGTTCCGGGCTCTGGTGTGACTTTCACAGCTCACAGCTCTTTTTTTAAGATGCAAAATGTATCTGATTTTCACCTTTGAACAGATGGCATATCAGTGCTGGAGTTCGGTCATATACTGGACTTTGAGCGATGTTCAGGTAACTAAACGTGACCGACTCACACTAATACCTTAGATCTATAATATTAAGAAACGATCTTTACTGGTTATATGCTTATTTGTGACGGGGAGTGTATATAAAAGCAGATTATCTATTCTCATTCTCACCCTGTTACACAGTAATAAGAAACTGGCAGTGGAGTGATCGTACCATGTTGCAGGAAACAGTTGTGTCCACACGAGGGCGCCGCAACTCTTTTTTTTTTTACAGATATCCCAGGTAGACCTGAATTAAATTTGTACGAAGCGGACAGGGAACGTAGGAGTTAAAAAGTATTAAGCATTACTAGAATCTGTTGTGCTTTGCTCCTTGATGTCCAAAATGTAGAAAAAAGTGGATAAAATAATTGTATTACAAAGCTAGAGCTAGCTAAGTAGGATATTTAATTTTAAATGTACAATAAAGTAGACTATAGTACATTTTTCCATTATTCAAAAATCTGTAACTTTCCATTGTATTTCACGCAGACAAAAGTCATCCATTCATTTGTTTGTTTGTTTATTTTATTATTTATTAGTTATCTATCTATCTTATCTATCTATCTATTTATTATTGTCGCCATTATTGTTATCATCATCACCGTGAGTGTGTGCGAGGTGAAGGCCTGGGCATACTTCTCCCCCGAACGCTGGAGGACTTGCTGTTAGTAATTGTCCTCCAGCACAATCGGCCTCATTATAACGTTCTCTCAGGCCTGGATCCTATCTGCCTGGATTGTTTCCACCACTTCAACCCATTGAAGGAGATAAGAGCCCATTTTCACGAGGTTAATATCGTCTCATTGCCCCCCCCCCCCCCGATTTCCACGCGACTAATGAAATGGGTAGGGCGGCCAGCGAGGGGCCTGCGGGCCGCGGCGGGATGCGGCGTTATTACTGCACAGCTGCCTGGATTCCGCACTGTGAGCTGATGGTGACGCGGCAACCGTGGGGCCGTGGCCTGGGAGGGCCGCACTTACAGTGCTCCGCCCCCTGGTTTGGTCTCACTCGTCCGGGAATATGTACTTTCGAATTCACCCAAGCAACTTCTTCACTGCTGTGGATGTAGGGCGACTCACATGGGTCCCTGGGAAGGTTTTCTCTTCCTCTTCAAAGGGTTTTAAACTTCGTTGAGAGTCAGAGAGCAGAACATGTTTTGGGGGTAAAGACAAAGAGGCCAGGAACCCAACGCCGTCCTGACTGGGGCCAGTGGTGCTGTTAAAACACCCAGGGCATCCTTAAAGAAGCCAGGAGCTAATCAGTAATTGCAGTCGGCCGGATCGTCGCGGTGTTAATTAATTGATCCCTGCTATAGAGAGCCGTGGTACAACAGGCCTCTCGCTCAGCCAGCCCTTTGTGTCTACAAGCAGCTGTGCGGGGAAAAGACGCCCGTCGCATAATAGATTACGCTAATTATCAAAAAAAAAGAATACTAAGAAAAGAGCAGGGCTATCGGAGGAAGCCTCTGCGCGTCGTTAATTTGAAAAGGCTTACCGAAACTTGAAGGAAGATTCCAGTGTATTTAAAATTCAAAGTGTCTTACGAATTACCCTGTGAGATTCATTGTCTTTACATGCTTTTAAAATGTCTAGTGCATTTTGTTAATACCCCATGACTTTAACCGGAAGGACGGTGCTTTCAGTGTCTTCACCATATTATTCATTCTTTTATAAAATCTCACAATAAAAGTTTGGAATAGGAGGGGCAGGGAGCGAGCACCAGATGTTAAAACACAAATCAACTTTAACACCATATTGCCAGTCTGACAAAACAAATAGGCTTATTACTCTGTCCAAGGCCCCCGCCAGTGGGGGCCTGTCACCCCCGTCACAAACGAATGGGCCGTCCCCACAGTTAATGATCTCCAAATTATGTGGCACCTCGGACCCCGTGGAGAGGGGCCCTCGGTTCCACATGGGGACATTCTTTGTGTCTGGGTAGGAGACAGAGGCTGGGGCTATAAACACCCCCCCGCATATACACACATGCAGTGTGCACACGCACACACACGGTTAGTCTGACAGCGATCACAAATGAAGCGTTAAATTAAGAAACAGATAGTGTGTTCTCTTGGGGGGGGGAGGGGCTGCCCGGCTGAGACTGGGATGGGGGGGGGATCACGAGCTTAAGAGGGTCTCAGCCGCCACCCAGCCCCTTCATGAGGCAATTACAGGGTTTGTCTTCTCACAACAGTGGTCCGGAGGGGGGGGGAGGTGGGGGCGTGCCCCCCTTCCCCCCCGAAGGCACTGCATCCTAAACAAAGTGCAGGCGACTCAAAGACGGCTAACTGGGCCGTGGGAGGAGAGCAGGAGAGCTGAGGATGACAGAACATCTTGCTCAGCATCTTCCACGTGCAGAAGCTCTGGCCTGAGCCCCGGGGGCCCTGTGGCGCGTCTCCTGGAGAGTCCATTGGACGAGGTGGAGTCTGTCAACCTGTGAGTGGCCATTTCGCCCTCCCAGCTCCAGCAACCAGGATGGTGCAGAAACACAAGGGGTCTGGTTCCATACCAAGAACGTAGAGCCTGGCCTTGTGCTCTTGGCAAGAGTGTATCATTGCTGTTTGGGGTGTGGCAGGGGCACCACTCTGGGATGTATTATGTCGTCCTCTGCACTCCTGCTCTTAGCACTGGAACAGTCAGGTGTGCATATTGTGAAGCACCATAGGGCTCCTCCATGCCATCGCAGCTTTCTTTAGCACCGCAGTAGGCTGGATAAAAGGCAGCACAGGAAGTGCGCTGACAGGAAGTGCACTAGCAGGAAGTGTGCCGACAGGAAGTGTGCCGACAAGAAGTGCACCAGCAGGAAGTGCACCAGCAGGAAGTGTACCGAAAGGAAGTGTGCTGACAGGAAGTGCACCAGCAGGAAGTGTGCCGACAGGAAGTGCACCAGCAGGAAGTGTGCCGACAGGAAGTGCACCAGCAGGAAGTGTGCTGACAGGAAGTTCACCAGCAGGAAGTGTGCCGACAGGAAGTGCACCAGCAGGAAGTGTGCCGACAGGAAGTGCACCAGCAGGAAGTGTG
>JAODKL010000047.1:9207394-9222295 GCA_026780765.1 Petrocephalus schoutedeni
TGGGACCTGTCTCACAGCACCGCCCCCATTCAGTCAGACTGCTGCGCCTGTGGGTGGGGCCTGTCTCACAGCACCGCCCCCATTCAGTCAGACCTCTGCCCCCCCCTCCTGTGGGTAGGGCCTGTCTCACAGCACCGCCCCCATTCAGTCAGACTGCTGCTCCTGTGGGTGGGGCCTGTCTCACAGCACCGCCCCCATTCAGTCAGACTGCTGCTCCTGTGGGGCGGGGCCTGTCTCACAGCACCGCCCCCATTCAGTCAGAACGTTGCTCCTGTGGGGCGGGGCCTGTCTCACAGCACCATCCTCATTCAGTCAGACCGTTGCCCCCCCCTCCTGTGGGGCGGGGCCGGGGGGAGCGGTCCCGAGTTTAAATCCCGGGGTCGACAGAGTGATCTCACTGTAGGGCCCTTGAGCAAAGCCTTTAACCCCAATTGCTCCAGGGACTGTTGGACCCTGCTCTTTGTCCCTGCTATATGTCACTTTGGATAAAATCATCTGCCAAACAAATATAATGCGCGGTACTATACAAAAGTCTGAAGCTGTCAGAAAAAAAGATGTCTGTCAAGGTGTGCCAGCGGAGCTATTTCTGATGCTCTCCTGAAGTCGCCTCACTACCTCCATCCAGCACCCCCATCCATTGTTTCACTCAAACACTATCACACCTTGTATGACTAATCCATATCGCACTGACTTTTTAAGCTAAATCAATTAATTAAATTCAGGAGCTGGTGTTGGAACTTAACAAACAAACGGAATGACTGGGGTGCCCCTGGAGGGTGGGGGGATTGGTGTTCATGTAGCAAGATATCAGTTTTGGAACAGATTTCTGTTTTTATTGTGTTACAGTTCATTTGCATATGTTATAATGTTAAATTGTGTTTTTTGTTCCGAGTACTATCACACTACCCGCTATCCAAATAACATTTCCTCTGACTGCCTAAGACTTTTACACAGTAAATGCTTCTATGACAACATGCAGATGTTACGCACCTTGCATTTGCTCAGCTGAAACATTGGCTGCCTAAAATCAATTTACTTCTAAAAGGATGAGCTATGAAAAGAGGCTGCAATATCATAATGTGGACGCTACTTACAATCAGTGTGTTTGTTTTATTTAAGTGCGAGTCTCACTCCATTGGATGTATGAGCTCCTGAAGGTGATCAGTCCTCCCCCAAGGATCCCAGGCTGCTGGCAAACCCAGCGTTGCCGTGTCCTCCGTGCCAGGCGGCTCTCTGCTAGCTTCTCGCTACTTTTGTGTGTTTTCTGGCTGTTTTTTTGAACGGAGCGCTATGCTCCACCCAGCCCTGGCTCACGGCACTCTCGAGAAGCCAGGGCACGGTGACGCCGCTTGTTTTCAAATGTATTTGGCTGGCTTTTTGACAAAACCCCCAAACGATGTCAGGGACACCAGCACGTCCGGCCCAGCCTATTTCCCCGCTGAGGGAGTCTTCACCCGGATTCCTGCCAGCACTGTGTCTCCCCCCAGTGTCTCACTTCTTACTTTCCTCCATGAAGGACAGGCTGTTTTACGGCTCTGTTTGCCAAGGTTTGGGTCGCCTATGCAGGGCCGGCCCACACAGGTGTCCCTACGAAACCGGCCCAGTCGCTCGCCGCTGACCCACAGTTTGATTTTAGGTGTCTTTGAGCCTCACTGTCTCACCTGGGATGCCAGAGGTGCCAATCAGTGCCCTGGAAGATGCTGGATTGGTTTCCGGAAGATGCACAGCTCGAGTGCCCTGAACCGAGACCAATAACCTAAACGGCTCCTGTGAAACAATCTGCTGAGTGTAACCGATGCTTCCTAAGCATCACTGGATAAATGGAGTCTATCCCATAATGCACAGGGCACAAGGCAGGGTAACACCCTGGCCAGGATGGGACTCCATCACAAGCATCACCACCATTACGGGCAATTTAAAGACATTGGTTCAACAAACAGCACATCGTCAGACTACAGGAGGATGCCTAAGTGTACGAGACATGGGCAGTGGTACCCCCGGAACTGAGAGGCAACGGCGCTACCAATAATAGCAATAATTAACATGGTTATTCACTAGACGTGAGCATTCTGTGACGGAGGCGCCTTGAGTGTTTAAATGTGAGGCTGATGATGGAGTGAGGACATCACAGGTGAGAGGAATACCAGTCACACATGCCGGCTGACACGCTAAACATATTGATATCTACTCTCGTTGCGAGGCTGGTTCGCAAATGACACACGGCCACAGACTGGCTGGCGACGCGGGCCCGTCTGGGCTCCCTGCTCAGAGCCGGCGGGCGACCGCAGCGGGGGATGGTAGGAGGAAATCTGCCTGCAAGGGGAGGTGCTCCTCGCTGTCCGCCAGCCGCCGGGCTTTTCCCGCGACGGAAGTGCTCACCTCCGGGGACTCGTCTCTGTGCTGAGGAGAGGAAAGATCCGGCAGGCTCCCGGACGGACGTGACGCCCTCACGCGGTGGCCATGGTGACTCAGCGAGTCACGACAGTGCCCCCCTGCGGGTTTCCTGTCACTTTGCTAACTGTGGCGGGACCAATGGAGGCAGCAGCGATGAATCTTTTACTCAGGCCCGAAAATACAGCAGGCAGCCCCTGACCCAGACAGGAGCTACCATGTGGTCCCAGCACCAGCTCTCACATCTGTAGTCACGATGATCCGGGCCGGCCGGAGTCCATTTCACGGAAGGAGGCTCAGTCTCCGGTCATCTCCTCGCAGCACCACAACTGAGGTGGGCCCCTGGCGGGCTCCTGGTGGGCTCCTGGCGGGCCCCTGGTGGGCTCCTGGCGGGCTCCTGGCGGGCCCCTGGTGGGCTCCTGGCGGGCCCCTGCCTTCACATGCGTCCCCCTAATTTTTCTGTCACTTCGTACTCATATACAAAGTGTGCAGAGTCCAGGACCCTGGTCTCACTCGCATGAGCATGCTGGTCTCAGTCACATGACCATGCTGGTCTCACTCGCATGAACATACTGGTCTCACTCGCATGAGCGTGCTGGTCTCACTCACATGAGCGTGCTGGTCTCACACGCATGAGCATGCTGGCCTCACACGCATGAGCATGCTGGTCTCAGTCACATGAGCATGCTGGTCTCAGTCACATGAGCATGCTGGTCTCAGTCACATGAGCATGCTGGTCTCAGTCGCATGAGCATGCTGGTCTCACACGCATGAGCATGCTGGTCTCAGTCACATGAGCATGCTGGTCTCAGTCACATGAGCATGCTGGTCTCACTCACATGAGCATGCTGGTCTCAGTCACATGAGCATGCTGGTCTCAGTCACATGAGCATGCTGGTCTCACACGCATGAGCATGCTGGTCTCAGTCACATGACCATGCTGGTCTCAGTCACATGAGCATGCTGGTCTCAGTCACATGAGCATGCTGGTCTCAGTCGCATGAGCGTGCTGGTCTCACTCACATGAGCATGCTGGTCTCACACGCATGAGCATGCTGGTCTCACACGCATGAGCATGCTGGTCTCAGTCACATGAGCATGCTGGTCTCAGTCGCATGAGCATGCTGGCCTCACACGCATGAGCATGCTGGTCTCAGTCACATGACCATGCTGGTCTCAGTCACATGAGCATGCTGGTCTCACTCACATGAGCGTGCTGGTCTCACTCACATGAGCATGCTGGTCTCAGTCACATGAGCATGCTGGTCTCAGTCACATGAGCATGCTGGTCTCACACGCATGAGCATGCTGGTCTCAGTCACATGACCATGCTGGTCTCAGTCACATGAGCATGCTGGTCTCAGTCACATGAGCATGCTGGTCTCACTCGCATGAGCATGCTGGTCTCACTCGCTGGTCTCCCAATGCAGCTCGTCTTGGCGCGGCCCCGCGGCCATGCTTCAGGCAAGACATCGGGCTGCTTCGCCTTAAACGGCAATGTAAACAGACGGGGGCTCACTTACGCCATGGCAGGGTGGCGGGGCAGCATCGCTATGGAATACACAGATTAACCAGAGGCGCATCAATATCTCCAGAACAGCAAGGAGGACTAGATAGAATGTGAAAGTTAAAGGTCAGGGACCTGAGTCATACAGAAAGCCCCTCACGCAAGGTACAGCGCCATGGTAAAACATTCACATCCCCGTTACTGCTACCATTTTGTAATAACATTCAGAAATATTGTCAAAGATAATAATCTTCTTATACTTTTATGAGGCATTTCTAGGCATCACCCTGACTCTGCGTGTGGGCAGTTAGCAGTGGCCTCTCCCGGCTCTCCGCTCACCTCCTGCTCTCTGAATGCATGATTTCTGTGAATCTCTACCTGAAATTACCCTCAGGGAGTGTGTGCCCCGGGAGGGACACCGTCCCATCCGGGGTGTCTCCTGCCCCGTGCTCCCGGGATTAACCTCCCGGCCCCTCGTGACACTGCACCAAGTGTGCTCTTATTGAATATGGATAGACAGAGTCTCAGGGTTTCATTAAAACCCAGCCTGGCTGCCGAATCACTGTTACACACGTGCATGCGTGAAAAATAACAAGGGGGGGGCAAACAGCCAAACAACACCCCCCCCTCCCCGTACACACATACACACACACACACACAAACATTATCACCGTTGTTACAGTTTTCTCACAGCTTTTCACCATATAGTAAGACGTGTTCTCACACACACTCAGACGCACACACATGGCTGCTCAATAATTCGTGACAACCATCCCCCTCTCCCAGAATGTTCTCTAAAAGCTCTCTCTGCTGCAACATTTATGCCGTTGCCAACAGGCCGAGCTTCTCGGGCTGTGTGAAAGCACTGCTGGGAGAATTTACCACGCACCGCATCGACAGCGCTGCGCGGCTCACGCTCGGTGGCTCGCTGCGACCCAGCAAGCATCGTTAGTGCAGAATCTAAGGTCGAGGTCGAAAAGGGGCGGTGCTTGTGTAAAGTGGGAGGGGCTTTGTTTGATGGGAGGGGCTTCATGAAAGCTTTTGTATTAAAGGAAATAAAGGCTGTTCATGTGAAGCTGCCATTTTATTGAAAGGGGATGGCGACTCACACCTCACCCCCGATGATACGGCCAACACCGTGTTTACCCCAGGACATGGGAGAACAAAAAAAACCCATAATGATATAAAATTCTATGGCGATTGAGCCCTTGGTCTGCGTGGTGGTGAGCGATTTGGAGAGCCAGCAACACCTGGGGTGTATTTACCCGTCCCCCGCGAGGCTGGCGGAGACAAACTGGAGTATTATCAATGATTCGGGCTGCTATCCACAATCAGCACTTTCTCGGCAAGGCAGGCAACTTTTATATTACTTTTTTTTCACTTCACTCCTCCACTCCTGAACAATCTGTCCCTTCATACCTGGGTCATATTTCCATTTTCTGCCCTGGATTATTTTTATCATCGCACTGCACTCATACTAGATCAGATTACGTACTGCGGCGAGGAGCCCCCAGA
The DNA here is from genome assembly GCA_026780765.1 of Petrocephalus schoutedeni. Classification (NCBI taxonomy): domain Eukaryota; kingdom Metazoa; phylum Chordata; class Actinopteri; order Osteoglossiformes; family Mormyridae; genus Petrocephalus; species Petrocephalus schoutedeni. Next base: position 9,212,808 of record JAODKL010000047.1, read on the forward strand.
TATATAACCACAGAGAACTAGCCACTCCTGACCCGCAGCGGGACTTTTATTTTGAAAGCAGGTGGCTGAAGACGGTCAGGCCCAGTGACCTCGGTGTCAGGTCCCTTACAAACCAACAGAAGCTAATTACTAAGGCAGAGGCCTCCACATGCGGGGTCATCAAGGACTAATTACACTTATTGTGAGCTGCACAATGATAATATTGCATTCTGTGTATTCCACGGTGAATAAGTCTTTTTAAAATCTTAGCTCCAATATTAAAACGTGTGAAAAACATATAAATCTTCATTTTGTGTACTAATATTACCAGATACCTGTGCCGGCCTATCGCATCGCAGGATCCCTGACCTCCCCAGTCGCGTAGCGAAATTAGCCCCACGCGAGTTGGCGGGGGGGGGGGGGCATTTGTCGCGGGCTCGAAGGAACCCCCCCCCCCCAGAACGCTTATTGTCATGTTATGAAACGCAAAATTCCCGGTAAACAGTAAACCAGCGTTTCCTCATTTGTGCGTTTCACCTAATTGAAAAATGACTTGCCATTATTTACTATTCCGCACCCGGGTATCACACGCTCCCCACACGCTCCCCACACCTCCCTGCACCTCCCCGCTTCCCATTGTGCGGATATCTGCTCCCTAAAATGATTTGTGGCTATTAGCCAACATAGTATTGTTATAGTTTTTTTTTCCTTTTTCCTCCTTCCCACAAACACCAAATCGCTCATGGGGTTTGAGCTGCAATAAGGAAAAATTAGAAATATATTGCAAGGCTCTTTCCAGCTATAACTATTACTGGATTTGTTATTATTTTATTGCATTTAGAGGATCATGGATAGTAAACCTTCACCTTTCCCGGGATTAGCTCTTCCCTTGCTGCCAGGAGGACAGGCTCCCATGACTATCAGGCCAGACAGAGGCTGACCGTTCCCCCGTCACTCCCGGCTCAGAGACACGGATCCTCACCGATGCCCCATCACCTGTCTCACAAATTACTCACCAGAACTTTCTTCCCCTCGAGTTATTTCAGCACCGACAACAGGTTGAAAGTGACAGAGACTTCAGCACATTTACTTATGCAGTCATTTATTTATTTGAGTTGGAAAAATCTGCATTTGCGTCCGTTGGCGATGTGTTAATGAGACCCTTACTGACGCACCATTAAAGGGAATGTGAGTGTCACTAAAGGGAAACAGGTGTCAGTAAGAGGGGGAAAGGCGGCATTAATCAGGCGGTAATGAGGCAGTGGGTGCTGGCGGTTCTGGCCGGGAGGGGAGAGAGACGGCAGCCTATAAAGTGCTTTGGAACAAAACCGCCACAATTTTTACTTGTTTGACTACAGGAAGGCTTTTAAAATAAAAAATGGCACGCGACCATTTAAAGTGAAGCGATAGCAGCTGTTCGAATCGCACCGGCTTTTAAAATAACTATCCATGTTAATTGTGCCAGGCCTTCCCTCCTTGCGGGTTTAAGTGCACTTTAGCAGGAAAGACAGACGCACGGCAACTCGGGGAGGTGCGGCAAAGACAGACAGGTCCGCACCGCAGAGGCGTGGCGACCTCACGCCCTTCGGGGGGTGGGGGCTGAAAACCCATGCCTGATGGGGGAGGGGGACAGAAATAGCTCTCTGACTCGAGGCAGGAGAACATGTGACCTGCTCTTGAAGAAGGTGTGACCTGTCCTGGAAGGAGTGACCTGTACTAGAGAATGTTACCTTTCCAAGAAGGTATGACCTTTGCTAGAAGGTGTGACCTGTCCTAGAAGATGTTACCTTTCCAAGAAGGTGTGATCTTTCCTTGAAGGTGTGACCCCTGTGACCTGTCCTACAAGGTATGACCTGTCCTTGAAGGTGTGACCTGTCCTAGAAGGTTTGACTTTTCCTATAAGATGATACCTGTTCAAGAAGGTGTGACCTGTATTAGAGGATGCAACCTGTCGTAGACAATGCTACCTGTCCAAGAAGGTATGACCTTTGCTAGAAGGTCTGATCTTAGCTAGAAGGTGTGACCTATCCTAGAACATGTTGCCTGTCCTTAAAGATGCGATCTTTCCTAGAAGGTGTGACCTGTCCTAGAAGATGTTACCTGTTAAAGTAGGTGTGACCTGTACTAGAATGTGTAACCTTTCCTAGAAAGTACGACCTGTCCTAGAAGGTGTGACCTGTCCCAGAAAGTGTGACCTGTCCTAGAAGGTGTGATCTATCCAGATCACCCATATACCTTACAAGTAACATGGCTGTGCACATAGTAAAACAGGAATCCAGAGTAATGTGAAGTGCTTCTGGCTTATGTTGTATTACCAGTACTAAGGTGGTATAATAATAGCTCACGCCTACATTTGCATTCCAATTTTATTATGCATTAATGTTTTGCATGTACCCTCATTAGCATACTTGACGATGTTGATTTGCTGGATTTAATGGCTGATTGGGTTTGTTATGAGGGCCCCCGGGCTCTCGATTCGGGGTGGCTGGCCCGTAGGAGGGAAGAGGGTGCCCCAGACTGGAGGGAGCGGTGGTAAGTTACGAGGAAACCCACCCAGAGCCGGTAATGTCACAGACCAGGATGAGAACGAGGCCTTCGTGTCACTGGAGCTGTGGAACGACTAAGAGAAGCAGCTGGGCTAATGAGCACTAATGTGTCAGGGGAAGACAGCGGAGCCGAGACGGCCCCTAACCGGCCCGGAGATAAACGGGAGCTGGCTGGCAAGGCTGACGCACACTGGCACTAGTGCACTAGCTCACCCTGCCATAAACCCATCCACAGAGGCATGATTCCTCACTCAGCACGCGTGTGACTACAGCAGTTAGCAGCATTTTCTTGTGGTAAAATATGGACTTACATGGATGCAGTTTAGCCCCCATGTCATTTCCGGTAATGGATATGGCTGAGAGTATTGGAAGCGTGCAAATGAATCTGACAGGATCCAAACTGGGCCGCAGGGAACCGGGACAGCACCGATCCTCCTATTTACGCCCTCGCCCACCGCCGCCCGGGGACCTGACCAGCACGGGGTCCGCCGGCTTCAGGTACCGCTGGCTCTCATTTCGGCGGCACATTCCCGCCCCGCACTGGCCTTTCTCGCGTCCCCTTTTTGAGCGAGCTGCGTGCTGAGAGGCAGCAGCCTTCGGAGCCGTCCCGAGGGGAATCGTCCGAGGGACGGGCTATAATAAATGGCGTACGTGGGCTTCCTGTAGCGGGCTGCCCAGTGTGCAAGCTTGCAGATCGGCCCAGTGACTAACTGCTTCCTGTCTGCGCTGTTCGGAACATATGTCACGATTCCACATCTCCTGTCTTCTGCAGAAAGGGGAGCTGAAGCCGTCCATTTCGTCCTTATCGACTCCGGGCCTCTTATCAGTCCGTTGAGGTGTTGGCCACAAGACAAGCGCTTATTTACCTAGACAGCAGGGGAAATGCAAAGGCTCTTCAGATGCAAATAATTCCGAGACGTGGGGGGCGCGGAGCGGGATGTGTGGTGCGGGCTGCGTGACTGAAACGGCCAGGAGCCGGATTATTGTCGTTAAGAACATAGTTGGAGGAGCTTGACACAAGCGCCAATAATTTCGGCGGGAAGGGCTTGTTGTCTCTCTGCTGAGTGTAGTGTCGCCCGTCAGCAGGGGACCCCGGGAAAGTGCCTACTTAGGGTTTAAAAAAAAACTGAGGTGGTGTGAAGCTCTCAGGGGCACAGCTCAGCCTCATTGAGTATTTCTGCCAGGAGGGCAGGGGGTGCGGACAGGGACGGCGTGATGGACAGATACATGCTGAAACTGTCATCTCTGTTTTTTTAATCTTGCTGACTGTGGGCTATCGGCTCGCTGGAAAGGAGATGGGGGGCGCTGAGGGAGGAAAGCAGCCAGGCCGGGTTCTTAAATACGGGGGCTTTTTTTTTTCCATTTCCACATATAACCATTAGGAACATAAACGAAAGGAATCATAGGGCAACCTGCAGGGGGGAGTTTGGCCCCCCCCATCATTCCCGCGAGACGCGCCTGGCTGACTCTCATCGCAGGCCAGCAGTAACCAGGGTGCCCAGAGCCACAGAACCGGGCAGCTGGGTCCGGATGGGCTCTCTCTCCATAACCAGGCCGATCACGTCCACCGACAGGCCTCGGTGGGGGGGTGACCCTGCCATAGGCGGTCAGCTAAACGACGGGTGAGTCGGCCTGCCAGCCACAACTGACAGTGACAAAAAATGGGGTTGAGATGGCGGTGAGCGGTGCCACACACGGCCTGATGGAAAGCCAGCAATGTTCCGGAGTCATCAGCTTGTTAAAACGCCTGATGCTCCTCCATAAATCGAGAATCTCATATTCTGCGCTTCTCCCACCAGCTTCAGATCAATGTCGCCTTAACAGTATTTCTTGATTGTCCCGGACAAATATAGAAATTCACTCAGGTGGAATGTGTCCCATTGAGGGTCGTGAGCCGTCCGGACGGGCCGCTAACCAGGTTGGGTGAGGGCCATCCGGCTCAAGAGCTGAGCGATTATGAGTCAGAGGACCCAGGGAGCGCTTGTGCTAGCTCAGGGTGCCAGCTAATCTTTGCTTACTTCCTGGAAGCCGAATATCGAGGTGCGGTACTTTGCTATGGAGGAAAAATGCACATCAGCAAACGCAGGCATTCCTGATGACCACTACAGCCACCTGTACCCGGCAGACTTATGTGGTTGTTAAAGCGGCGTGGTGCCCCCCCCCCCGGGGTCCTGGGTTAGATTCCTGCCCCACGACTGGATGTGTAAGACGTTTGCATGTTCTCTCTGCGTCAGGCTTTCCCACACTCATGCATCGGGTGTGACTCTCACAAGAAAGAAATCTGTATCATTCCATTAGAAACCTAAAATCCGCCGCATCAAAAGCGTTGGGGCAGTGTGCAAACCCTACAGGCTATTTACAGGGTAATAAAACTCTTACATACATGTAAATGTGTGTGTGTTTACAACCCTGCTGTGTTTGTGTGGGTTTCTTTGTGGTAGTCTCCTACGGGTGACCTCTGACCTGGGAGCTATGAATCCTGGGATAGGACACCAGCTCACCATAACCCTGTACTGGATATTCCGTTAAGGAAAATGGATGTACATACGTTCCAATATAACACATTAGATTTATTCAGTGCTTTTCCAAATTTCAAAGCTGCTATTTATAGCTCAAAAAGCAGAACTTTTTTGTAACATGCAGAAATTTACTAAAAGGAAAAAATAAAAAATAAACAGTTTCCACGGGCAAGATAAACAAACTGCCAAATTGTTTTAAAGATGCGAAATGAATAAGAAGTCGTGGCTTCTGCAGTGACAGGTACGAATTCGGGCCCTGCCCGCCATGAGCTTTAAGGACGGGAAGTCGTGGCTTCTGCAGTGACAGGTGCAAATTCGGGCCCTGCCCGCCATGAGTTTTAAGGACGGGCGTCCTTAGTAGTGTGGGTTCCCCCTCAGACGCCTCCAGGTTCTTCTGCCGGGCAAACGACTGTCGGCGTGGCGCCGTGCGTGGGGGACAGGATTAGGAGGACGGCGAGTCTGTGACCCGCTGACTTTCAGTTATGGGAGCTGAGTCACCTGACCTGGGGAATTAGACGCGTGCGGAAGTGGTCCCGACTCCGGTGGGCTGGGTGTCAGGCCGGCCCAGAGCTCCTGACAGAGCTATTAACTCAGATCTGGTGATCTCCTGCTGACTGCAACACCGCGGCAAACAGTGGGGGGAGAGGAAACACCGGCACAATTCTATTCCTGCGACGTGATGGATTATATCCCTGACAGGATGTCTTGTCAAAAACCCTTTGTGCCCCTGTGAGATATTACAGTATCGATTTCCACGGGATGCTAAATGTGCAGCCGGGTCCTGCTTAAACTTCTACCTCGATGAAGGGTTCACCTGTTACTCTGACGCCAGGAAAATAATTCCAAGACAAGAGGGTCCACAAGGAGAGCCTTCAATTTGCAAGCAATCTCCTCACCCTGTCCTGCTGGATTACACTCAGAGCCACCCAGCTGGACTGCCAACACGCTGTAACCCCTTCCTCCCCGGAGCCTCTGTTTTTCCTCTGCCCCCTGTGTGCCCCGCACGTCTGCAGTGCTCGGAGCTCAGTGCCAGCTCCCCCTCACTGAATATTTATGTTAATCGTGTCCCCGACCTGTCCCCCTATCGCCAACAGACCTGAGCCCCCCAGCTAATCCTGAAATGATGGTTTAGAAGCATCCCGTGCCCAGGCAGGGTGTCAATCGAGTTTAAGGCATGTGGATGAACTGAAGAAGCGTCCTTCAGTGGAGAGGATTGTTCAAGTTTGCTTACAATTGCTTTGGAAGTGATATAATTAATTATGAACCTGGCGGACTGTTCAGGTTAGCTTATAGATGCTTTCGAAAGTTATATAGTTAATTATGAACCCGGAGGACTGTTCAGGTCATCTTATAGATGCTTTCGAAAGTTATATCGTTAATTATGAACCCGGAGGACTGTTAGACAGTGGTACTCACTGAAAAATGCTTTGCAAATTATATAATTAACCTTTACACAAACTTTACACACACTTGGCCTCCCCAAGCACATACAGCATAAACTGCATATAAGCATATACAATATTAAACAACTGATTTATATTAATGTTTAGTAATATTGATTGAAAATAATACATGCACAAATGAAAAATATAATTAAGAAGCATTGTTCAAATGCTTAGCACTAGCTAATGTTAGCCTCATATATGAACGTCCCAAAGTCTTATCAGTGCAAATGTACAATATCTTTTTAAATTCAGCTCAAATTATCGTTTTCTGCGCCCTCGGTAAAAACGTCATTTCGGCTTATTACTATGACAAAGAGGCAGGGTCCGGGTCCATTCTAAAAAAGTGCAGTTAGGCCAGAGCTGGATTCTCGTAATACAGTTTCTGGGGTGAGTGAGGGCCAGAGGAATGTGCATTATTTAAGATGGTACGGGTCGCCATAAATGAACAGACCAAAGAGCAACGCTTTACATCTACCAGCACGCGGCGGGGTCTTCACCGTTCCCCCAGCACACGCCCAGCACCTACAGACCCTCATTAAGCAAACAGGGGCCAGCCGTGCTGAACACTGCTTTCCCGCGGCCCTGAGTACTTCTGTCAGCCTGGGTCGGGTTTAAACAGGGGGCCTTCACCGCCTCGCCTCCGCTGTAATACCTCTGCACTCAAAGGCTGCTCTTATACAGCATAAATCTGAAAATAACACATGCCAGAACTGTGGCATTTTGAAGAGGGAAAGGCAACGTCTCCTAACAGAGGAATGGCAGGCTGTGGCTGTGAAGTGTGTGTTACTTTGTAGATATAAAGCCTCACTTACGCATATCTCTTTTCAAATGGCTCTGATTTCCGACGTCCACGGAGGGCTCGTCACAACCACGGCCTCGGAGAGCGATCCCAGCGCTTATCCGCCCGTGGCATCTCGGCCTAAATGTCGCCTTCCGAAAATGGCACCGTAAATATTGAGTGCGGCAGACGGAAAGCAGCGGACCAGCCCGGTGCCCCCTGCAGGTGAGTGAATGCAAAAGCACCAGGGAGGCCTGCGAATTGAGAAGTGACCGCGTCTGCGGCGTGACATGGGGGCGGCGACCAGACCGCGGTGGGTGGGAGCTGGAGCGGCGGGGAGGGCCTCTGTTGTCAGGGGGCTCGGGAGAAGAGCTTCGGAGTGCCGGCTTTTTAAAAATAACTCTTAGGCGGTTAAGGATGTGTCGGGGCTGTGTGTGTTCTTCTGCCATGAAGGGACTCGCAAGCACCCAGGGGTGACTTCCCGCAACGCCGGGCCTGCTCCTGTCGGTGATGCCGGCGTGGCTTCCCGGGACCTGTTATAAACAGAGCGAGGGAGCCGGAGACAGATTCCGACAGCGGACGAGAGTGACGGAGAGCCGATTTAGGGGGGAGTCTGGCTGGGGGCCATTAGGTGGGGGCCATTAGAGATTAGGGCCATTAGGGCTTCGGGAACGGTGTTTGTTTTGTGGGGTAAAGCAGAGGGACCCGGAAAGTGCTGAGGGGGCTCTTTGCACAAATGAGGAGCCCGTTTTCGGCGCTGGGGCCCAAAGATGAGCAGGTGAGCGAGCCGGAGGAGCCCGGGGGGGGGCACCGCTGCAAGGCATCATTAATTCTCCCAGCAGGCCGCCGTGCGGGACGGGGCCCGCATGTGTGTGGTGTGTGAGCGCGTGCGGGGTGTGTGCGCGTTTGCGGGGTGTGTGCGCGCGTGCGGGGTGTGTGCGCGCGTGCGGGGTGTGTGCGCGCGTGCGGGGTGTGTGCGCACGTGCGGGGTGCGTGTGCCCGTCCTGCAGTCCGCGGGCCGGCTGTGGCTCTGATCCGGGAAGCCTCCGCCGGGAACAGACGGAACAGAAGGCACGCGTCATCTGCGGATCCGGCACACGCTCGCCAGCTGCAGAATCTGCAGTGCCCCTTTCGGCCGGACGTTTAGCACATGCCAAATGAGTAGGGGGGCGGTCTGTCCCACGGTGGGCGGGGGGTTGGGGCCGGGGCCCCGGGGACGGCGACGGTGTGCTCATTAAAGGTGTGCGCTGTGCTCAGGTACCAGCAAAATCAATTCGCGGCAGGTCCTCTGGTTATTACAGTCCATTAGGACAGGAATGGTGCACACTGGGGTGACAGAACTGGGGGGGGGGGGCAACAGCAGGCAAGGGGGGAGCAATATGGGATTCAGCACTATGGGGTCAGATGCAGGGTGTGCATCGGGGACATCGGGGAACAATACCAACTGCAGCGCCAGCTTTAATAGAGAAAGAGTCATTAGCTGCTGGAGACATTTACTCGGAATAAGTGGCTTGGATTAAAGGATAAAAGGAGAGCTGGGTGTGTGATCCCAGGGTGTCCGGATCGCAGGGGCCAGGCCAGGTGCTCTCCATTACGCTGTCCCCAGAAGCTTTTCCTGGATGCCGTGAGTGTCCTCCCACCGTGGTCCGGGCCTCACACGCTGGCCCCCCTCCTCACATGTGGCAGTCAGCTAAAACAACACAGGACATGATGCATTCCCTCGTAAAAGCTTCACGGCTCGTCAGAAGCCGCGGCGGATAAAGTTTGTCGAGTGGAACGGAGGACATCATGTCATTGTTCTGGGGCCAGGAGGGACAGCCTGTCAAGCATGGGCCTTGTAAACGGGACACAGTGGCAAAAGTGCAAAATGGCTGAAACAGGGCCTTGGGGCCGACCAATATTGGTCCCCCGCCCAAACTCACTTTCTGACAGCGGGCCTGACCAGTGCTGGTCATGTGACGTGCTTCCTCCTGCTTCCGAAGCAGCTGTCTCGAATAGCAACACATTGCCGATCCCAGCATACACCCAAACAGCCAATCATTATCACCCAAGGCTTTGACAGGGGGTCGTCGTGGTGCCATGTTTCACCAGAGGGGGTGGGCACCAGTGGCAGGGTGCAGCTGATTGGGCCTCTTTGTAGGGGAGGGACACCCCCAGATCAGGGAAGAGTCTAGAATGGCTGTGGGGGAGTTGGGAGTTGTGGTGTTGGGGCGAGGTGGGG
>JAODKL010000047.1:9223497-9234208 GCA_026780765.1 Petrocephalus schoutedeni
GCCACCCCCCCCCCCCCCCCCCCCAGGTTATTCAACCAGTGGAACCCATCCCCCTTGGATGGCGACCAATAGGATGCTAGCGGCACCCACTCCAGTCCGTGGCCATTTGTTATCTCCCAAGCTTTCTGAGTTCAGCAGAGTATGTGTCACTGGTGAGTTAATCGCCCCCCCCCCCCCGCGCCACCACACCCACAGACATAGGGGGATGCTTTACCATTCCCATCGCTCTCATACCATCATGCTGTATCTCTCGGGATATTCTCAGAGCAACACGTTAGCCTGGAATAAACCGGTTGTGGCAGGTTCTGCGCTCGTTGACGTCGCCGTTGCCGGTGCTCGGCGATGCGGATGCCGGCCCGGGAAGCTAACCTGTCATCGCAAACCAGCCTCCCTCTTGCCGCTGGAGACAAAGAGCGCCTTCCCCTCATTTCCAAGTTCACTGTGTGGCCACGTGCGACAGCAGAATGGTCCGTAATATCATATCTCAGCATAAGCCTGTAATTCCCCGTGTAAAGTGGCCCACACACATGGACACACGCGGAGTGCCTCTCACATCCATCCCGAGCCGCCCGTCGGCTGGATCCCCGTGGCTCTGCTCGCGGCACTGATGGACCTCTCACTCCCTACCCTCGTTCTACATCCCATTATTTCTGTCCCTCACTGGTATAAGGAGCAAAAAAAAAAAAAAAAAAAGATGAAAATGATTTTCCCCAACCTGGCAATAACATGGCAGGGAGCACGGCTGGATGGGGCCGGTGACCCAGCACCCCAGCCTGCTAATTGAAATCCAATGAGGTGTGAAGGCGTCTCTGAAGAAAACACAATCAAAAGACGGTAATGTAGCAGACGCAGCAGCGGCATGTATAATTTAATTTGGACACCGCTACCTCTTATTACGGACCCACCGCAGCAAATTACGGCCCAAGATGGATTCCGCCTGGCAGCCGGCGAGGCTCTCGCGCCGATTACCCACCGACACCAGGCCCCGACCCGCCACTACTTACTGCCAGCAGTTTTTAAAAAACACGAGATTGTTTGGCATCTATGTGACAGCAAAATGCTCACACAGGTGGCATGGCGGCTCCGTTGCCTCCAAGGATTTGGGTTCGAATCCCATCTCTGCTTTGTGTTTCCTATAAGAGCTCCAGCTGCCACCTGCAGCCCAAAGACATGCAGTCAAGGTGACCTAGCATCTATAAAATGCCCGTTATATGTGTTCTATAGATGACTGGCATCTGTCCAGGGTGCATCCCAGCCTAACAACCCCTGCTGGTGGAGGTCGGCTCCTGGCCACATGTGACCCTGCCTGGGATTAATGGCTTGAAGACAGAAACATAAAGTGGCTGCTCCACAAAGGAAATTTCCTTTTTTTGTTCAATTCATATTGTGCTATAAATTGGTTATGTTAAAGGTCTCATCCTATTGCCGGCCATTTTTTATTTAAATTGAGCAAATTTCAGCCAGATATGCAGGTATTTAATATTCAACCAAAGTCTTAAAGTTGCCACTCTCCCGCAATTCCCAGAATTCTTATAGACGATGCCTCTGATATTTAAGAACGCGCTGCATTTGCCATTTTCTTTATGCAGATGGTCCCCGAGTAACGATGGTTCCACTAACGATTTTTCAATCTTACGATGACGACAGCGACACGACAAGATTGTAAGAATATTTTAAGTTTTGCGTGGTCGGCGAGCATGGCAGCGGGGCTGTACGCATCTCCGCCTTGTCAGATGCCTCTCAGCGCTCCACACAGTTCAGTTGTTTCGGTGCTAGAATGCATTTTTTTTGTGTGTTTTTTGGTGTCTCAACTTACGACATTTTCAAGTTACGATGGGGTCTTCGGAACGCATGTCCAGGGGGCTCCCTGTATTTATTAAGTCGCCAGTGAGTGAGTTACTCGAAGGGAACACTCCAGCTACTGAGACCTTTTTTTTTTGCGATAGTCAACTTTAACAATGAATATAAACAGATGCACTTATCAATTGCATGGAGATATAAACTGGATGAAGTTTTTTTTTTTTTAAATCTAAGGCAATTAATTGAAGACTGGCTCAATACGTTTCCATCTAAGACCCCAGACACACACCAGTGAATTGCATTGGAGAGCATATCGAACATATTTCTCCATTCCTAATTCAGACATTTTTAAAGCAGAAGCTTCCCAGGGAATAGAGTAGCGAGCTTCCTCGTTATAAATTATTAATACGTGTTACTGACTGTTCAGTTTGGTTTCTAATCCGAGTCTTCAAAGTAAAAAGTTTTTATGTTTTAATTTTGTTTAAAGGAAAATAGAAAACCATTGTCTAACCACCGCGTCTCCATAAAAACATCTTATCAGGTCCAGTAAATACCATCTCACCACATCTGCGTGCATCTTAATTCATGACTGAACACAAGGAGAGTTCTCTTAGGCATGCAGATTACAATGTGATCTTGCCTATGGTTTTGTAACCAGAATGTTCTTGGTTCATGTGCAGACCTGGCCTTGATCTGATGACTCTGCACAGCCCTGTTTTTTTCTAGTAAGCGTACCATGCTGTATTGGCGTGTTTAAGCCTTGAGTAAAGGCCCTTAACTCCAATTTTTCCAAAGATGCTGGCCAATTTTGCTCTCTTGTCCATCACTTTGGACAAAGCATCTTTTTAAATAAGTACGGAGTACTGACACTTCATTGATGGTTGGAGATAAAGTGTCACATCGCAGGGTCAGCAAGTGTGGCCCACCCGTGGAGCTGGGTGTTAGGGGTCTTGCTTAAGGCCTGAACAGCATCAGTCTGTCAGCCCTGGGATTTGAAGCTGCGACCTTCCGATCAGAAGCACGACGTCCGAAACCGCCGAGGTCACCCGTCGTCCCGATAATGCAGCTCCCATTTAAATCTATAAAAGTGTGCATCGCGGCTGGATGATTAAAGAGCCCCACTCTGAAGGCACTCGGGAGCAGATGTTCCGATGGCTGGGAAGTGCGGGTCGTTTTACAGGGGGAAGCACTTAAACTCGGTATCGTTGTCAGTGGGGCGAGAGTTGCGTTTGACGCCGCGCGGAGCGGGGGGAATGACGTCGCGCAGCACGCAGACAAATCACTCCTCAGAAAGAACATTTCCAGTGACACCGGTGCTCGCTTACCGGAGCGGGAGGCTCCGGTGGGCGGACAGCCACGGTGGGAGACTCGCTGGAAACAGGGAGCCATGAGCGTGGCTCTCGCGGGAGATACTGCCGCTCTCCGAGCTTTAATTCCGCAGTGACTTACCCCAGACAGTGCAGTGTGGGAAAAAAAATACATCAGTGTATGGCGTCAGACAGGTTGGGGTTCTTTTTAGGTGACCTGGGTCAGGACACATGGTGTACGGTGTCATTGTGAGCCTGGAGCCAGGCTGCAGGATGGATGCAGACTGGAGTAGTGGGCCTGAAGAAAGGTGGGTGTGTCAAAAGTGACATATGCAATAGAGTAAATGAGCCAAAAGGTTATTTCTATTGGCCGAAAATGTTGTCAATAAATATTTCAGAAAGAGACCAGGTGTTTATTACCAGATATATAGCTCAGGCAATGACTTTGATTTAACAGATATGTATAATTAAATGCCTGTTTTATACTTGTCCGTGTAGAGTAAGCATTACCTCTGCTCGTTCACACATACCTCCATACTCCCAGAGAAGTGCAAAGTGTGGTCCCACGTACCTCGGCACGCGCTACACCTGTTGACACACTCGCAAACCTGTCGATGCGCCCACTAACCTTTCGACACGCTCACTATTCCATCCCACGAAGGTAAGCAGGGGGAATACCCATCGCACGGCGCACACGTGCACAATTTAGAGACAGCGGTTGCCCTAGCTCATTGTTTCTTAGACTGCCGGTGGAAGCCCACGCAACACAGAGAGGACATGTCAACGCCATACACACGCCCACGCAAAGCCGGGGGCAGCAGTGGAACCCTGGGTTCTGGAGGTGTGAGGACATTGTGCTAACCGCTAAGCCACTGCGGATTCTTCAGGACCGACCACTCAGGATTTTAATAATGCATGTGCTGACAGCAACTTGAGGCTTATTCACATTGTCAAGCCCGACTAGGTATGCCTGCAACCCGAAGCCCAGGTTGTACCTCAGAACCGAATAGCATTTCCACGACAACTGCAGAACGGAAGGCATTTTTGTAAATGTGGAATCACAACGCAAGAGGAATGATCAGCTGGATCAGTTCAGTTTGGCTTGTTCCTCCTCTTTAAGTTGCGAAAACTCTGGTGCCAGCAACAACCTTCATGTTATCGTATTATGCAGCCCGGTAAATGTTAGAACAAGCGCTTGCCGTGTAATGGCACTGCTTCCTGTTGGCAAGGATGTGCTCCTCAGATTCTCTTTAGAGGATCCATTTCAAAGCGCCTTTCATTTTGGCGCTCGGCGTCAAAGGGGTCCTTGCTCTCCCGCCAGGTGGAACTTCCCTCAAAGGCGAGCTGAAGGTCAGGCACAAGCACGGCTCTGGCGAGTCTCTCCCCACTTCCCCCGGACGCAGGGGCCAGCAGAGATCCCCGTAATTGCGCGTTAGTCGGCCGGAGCCGGCGTCCTGCGGCGAGCAGATAAAACGGGACTTTGATTCCCGCTCCGTGTCGACCTCGCATTTCGGCTGCGTGGCCCGAGCCTCTGGCGGCTTGGCCGGACTGCAGCCTACTTGCAGAGGAGGCCGGGAAACCGGCGGCGCACCGCGGCCCTGGGGCCCTTCTTCCTGCGCGGCTTGATCACATTGGCCATAGCGCGGGATTAGGGAATTCTGGGCAGCTGGGAACAGATGAAATGTCTAACGTGTTTATGGGTGTCTGATTGCGAGCGAGCCGGCTCTGGCGTTTTGCGGTTCGGAGAGAGGGAACAAAAGGGTGAGCGGGGATTAAAGGAGAACACTGTTACTCACACCAGGAAGCCCCATCCCCGCTGTGCACTCACCTCTGCAGAGACGGGAGACCGAATCGAGGCATGGCCCTGTGTCCTCAGGCCTGAGGCCGGAGTGGGGGTGATCAGAGTCAGCGAGCATGACTCGCAAAGGTGACTCCGACAGTGACAAAAGGACAGAACGGGGATGACGAGGGGCGGTGGGGGGCGTGGACAGGGGGACAGGCTTCCCCGGATGTGACCGTTCCATCTGGCATGGCGGTGAGGATGCTTTTCTGTCAAGATGGAAATTTCAAAACAATGCAAAGTCTGGGAGGCCCCTGACAGTGTCTGCAGCCTCACGCCGGAATCATCCTCACGCTTTGAGGCGATGACTACACCTTCCACTGCAAATGATGGGGCCGACAGCATTTATAGGCAGGGACAAAGGCAGGGAATCACCTTCAAGGTAAACCGAACCTTATTATGTAGAATGCGCCCCCCCCCACCACCACCACCATCAACAGGAGCCATTATACTAGGGGTGCGCATTCAGATGAGAAAACCCAGCCTCGTGGGGGGGGTTCTGCCTGCGGCCGGCCCTCGCCAAAGTTCACCGGCAAAAATCCGTCTCCTATGGGAAACCGAATTAACTAGAGCATTAAATTTCTAAGCTTGACGACCGATGGCTGCTGACCACACAGAATTCACAGTCTATCGATTTGTAATAACGAAAGAATGTAAGAAAGTTGAAATGGAAAAGAAAGTAGCGCCCGCACGTTGCCGGGGGACCCGGGCGTCGGAGCGGCACCTTAAGTCGGAATTGGGCTCGAAGTTTTCTGGATCTCCCCCCCGCCTCCCTCTGGTCTGCCTGTAGCTCTCAGAAAGCTGGCATCCAGAAAAATAATTAAACGGATGTGACCTAGGTAATTTTGCAATGCTGATTAACATTTGCCACGGACAAGGCTAATCAACAGGGCCGCCCTCCACACGGGAATCGGTGGCTAGTGTCGCACGCTGCCTGCAGTTGCCTAAGGAGCGGCTGGGGTGCCTCCGCCGGGTACTGCCAGTGCCGGCATGGCACCCCGGTTCATCCAGCGAAGGTCCGTCCGGGCCAAGTTGTGCCAAGTTGTGCCAAGGCGTGCCAAGTCACGCCAAGTCGCGCCAAGTCGGGCCAAGTCGCGCCAAGTCGCGCCAAGTTGTGCCAAGGCGTGCCAAGTCGCGCCAAGTCGCGCCAAGTTGCGCCAAGGCGTGCCAAGTCGTGCCAAGTCGCACCAAGGCGTGCCAAGTCGAGCCAAGTCGGGCCAAGTTGAGCCAAGTCGAGCCAAGTTGTGCCAAGTCGAGCCAAGTCGCGCCAAGGCATGCCAAGGCGTGCCAAGTCGCGCCAGGCGGCGCCATGCATCAGCTGCCACGATGGCGGCATGCGAGCGCTCTCTTCCGCTGCTCCTCCTCAGTTTGGCCCGGTACTGGCACAGGGGGTGCTGCCGGCGTGAACAATGGGCCCGTTATTCTCGGGTCTGACGCACGCCGGGTCGGGTCACCTCGTCACCGGCATAAAATCACCACCAGCTGGTCGGCCGATTCAGCTGATTGTGGTCAGTTGGTGATCCGTCCGTGTCGAAAGCCTGAAATGCTGCAGGCAGAAACACTGGACCAGGATCCAGAATCCATAACATTAGACTGACGCTATTCCCATTAGTGCACAAGCTACCCTAGGCTTAGCCAAGGACCCTAGCAAGATCAGGGGCCACACCGGGCACAATTAATAAAAGGTGGAACTCTTAAATAAATCAAATCTGCCCTATCAATCTGGCAACCCCCAGCAAACATTAATGTCCGCCACTACCCCCTCCTCACCTAATCGCTGTATTACCATTATGACTGCTCACTGATTAGAGTATTGTTGACGCTGTATTGTTTTTAATTCTCTCTTATTTCTCTTTCGGCTCATAAAATAGCTCAAGTGATCCCCCTGGGGCCCTCTAGCCATGTCAGCTAAGAGCCACTAGAGAAGTCAAACTCGCCCCTGTGCTGGCAAGATGCTTTAGAAACACCTTGTGTACTAACTGAGAAACGTATGCAATAATAAGATATAGCTATTTGCGGAGAGGATTCCCTATAAGGGAGTTTTGATGTTGGGACCCAAGGTCAGTTAGCACTGCACTATATACTCTAAAGGGACGTCATTTCAATCTGAAATCATTTATTCATACACCAGACTCATGCAGGTCATATCCGCAGAGAGCACGCGTCGCTTAATGGGGAACCTCACTCGTCGAATCCCCGCGATCATCGGAGAGCCGAAACCCAACGAGATAGCGTTCACACTCCATATGTAATTAGCACAATCCAATAAGGCAGATAATTGCAGCTATCTACAGAATACATACAGCACGGAACGCGACAGAGGGGAAGGTGCTAATTTGTTTTAAAGCAGAACAATGAAATTGTGATATATCACATCGACAGCAAGATTATTTATTTATTACTTATTGGCCCAGACCGGCGGCCCAGACCGGCGGCCCCGACGTGCGGCGGTTTTCCTGGGAGCCTCGACATCCGCGGGAGTCCCTAACGTGCCAGAGAAGGGGATGGCTCTCGAAAACCTGGCTCTTCTCTCCATCAATCGATCTCTCTGCCTCAGTCCAGGGTGTAATTGTGTTCCACGCAAAGGCTAAGGCGACACGGGGTGCGTGAGAGCGGTTAATATCCCCAGCAGTGCTTCAAAAGCCAGCCGTGCGAGAGAGCGCAAAAGGTCACCACGGGAGCGCAGCCGGGAAATGGCGGGCAGGCGTGCAAGCCGACGGAGAACTCGCCCGACGCGGCGGAACGTCGTAATTAAAGCCGGCCATTTCACTAGAGCGGCTCGCAAGAAGGGCCCCGTCGGACGTTATGTTGATTAGGGTTGTCACATTGATCTTCAAGCCTTATAAAATCTATTTAGCTATGCCGGGTTGCCGTGTCGGAAATGCAGCACTTGTGATAAACGCGGATGAGAATGCCCTTTCAGCACGGCGCTGATTAGGCAGCAGAATCACATTTCTGTGCTACTCTACCATATGGCAATCACTAGAGGTGTTCCCGAAACTGGCTCCTTTCACCACGTGGTGGATTCGCCCTCCTATCTCACGGATGGGGATTTTCATGGGGGATCTTACAGGATTCACCTTGTGCTAGCTGTTAGCTGCAGATATTAACACCACGACCTGGGAGTTTAACACGTGGTACTAGTATCCCCCACACCCCCATGGCTCTGTATCTTCTAACGCCACATTTGGCTGATAGTCCTGAAAGATGATCATCTCCGTAACCTAAACTGGATTGTTTTGTTTTCCCCTTCCTGTTAACAATCTCCGCGCGTGCTACCAGAGACAGCCCGTATTCCCACACCGGCTACACGATGCCATCCAAACCGGAATAACAATGCACGCGATGGAGGGGGAATGGGTCTCTGCCTTCAGGCTAAAGGGCCGTGCTTGTTTGGATTTCAGTGGAGGCCTTCACTCTCGAGAAAAGGAGGGAGGGGGACCGAGATCGTTGGTGGGAGCAAACCTTCCTTTTCCGTAACACCTTTTTCCAGAATAAAGACTTGTGATGTTTTATTAACACGGCCCATATTTGATGGATGAACATCTACTGGTGAAAAACAGGAAGGAAGCAAGCGGCTTTGATGCGGGTTGGGAGCCGCGCGTCTTTCTGCGGTTTGACGGAGTCTGGCTGGGACTCCGCATCCCAGAGCTGCGTGTTTGGGCCGCGAGAGCGATCCGAGGCTGACATGCCGCATGACGAACGCCGGTCATCCCCAACGCCGCTAATGTCCTGTTTTTACTGAAAGGCGCTTGGCAGCCGTAAAAATCGCATCTCGAGGAAGAAAGCCTGCATCTTCCTCAGTATCCATTATGAATAAACAGGAGATCAAACATACACCCACAGAGTAATTAGTCTTCATGTATACATATTGTCGTTGTGTCATGTCAGGCAGAGTGACTGATGTTTGTAGTGTTTGCATTTTAAAACACACAATGTAGCTGAACTTAATGATTTTTAAAATGATCTTTGCCATTTTTCCATAACATCGAATGCTTTGTTATATATAAATATGTATTTTCAGCATACAAATATACAGAGTTGAATGTTGTAGGAACACATTAGTTGTACATTAGGGTGCAGATAGCTTCCTAATCTCTTTCTACCCTCACACTAAGGAAAATTAAACAAAGTCACAGCAACACGTGGATAATTTTTTTTCCTTTGCACAAAAAAATGTTAACTTTGCAGTAAATGCCAGTGCGCACTGGGTTTGTGAGGGAATAATTAATTACCCCAGCCCGTTTAGAACATGATATGCTATTATTGGAATACTGACATCCTCCCTGAGGAGAAAACCTGCATCTAAGCTGCTAAAGGTGAACATTCCCATAAACATAAGCAGCCAGTGCTGTGAGATACCTCTATGGGCGTCAATGCTATAGTGAGCTAGTGAACATGAATAGGTAGATGGACGGATGATGGGGGCTTTATAAGTGAGTGAATCGAGTGTCGATTGATAGATAGACAGACAGACAGACAGACAGACAGATAGATAGGTAAATGAGTGGATGGAGTGTCTGACAGACAGACACAGACACATGTACAGACAGACAAACCAGCAGACATAAACCAAAATGATGCTGCTCTGCCATGGCAACCACACATCCAATATCCTCGGCGACCACGCCGGCTTCATCGATAACTCTGGCATGATATCAGGCCTTGTTACCTGCATTTTATCAGGAGCAGAACAGCTGTGAAATCTCCCTGATGGGAACGTTAATGAGTCCATTCTCTTGCTGGGGATGATATTTGGTAACTGTAAATGGTGTTAGCTGGAATAATCCCCCCGTCTTAACAGCACTGCCGTAGTACATTGCCGATTGTGTCGTTTGGACAAAAGTCTTTTCTTTTCCTCCTAGAGGCGTCTGAGAGAAAAAAAAGTTTTTTTTTTCCTCTCTAAATGTATTAATTTTATTGCATTGAAAGATCAATAACAATTTGGGTCAAAGAGAATAGATTTTTGCAAAGTGTTCTTTTTTTCCTTTAATGAATACTTGGACATAGTTGCGAACAGGAGTGGAATTAATGAAGGTGCAGAAGAGGCATGGGGGCGGCCTTGTCCCTGGGGAGCACAGCACGCACGTGAGGGGCTCACCGACCTGCACATGGAGACACGTCTACAGGACCCGGAATCCAAAGAGGCACCATTTATACATGTATCGCTTTAGTGTAAGAATAAAACAGATGACAGCGCATATTAAAATATATCAAATTGTCACGGTCTGCTCATGTGATCCTTGTGTGCCACGCCCCCTTGTTCTCCACGTACGTTTCCCTGATCATGCCCAGCTGCCTCGTGTTTAGTCCTTGATGTCTTTCCCTATTTAATCGGTCTGCGTCATGCTCCCAGTGTCGGTTATTGTATGTATTGTATGTGTATGTTTGTACGCATCGTTCATGGTTGTTGCCGCTATCAGTGTCTACCCATCCTGTTTCTTCCGAATAAACGTCTTTGCCACGTACAGCCTGCATCATGGGTCGTCGTTCCCGCGGAAACCGTGACAGAATATCCGACCGCAACCAGCGACCCAGCGGCTGTACACCGGAGATCTCCGTATGCTCCACTGCGTGCTTAGAAGACCCACGCCCGATTCTGGATCCGGCAGTGTTTACCCTGGACACCGCTTCCGCTTCTGCCCCTGCATCCATGCAGGCAGACGAATTCTTCACCCTACAGGAGATATGGTGGAGATTAGCGGTGGACCCGGCGCTGCGTGAGGATCCCGAAGCCTCCCAGTCCCTCGACTCCCTGCAGCGG
>JAODKL010000047.1:9241793-9257307 GCA_026780765.1 Petrocephalus schoutedeni
ACTGAACACTCCCACCTCACGCTCCCTGTATTAAACAGCACGGTGTGTCTGAAGCAGCAGTATCAATCTGTTTTTAATAATCTATGCCATAATATATCTTCATAGGTACCGTGACTCATGCGAGTGCCGGAGCTGTGCTCTAATCAATAACAATAATAATACATTATAAGCGCTTTATGTTTTATCATTGCTGTGAATGATCCTGTTCCTCCATCAGACATCGTATTCCCGGTAACCATGAGCCACTCACGCACAGTGCAGTCTGCCCATCAGAGGCTGGGCCAGGCCCTCCTCGTCCATTTGCCCTCCTCCATGATGCTGGCCCGACAGGAGAGGGGCGGCAGCGTCTTAGCGGCTGGGCTGAGGTGTAACAGCTTCCCCGGAGCTCAAGCTGGATCACCTCCATAGCGACGGGAGCCACATTCCGCAGGGCCGTGTGGTTCTCTGTTTGTGCTGCGCTTTCACCTTTAAACGAGGGAAGAATCCAGCAGAACAAACCATAACAAATATCATGACAAAAGAACATGACAAAACTTAAATGATAAATAAAATAATGTTAAATCTATAAACGCATTAGACCACAAATAAAAACCCAAAGTGCACATTCTAAGGGAATTTTACTCATTAAAAACAAAAAAAACATTACACAAAAATGTTAACAAAATACAGAGCAAGTAACCCGTGTGGTTCTTAAAAGAAACAAAACCGCATGAATTAATAATAAAAAGAGGGTCTCTACATTTCTAATGAGTCGTTTTTTCTAACAGCAGACAGATGAATGGCAGCTTAAATGCTGTGCGGCGCGAGCCTTGCGTCATGTGATCAGCAGGTAAGCAGCCACGTGCAAACGGGGCCTCCTCGACTCTGCCAGGGTAAACAAGCCAGATCAAACAGGAATTTCGATGCTCTGTCCCTCAGCATCTCATCAAAAGTCTCCTTTCATACAGCTTGCCATTAATTTTGCTCGCGAAGCTACCTCCTTTGGTGTCGCGCTCGCGTATTCCGGTTTGTTTGTGTGTTTATGCCGCTTCAGTCGCCGGGCGCAGACGCGCCCCGCTGTTCCCCGTCTCTGCCCTAGATTGTAATTAGCGAAACAGAGCCGCAGCGGCAATAACGAGGGGAGCCTTCCTCGCGGTAATCTCCTTACGCGTTTATTATTCACATTACCAGCTCTAAACGCGGTTTTAAGCCGGCGAGCGGTTTCCGCGGGGAGGCCGTCCAGCTCGCACGCCAAGCGGAACGACGCACTGGCGCTCTCGCCGTTACCGCGCACTCCCGGCGGACGCGCCCTCGCCGTCTTATGAATGGACGGGCTCTCTGGACGGCGGTGTGGGCAGAGCGCGGGGCGCTCGGGCCGCGCGCGGGTCAGCCAGCGGGTACGCCTCCCGCGGCAGACAGTGCCAGCTGGGCTTCTCCGATAGGCGACCCAGTGCCAGCATGTCTCTCTGCGGCGGGCCGGGGACTCTGTCCGGCTCAGATGGAGGGGGGAGGGGCACACAAGGCTGCCTAAGCGGCTATGGCAGGCCGACGTGCAGGAAACAGAGACATGAGAATGAGCCGAAATGACAGAGCCACGTTCCAGGCGTAATGCTGTAATGCGCTTTCCACATTTATAGCACTTATGATGTCGTTTTCCACAAGTACAAACAGAGAGTGAATTAAACACGTCAGACACCTCGCCGCAAGATCCTCTACATGCCGCGCAGATTTAATGACCTGTGTTGTTTTATCAACAAAATCTCTGTCCAATCCCCTATGAAGGAGTACAACACCGGTTTCTATGAGGTACGCGTACGGGCTGCAAAGGAGGCCCAGGTAAGAACTGAGACTGCACCAAAGCCCAGAGACTGCTCACACTGGTTTCACTAGGCAGGAGGTGAAACTTGCCACCAGGGCGGCGATAGAGAGGAGGACCCATGCTGCGGCAGCAGCATACAGGGTGACAGGCAGGATGGCAAACTACCCAAGAAAGGCCCACCTGCCACCCTGCAGCGGGAAGTAACTTTTTGGAATCATTTCCATTGCCCCTGGCACCCCCAATACATGCGCGAAGGCCGACAAGCCCTGCAGTGGAGCTGGAAATGCTGATTAAGGCCGCGGGGCCATCAGAGGGTGTAGGAGCACCGAAGCCCTAGAGTCCCACCATTCGGACGCGTCCTCTCTGCCCCTCGCTCAGAAGCACCAGGAGCAGCACACATCGAATATTAAACACGGAGGAGCGATGTGCTGCCCACTCGGAGCGGGGAGATCCCACCCCTCCCACCCCCACCTCGGCCTTCATTAGCAACTAATATGTGCCTCTAATTAGCTCTGCCACGAAAACTTTGGTAGTTTGTTTCTCTTCTTTTGGGCTAAATGAGCGTGACCCTAATAAGCAGAGGAGGCTGGAGTGTGCGCAGAATGGTCGACGTCGGCATTTTGCAGGAGAAGCGTGGCGATCCTTCTGGCCCGTCTGCTCGCGGGTCGGAGGAGGCCCGAGGCCCCGCAGTCAGCAGTCAGATAGACTTCCCTATTATTCCTGACGGATGTTTGCGTCTGTTCCCCGTCAGGAGGAGCGCGTGGGGGAGGGCAGCCGTGCGAAGGCGGCCAGGAGCATCGGCTCCGTGCTCACCACCGCGCCGCGTGAGGAAAACACCGGCGTGCGAAGGCGGCTGCCCTCGACGGAGAATTAGACTTAATTGCCACCGACGCCAAGAGGCAAATTGCGATACTTGTCTCTCAGCGTTTGTGTTACGTAGGAGTGGAAATGAGTAAAAGATTAGATCTTCAGGTGGGCCTATACAGCCAAACTGGGATCTTATTTTCCACATCGGCTGACTCCTTATTGCACATGACCCAGGTCAGTAAATAGCACATATATAAAAGAATATATGTTTGGGGATCTGGCGTTGCTGAGGACTGAGCACCGTGGGGGGGCGTCCCGCTCTCCTTCAGCCCAACAGGGCCACTGTTTTGCTTTTTGCGTGCTGGCAATAGCTTCTCTACATCTACCAATTATACCGGATGCATTGCTTTGCTTGTATTTATACTTAAGTTGCCCAGATTTTAAATGCAGGTTTTGCATACTCACAACAAATCATTAGAGACTGACTTGATCCAGTCTGTAAAGTATTTTACCACACAAAACATAAATGATGGAATATGAAACACTAATTAAACATCAGCAGTGCCCCTGAGGGTAAGGTGGCTGCATTCTTAAAATGAGAAACTAACAGCCTGGCGAGAGGGCGGCCTGCTCTCCTGGTTTGCGTATAAGAATTGATGGGTCACACTCTGTGCTTAATTTGTAAATCAGAAGTTGCTGGAATGCAAAGGGCACAGGAAAGCAAAGGCGTTAGAAGGCAGCTTGGGGCCCAGAGCACGTATAAAGGCTCCTTTATGTTACAAGAGCAGAAAGTAGTGGTATATGTTTAGTTATGCTTAAAAATGTCAAAGTATCAGGCACTGTAGCTTTCTATCATATTGTTTATTTATGTTTTTATCGCAGCCCGGCCTGCTCGTAAGCCCCTCCCAGGACGGGATGCAAACCAAAGCCACTTAGATGGATTACAGATTATTCACGAGTCAGGAGTTAACAAATGCTAACAAATGTTAACGTTTGCAAGTCGATGATTAAATCAATTGCAACAATCAGCAAATGCGGCTTAATGGATAGGAAAATGCATTACAACTCCATTCACCCTCATTTAAATCTCCTAGAACTTCTCGTGGAGAATTATTATATTCTGTTATGATGATACGACACAACTATATGCGATCTTCTCAGATGAATAGGAACACGAGCCTGTCATTAAAGAATAGCATCTGATAATTCTATCAGTCCACTGCAATTAAATGCATGCAGGCCGCGCTTGGTGTTTGCCAGCCCTGTGTCCTTCTGAGGAGGGCAGTGCAGGGGCGTGTGCAAGATGGAGACATCCTTTGTGGCTACACGCTAAGGTACGCCTTTGCATCACGCGCAGTTTCAGCACCCATCTGCCGCCCAGCACATGTCACGCAGGCTTGGGGACGGAGCACTTTTCCCAAGAACAGAACACATAGATGACTACGGGTGGAGTTTTCCGCTGTGGGAAGGTTAATTGCCATACCCAGAATGCACCGCAACAAGCCTGTGTCTCCAGGGCGCTCCCCATGATTTACCCATCAGCCTCGGCGGGGGCTGACAGGGACGGCCACGCCACGCGGGAGACTGCCGGCACGTCCTTGGCAAACCGCCTCGGGCCCCCATGGACACAGAAGGCAGTACACAGGACGCCAACGCAAGCTGAGGTGAGCTCCGTCATGCACAGGGGTACTTACATTGCTGTTAGGGAATACCATACCACACCCTACGAATCAGGACAGAATAGCATAGCGCACCACAGGTGTGATTGTGATGTGCCGTTTCTGATGTAGGCCATGACTGTTGACTGCTCCCTGGTCAGCCCTGCTCAATCAGTGTTGTTTTTATGACCGTTTCAAAGAGCAACTATGACTTAATGATGTTGACAATTGGTAACATTCTGCCCCAAAGCCTGCTTTCTCCAGAGGAATGTAAATCTAATGATTATTCCTTAAACTTTCATTATTTTAGTGAATTTGTGGCATGACTTCCTCTTTTTGTAAATATCATCTTTGGTTCAGAAGGCTGGCAATATTTAATAAATTAGTTACATATCCTTAGGTCAGGGGTGGCACAGTGGTTAGAGTGGTTGGAGATAGTAAATTGCCCGTAGGTGTGCATGTGCGAGTGAATGATGTGTGTGCTCTGCTCTGTTAATTAACTGTCTAGCATTCAAGCAAGAATGTCATTGTACACTGTACTTTGTGCCTATGACAATAAAACTCCGGAATCTTTGCCCTGTACTGAGCTGTGCTGGTTTCCCTGCCTCCTGCCCATAGCTTCTGGGATAGACCCTGGACCCCCACAACCACGCCTAGGACACGAAGTAAGGACCGGAAAATGGATGGAGGCATGGACCCTTAGGTTGGTGGTTAGTTTCGGCCAGTGTTCCGGCTCCAGGAGCAGGATTGAGATACACTGGTTTCAGCAAAGCTTCCATCCATGTTCTGCTGAGCCTAGAGCAGGGGAGGCCAATCTTATCCGCAAAGGGCCGGTGTGTATGCAGGTTTCTGGGGTAACCTTTAGGTCAGCTGTTCAAACCCAGGTGTGAGGACTCTTCAGTCAATCAGACCTCTAATTAGTAACCTAATTAGGGAGTTGCAGTGAAAACCCGCCCTTTCTGGGTAAGACTGGCCACCCCTGGGCTAGAGCCTACCGCAAAAAGCGTGAGCCACAGGGTTGGGGAGGCTTTCAGTCCCATGCAAATGGAAACACGTGCAGCAGAAATATTTCATTATAGAATTTTTAAGGATGGGAGGTTTCCCCACCCATTTTTAATAGTCAAAGAAACGTCCTTGAGCTTCGGAAATCAAGTGGAGGAACTTGAGAGAGTGCAGCTAAGAAACGCACAACGCAGGTTCTGAACGGGCGTGTGGTCGCTCGCTCCGAGGGCGATTACAATGGAAACCACCAATATGTCTGTGGGACTTAGCAATTCATATGCGAGCAGAGCCTTGAACATCCCACACAGCAATGCTGGCTCGTTAACACCCGCTCGTCAGTTAGAGTCTCAGCTGGGGTCCTGCTCACCAGAGCAGCAGGACGGGGGGAGGCATGTTTTGTTGACAGTCTTCATATTTATACGTTTGCGAGTAAACGGGACGTCGTGGGGGGAGCGTCCTTGGGATCAGGGTACAGTGTTAAATGGGCACATCGCCGATGCTCTGGATGTGAAACCATGCGGGTCGCATATGGTCACCCCCGCATCCATGTGACAGCCTGGGAATTTCATTTTCAGGCCCATGAATTATACAGCGGCCTGCAGATGAACAGACCCCCAATGCTCCAGATTGAATATGCAAGAAAAAAAATTCCAGGTACATCTGAACCCCTCAGTTCACAAAATGGCTAATCAGAAACAGGACAGTCTTTTTTTTTTTAACACATCAGGGAGACACGCTGGGAGCGAGCCACCATCATTCGGTCATCCTCAAATTACTCACATCTCCATACAGTAACAGGTCCACTCATTTTGTCTGATTTATGGAATGTACGCATTTTAGCTAACATTTTAGCTCCATAGCTACCGTCCGCTAACCAACCAGGTGAGTTTCATTTGATGACCCAGAATCCTCCAATCAGAAACTTAATTCATGCAAAGAATCGATTTAATAGACCAACACGGTGTGCCGTCTGCCAATCAGAGGGTGACATATTAAATATCATGAATATCATTACCACACCCATACCTTTCCTCCTGGAAACTATGTAGTGTTAAACAGGCTGTTGTGGTACTTATTGGCACCTTTGATTAAAAATAGCAGTATTATTGCTAATTCTATTGGTTTAAATTAATTTGAACAAAATTAAAACAACTGGAGTGGGACCTTAATTACTGGCAAGAAGTTTATTCCAGAGCTCTTGCCACATTTTAATATTCATTAACTTAAAGGAAGTGATTAACGTTCCTCGCCGGTCTGCTGACTTCCGCGTCGTTAGAGTCCTCATCACCTGCTTCACGCCGCGGGCTTTCCCTGAACTTGGCGCGGGGGATCGGAAATAAAGGGGCGGAGCCCCGGGGAGGCGCCGCATGGCCCCCACTCGAGGGCGCCCATCCAACTGCCTGCCGCACTTGGTTTACAACTCGCTTCACCTAGTAAAGGGTTTAATGTGACCCCCGTGTCTGTTTGGGCTGCATATGCCCCCCTCTTCGAAGTTCTATTTTTTTGTTTTGACTTGTAAGTTTGCTATCATGTATTCCTGAAAGTGGCTTTTTGTACTCGGGCCGCTATATCTGGGGGTCTTCAGTTATAGTCCCACGACGGCCTCGTGCTGCCCGGGTCTGTCTCGCAGAAATGAAGGGCCCTTTCCTGCTTGCGTTATTCGCATAACTCCAGTGCTGTTTTTATATTCATTTGTTTGTTTTCATCCTGAGAAGCGAGTAATATCCTCTTGCGGAATGCTTAGAAAAGTGTTCATGTTTTGGTGGAGTGTATTCAGGATTAATGTGCTGCACAGGAAATAAGTAAGAAATAATGTCAGCACAGAGATTTCAAACTGAATTAATCAAAGAAGCTTTGGGTCACACTTTTGACAGATATGTACTTCAGTTTAATAGGGACCTGTGTTTTTATGGAATACCTTAAAAATCGACGTTGTGTTATGTAGTACTAAGTTTTCATTGAAAAAACAACCCATTTATATACATGATTTAGATATATTTGAACACTTGAGAAGCTTTTACCGCCAGTTTGCTTTTTCAAAAGTCATTCCAACTGATGTATGTTTGATATATGTTTTGAAGTTCACTGCAAGGTTAGGGAACTATTGTGATTTCCACTGATTACCTGATTCCCAGTGGTACAAAATGAGGTCATGTAGATATGAAATCCGTCGTCAGCCAAACTAAAGACAGCAAGCAAACTGTCATTGACCTCCACAGGAGAAAGAAAGCCTAAATCTGAGAATATTACTTTTCACTGCCGTGTTAATTACTAGAAAATCTAAGGCCATCAGAACAGCAGCTAGCCGCGAGGTGGAGGACACAAGTTCATCTCTTCCACTGCGCGCACTGAGACAGATGGTTGAAGAAGCAGAGGGCAATCCAAGAGTAACAGTTGGAGAGCTCCAAAACAAGCTGGCAACTCGGGGTCACCAAGTTTCCAGACCCACCGTTCAACTTCACCTCTATGAAGAGCAGACCGGTTCTTAAAAATGCTGCTTCTGGCAGTTATTGACATGAGAGGTGAGCTGAGATCACCGCCCTGGGATCTGTGCATTCTTCTGGAGACTGGAGCCGGGATAGCATAGAGTTTTCTGGCTGTATTGAAATGAGGATTGTGATGATTGCACAGTTTAGTGGTCTGTCCGGAGGTCTTTTGTTAGATGTTGTCCATCTTTTAGTCAAATGCCACATTTACCCTTCCTGGAAGCTAAAAACTATCCAGACAGCGGTCCAAAAGGCCACAATCCCCAATGTGGACTTAAGAGAAATCAACATACTTAAATGCAAAAAATCACAACCTGAAACAGAGAAGAGTTAGACGTTCCAGAAATTCAGGAACCTATGGAAGAAACGCCAAAGCTCCATCCACAAGGGCATGAACATCCCAGAAGCATTAAATGAGGACAGTGTCAGTATACCTGGTTGCATTGTATTATTCTTAAACGCACCATTTTCCATTTTACCAGCACAAAGTAGCTGGGTGCTTGTTTATATATATTATTTTGTAATAACCTTCAAGGGTATGAATGGACATGAATGGTTCCATAGTAAATATTTTACTTGCCATTTCAAAGTGAATATTGGGTTTAAAAATATAACTCGGCAGTGGATGTGTTAGGACACACCTAACAGCACCCACTAAGTGAATAAAATGTATATGAAACACTTGCAGCCTCTGTTTCTAACACCGGGGTCAGGCAAATTAGTAAGGTGAGTCCTTCCCGGCTATTGATTTCTCGTCTCCGCGATAGATCTTATTTCGCTTTCAGCTGGCAATTATTTGCCGCTCTGAAAGTAATCACTTTAAGAGAGCCAGACGGTTTTTGTGTTTTTTTCCCTCCACAGAGCTAGACGTTATAAAGAGGTCTCCTAACCCTTTCACTTAAAGTCCCTCCCAGCTAAGAATGAGAGGTCAGGGTCGATGCTCAAGGCAAAGCCTTGTTTTTCTCTGCTGAGGGCTCGTCCTTAACAGCCTTTCGGAAGGCTGGAAAAATATCAGCGATTCTCTCATGAGCGCCACGCCTGGCAGACGGCCCTCTTACGACGGGGCGGTGACGTCCGTAAATGTGGCCCTGCCGCCAAACCGCACCTCCGACCCACATGAGTGCGTGACTGCCGAGAGACCGGCTTTTTCTCTTTTAAACATCTGTGAAAGTCATTCATAACTCTGGGAGCAACTTGTCAGGTCTGATTACGGTAACGCTGGTGGGGGGAGAGGAACAAGAAAATGATGGGATGGAATGAAGGGGGATTAGCCAAGGGGAGGAGGGGGGTGAGACAGACAGAACCGTCTACATGAAGGAGGGATAGAGGACAAAACTGAGCTAGATGCAGTAAGATGGAAATTGACAGCTACTCTGCAGATGAATATTCAACCTGGAGTTCAAGAGCAGAGGCCTGGGCCAAAGAAGGCAACCAGGCTGCTCTCTTTACTGCTCACGGTGGTGGAAGCCTGCCACTGCAGCTCCTAAATAAACAAGGCTGGGCAGTAATCATTTCTCTTGGCTCAGGTTACACATCAGTATTAGTGTCTGTTCCTTCAACACCAATTAGCACGACAGCTAACTGGTAAAAGGACCATTTGGAAGGGAGTTTGTAAGCGGCTGACATGGGTGGGGGGCAGAAAAAAAGCACCTTAAAGCTCTGTTAAAAGACATCTAGGGAGCTTCTCATCAGACAGCGAGGCGGCCGGCAGCTGAAGTTAGTGCAGGAGCTTCAAGTCCTGCCTCTGAGAGCAGAACGGTCACAGACACGGTAAGACGCCCTCACACGTGAGTTATACACGAAAAATGCAAAAAAAGAGAAAAAAACCTCAGCGTGTGGATATCAATCACATGTGGAATTGAGGTCATTTCCCCAGTGAGGGGGTTAATAGTGGCTACCCAGGGGCCCAGGTGAATCCGAAACAATTACGGTGTCTCATCAAGACGTGAACGCCACCACTGACAGAGCCCGGGGGGGGGGGGGCAGCATGCTTGGGTGGCTGCCTCCCCCCAGGAATGATTACAGGAGCTTGACAATCAAGGAGGCGCAGTGCTGGTACACACCAGCGGGGGCACCCCGAGCAATATTAGCTTTCACTGTGGGCCTGCCAGCCTCTGCGGGAGAATCAGTTTTCCCGGCGACGCTCGAAGTCGTCGATAAACATCCGGCTCCTTTCGGAAGCTCTCACCCTACGATTATTTGTTCCTTCTCCACGGGGACAGCAGGACCCTTTCTGCAGCTGGAAGGGACACTGTACTGCCTGCCTGGCCATCAAAATGATACCACTTTTCTGTCGTTGTCTTAAGCCTCACAGCTGCATGCAGTTTCTTCCTGGGTTTGAAGCTGGTTCTCTCTCTGCCATGTGCTGTTGTGTTCCGTGAGGTCTGGTGATCACTAAGAGGACTGGCTTTGACTTCCGCAGTGCACTTCTCACTACCCACAATGCAACTCACCACTTCTAACATTTTTTTTTTCACAGAATTCTCAGCTAAGCTGATCTGCTATTTCGTTTTAAAGGGACTGACTGATGTTTCAATAATGTTGCAATGGACAGATTCTCTAAGAAACACTCCGGCACAAAATTATAAAAATCTCAGCAGACAATTGAAGTGATAAATGAATAGTGGTGAATGACAATTAGAGGCGACGTCTCCCTTATATACAAATTAATTTGTAATTTGTCTGCTTCGCCAGGTAAGTAGTGAAGGTCCAGACTGACTAATTAAATATGCCTTGGCTAATTTTATTTAATAGGTACACACATATCAGTATCAACAACGTGTCTGTAATGTGAAAGCACAGTACAGCCTTTGTAATCTGAATATTTAGGGTCACTAATCCATTTTGTCTGCCTAGAACTGATCCCACATGGCCCAGGAGCTCTTTGATGAACCGGAAGGCTAGATTATATGAGTGTGTTATATCACTGTGTCTTTGTGTCAAATGTTAAAAAAAATGTCCAGATTCTTAAAGACTCTGACCTGATTTTAATTAACAAATGAAAAGCACACAAAAAATATAGACCTGTTCAGCTTAAATAAGGTTTTTCATGAGGTCTTTCAGCCTTTGGCAGCCAATAGCACTCTGGACAAATGGCTCGTGGTGCCTACAAACCCTCAAACTAGGGGACGGAGGTGAAAGGGCGAGAAGGAAGGCAGCTGGAGTCAACGTGGAGACGTCACCCCCGTACCCCGCGGCCGTGCCCGCGTTACGGCCAGCTACGTTGATTTGTTTAATAAAACGTGACCAGGCGCGGCCAAAACAAAGGAAACCATGCTGACTGGCGTTGTTTCTGAGCCTGGCAGCCATATGCCAGCTTCCTCTCGCCGGAGAGGCAGGGCCGTGCGGTCTGGCTCACTCGGCACACGCAAAATAATTGTTTTCCCCTCCGGGACGCAGGGGAGAGGACAGGAGGGGCAGTGACGCAAAGCCCCCCCCGCCCCCTACCCCGTGCTGGCCTCCGGCTCAGGGCGCCTCCCGTCATGCCGGTCCGACGCCCCGGGACACACAGAAGCGGCCCAAACAAAAAGCGAGAAGCGAGCAGGGCATGTGCTGCCTCATGTGACCTCTTTGCCGGGGAGAGAGAGTGGAAAAAAAAATCAAAGCCAAGGGCATCCGGGAACAGGTGAGTAGGGTGAAGGACAACATACCAGCCCCCATACCAGCTGGCTCCGGCCCGGACCCCTCTCTCTCTCTCGCTCTCTTCCTCCCTCTCTCCCTCTCTCCCTCTCTCCCTCGCTCTCTCTCTCCCAGGCATGCCAGTGCTTCTCGGCATCCAGCCCGGGACCCCCCGCCACACAGCCAAGAAAGACGCTCTCCCCGGCACACACGCTCGTCTTTTGTTGGAGAGCCCAGGGCGCCTTCTGACCAGGTGACCACGCCGCCTCCGTCCTAAGAAAAAGTCATATCAAATCGCAGCGTTGGG
Source organism: Petrocephalus schoutedeni (assembly GCA_026780765.1). Taxonomy (NCBI): domain Eukaryota; kingdom Metazoa; phylum Chordata; class Actinopteri; order Osteoglossiformes; family Mormyridae; genus Petrocephalus; species Petrocephalus schoutedeni. The sequence goes on from JAODKL010000047.1 coordinate 9,253,470, forward strand.
GGAGGATAAACACCAGTACCGCCTCGCCGCCACCGAGTTTCTCGGTACTCGACGGGCCTGCTGGTGGCCCGGTTTTTAAACGAAAACAGAGCTGCGTTCTGACACGAGATGGTGCCGAAGGCAAGTCGCGGACAAGCTGGCGGAGTCAATTTAATAGGTTCGGATGAAAATCGGATGAAAGCGAAACAGTCATGCCCCCCTCCCACCTGCGCTGCCATCCTGTGGAGGGAGGACTTCGTTACACTCGGTCCATGACTTCACAGCCCTGCAGGGCCCTGGTCACAAAGGTGAAATGTGACTGGAGGTGCAGGTCCAACAGGAAAGCCCCTGCGACCTGGCTGGACTTGGCTGGCATTACCACCGCGCTGCTTAGTCACATGACTCCCCCACCCCCCCTCATCTGCCATCCACAGCCCTGTGGCGCAATCTTATTCAGAATGACAATGAGCTACTGGGGCTTAACTATAGACCACTTTGTATCCTCTGTGCATTTCTCTGCCATCTAGTAGCAAAAGAAATCAGCAGAGAGGAAAGATTTAGTGGGGGGTAGATAATTATTCGGGCTGATTATTAGTCAATTATGGTTACTTTACAGGACATTTGTGTGCTGGAGTGGGAGAGACTAATTCTATGCTCAGTGATGTTTCGATAATATACTTCGTGCTGGCAAATGAATGTTGTGCATGTAAAACTAGTCCATTTAAACTACTATATTGTGTTTTTTTGCTATAATAAATGAATATCCAGCCATGTTCCTCTCCATAGCAAACGCACAGTGAAAATAGGAGTATGAATGTCAGATCGCTTACAGCGAAAGGATCTCCCATGAATGAGCTAATTACTAACCATGGGGACCTGGCTGAGGCCTGATGAGAAACTCGCTTTTAATTGAGTCCTACCCACCCAGTTTACGGTGCTGGGGGCGGTCGCTCTGTAATTTATGAGCCCGGACCCCATTTTGCTTCAAAAACAAGTTAGACTCAAAATCCTCTTCTTGCCCATTGTGTCGGGCGCATCTCCGCCTTCTCACAGACCGGTCCCCCGGGTCCCGCGTCAGGCCGGCCCCCCGGTCCCCGCGTCAGGTTCCCGCGTCAGGCCGCCCCCCGGTCCCCGCGTCAGGTCCCCGCGTCGGGCTGGTCCCCCGGTCCCCGCGTCAGGTTCCCGCTTCAGGCCGGTCCCCCGGTTCCCGCGTCAGGCCGGTCCCCCGGTCCCCGCGTCGGGCCGGCCCCCCGGTTCCCGCGTCCCGACATCCCATCCTCTGGACTTACAGTGAAATTGGCCTTTTCTCCCCACTTGTGACAAATGCTGACAAACCATGTTCACGCGACTCTCTTTCTCATTATGGTGGAACTGTACAGTGACATCATGCTTGGCTCTGTTACTGATATGATTTCTGATGGTCCTTTCTTCTGCAGCAACGGCCTTGCAGAACCCCGGATGGGGGGCACAAGGCGGGGAACAGCCCCGGATGGGGGGCCGGCCCATTGCAGGGCACAAGGCGGGGAACAGCCCCGGATGGGGGGCACAAGGCGGGGAACAGCCCCGGATGGGGGGCACAAGGCGGGGAACAGCCCCGGATGGGGGGCCGGCCCATTGCAGGGCACAAGCCGGGGAACATGGAAACCGGAATACTCAGCAGAAACCCCACGACGACACGGGGAGACCATGCAAACTCTGCACATATGGAACCTGGGCGGAGACTCGAACCCCAGTCCCAGCAGTGAGGCAACAGTGCTAACCACTGCACCACTGTGCTGCCCTCTACTTGAAAATTCTGAATCAGAATTTAGATTTTTTTTTCTGCACCCATATTGGGGCTATATATCCATTTATGTAATTCCAAAATACCCTATTATTGAGAAAATGTTTACATACAAACAATAATGCACATATTTATATTAAATATGTATATTAAATAAAAGAATTGTTTTCTTGGTTAATTTTTCTTATACTTTTTGCATAGCATTTTTTTCAGTTTCTCAATAACATTTAAGTACAACATTTGCTTCTAACAAAAATTGAATGCTTTTAAAATCTATTGACTGCTTTAAAAACTTACACGTACATGCTAATAACTGACGCTAACATGACGTGTTCTATCCCATCCACTTTTTTACTAGTTCTGTGCTGGCAAACCGAGAGCCATCCTTAGTCTCTTAGGGTGCCCATAATCGTGTACCTACTCCTAAGCCTAAGCTGTTAGTTCTGTGCACTTAGGGCCTCCGGGTCCATCACTCTCCCCTCCATGCATGCTGCACTTTGAAGATATCAGTATCAAGCACATCAGCTACCATTACCACACGTATGACACGTAATTCAATGCAACGTCAGAACAAGTGAAATAATTCAGTGCTCTGAGCTTTAAAACGGTACAAAGGACATTAGAGATCAGATGACAGGACTTCCTCCGGCTGAACTCAATTATGTCAGTAACCTCCATTCAGGCACACGTTCTCAGGCGAATGTGGAGGGCGCCTGTGTTAATACAGATTCCTCTGTAAAAGTTGGTAATCTTACAGTTGATAAGTTCACCCTTTTATTACCTGTGTTTCGCATTCGGAGTGCAGTCAAGGTCAGATAAACAATGTCTGGTGACGTTACCTAGCTGCTGGCCATCGCGTTCATTACTGGGCTCCCGATTATCGAGACGCCCTCTGTTCCTGCTGCACTGATGCCTCCCTGACATATCACCAGCCGGTACAGAATGAGGTCTCGCTGGAGGTAAAGCGCGTGGACACATTAGTCCTGTACTTACTCCTTATACAGTCTGCCCGTCACACTTACAGCGCAGTATAAAACCGCACTTCTCACCTTTAACAGATGCGCACTAATAGAACTGATGAATCCATTTGTCCCGTAACCAGGGCTAGAGCTGAGAGCCCCCTTCTTTACTTGCAGGATTCAAACACAGCTGTAAACCTCTGGCGTAAATTAAGGAGGGATTGTGGCTTGTAACTCCCCCCGAATAATCAAAACCGGCCAACGCAACCTCCTGGACCCCCTAAAAGGCTGGAGACCTCAACATCTCAACATCTGAACCATGTTCAACCCAAAGTTATACCCTTGCTCTATCCCTACCTGTTTGGAGCCACCTGCTTCAGATGCTAAGGGCAGAATCAATCCCAACCACACAGCTATTCATGAGCTTATCTCCCAGACGCTGCAGGCGATTAACCCTATTAGCTGCTGCCTGCCATGTGTTGTTGGTACCATCCTGGGTTTCCCTGATCTATATACCCCAATTTTCATCTTTTTATTACGCTGCCATAGTTCACTTCACCGCGGCTGTTTTGCACCTGGTTAACCCCCCCTCCATCCCCCCTACCTCCCCCTCCATCTGGAGCCTGAGCTTTCAAATCATCAGCCAGACCCAAGCGAGCAGCCTATCTCCGGGATGGATCCACGTGTTGATGGGATGCCGTAGAGAGAGAATCACTCTCAGCATCGCCAACCCACAGCCGCTCCCCCGCAAAACGCGCTCGTCCATCTTCAAGACATTTTAACGCTGAATACAACTGCATTTCTTATTTGTACTTTATATGGGCACCATTTTCCAGAAGTCAAACTCAATTTCCTTTAAAGGGGCCTGGGATTAACGTTCAGTTTTCCCCATATTTCTGGGTATTTTCCAAGATTCATTCTAGAAAAATCACTGTAAATCACTTTAAAGGACTTGTGACAAATGCCCGATATAGAATAAAAATTGGATTGGGTAGATGTCCCTAGTAAGAACATAATTACAATGTACATGAACAAAATCAGGGGCAGCACGGTGGTGCAGTGGGTAGCACTGCCGCCTCACACCTCTGGGACCAGGGTTCGAATCCGGCCCAGTTCC
>JAODKL010000047.1:9287779-9301839 GCA_026780765.1 Petrocephalus schoutedeni
GGGGGGTGGGTGCACCATGATGGCTACCCAGCTCACCCCCTGCTCACCCCCAGCTCACTCCGGGCTCTGTGTGACTCAGGCTAGGGAGCAGCTGGCCCTTCACTGCGCGTCTGCCCGCCCCACCGGTGCCCACGGCGCTGTCCAGACCTTGCTCAAGTTTTCCAGCAGAGAGGCGCGCCTGGTACAAGACAAGGTACCGCTTAGCCCCGGCGGGCACCGCCGTCACCCCCGGGCATGTTTGGGATCGGTGTCCTCTGCGAGAGCGTTACTGATCTCTCTAGCCTTGTTCATCAGAGGCGGTGAATTCCTCATGTGGTGTCATTACCCGGAAGGTATTTGCCGGAACGCGCGTTTGCCCTGTAGCTTTCTCTGTTGTTGGCTGGATTAATCGGCTGTTTTCCTGTCTGAGTGACGCAGATTAACGGAAACAAGGCATTCGCTGCTCGCCCTTTCTGTCCTCCTTCAGGACGGCTGCATTCCTCTGCTCCTGGCTGTCGAGGCGGGAAATGTCAGCATCGTGAAGGAGCTTCTTGGAGCCATGACAGAGCCTCAGCTCAGAGTCCAGAGGAAGGTACACAGACTCACACACTTTTCCCCGTTTTTAATCACCTCGAGCCGAAGCAGAATTAACGACACACTTCTGGCACCCGGGTGTGGAGCGGGTTCCCAGTATGCGTGAGAGCCAGCAGCAGCAGGTCCATGGACGTCAGAGTGAGACATCTGGCCTTCAGAGTCTCAAAGGGAGATATGGACCCGGGTCCAGAAGATCAGAACATCATTATTTGCTTTTAATCTGATGATGTGTTTTAATGACCTAATCCAACGTGCTTTAATAGCACCATAAAATATGTTCCTACAACATGGAAAAAAATATTTCAAATTCAGTGTTTCCAATGATGATTAAATACACAATAAATTCTGTTTAAAATCAGATAACACATTGTAACTGCTACTAAAGGTGGTGCAGTGCCATTCGAGGGCCCTGTCACTATCCGGCCAAAGCATCAAGTTACGTTTTTTATGGGTCTCTCTGCTTCTCTGTGTTTTTGTTCAGATTATTGCCAGGGATATTCTGCGCTAAATTTTATTTGGCATGCCTGAAGCGTAAAGTAAGTTAGTAAAAGTCGCTTTACACGACCATTACAAGAGAAATTACAAAGTACAAGGCTAAGAACACACAATACGAAATAAAAACTGAGAATACACAGTCTATTTTCTGGTTTTCATAAAAAGGATGAGATAAGTGAGTAAATAAGGTTGGTCTGGAGATGGGCAGCATTTCAATTAAATGTATTTAAAATACATATTTCATTTTAGGTATTTTGTCATTAGTAGTTTGCTGTTCGGAAAAAATGTAATGTAGTTTGTAACAAAATATTTTGAGATATTGTATTTTTGTATTTTAAATACTTTTAATTTATTCATTTTCTGTCCTTGTAAAACCTTCTTCACCTGGCGTATAGACCGTTAAATATAGCCGTCTTTGGCTAACTAATTTCATAATAAATCACATGACCCATTCTGTTGGGCCCATCATGCTTGTTGTGAACTCAGTTTTCCCATAACCCATAATCCAAAGAAATAAGCTGCTTTGATGCTTGGTGGAAATTGCTTTAAGGTTAAGGATGTAGTAAGATGTGGTAGTAAATACTGCTCGCTGAATGTCATTATAGCACAGAAAAATACAGCAATTAGCAAATGGCAGTTCTGAGCTGCAGAACCTGTGAAATAACCTGCTAATAACCTGCTAGCAAATTTCCCACTAATAAAGGATTATCTTATCTTATCTAGTCTGCTAGTGGTATTCTAGTTAATTTCGCCAGGCATGCTCAGGCAGTGGTGTCTTATGGTTTGTCATATTGTGCTAAGTGTCTGTGTGTTCCCCGTGCCCTTTGTGGGACCACCATCAGGGTTCTGGAGATGCCGCTCTCCATATCTGCTGCAGAAGAAGAGACCTGGAGATGGGGAAGATCCTGGTGGAGCTCGGGGCAGCCGTGGATCTGCAGAACGTAAGTGCATGTCCCGCCCACTCCAGGCAGCTCCGTCTCAGGGCCCTCCATTTGCTGACTGTGTCGTCCCAACTTCAGGACGAAGGGCAAACACCTCTCCATGTGGCTGCTTGGGAGGGAGACGAGCTCCTGCTTAAGTTCCTCTACCAGTGCAAGGCCAACCCCAACATCGTGGATAAGGTGGGGGCAGGGGCCGGTGGAGAGGGAGGTGGTATCCTCAGCCGCTCCCAGCAGCTAACGGCTAACGGCTGTCCTCCCCCGCTTAGATGGACCGCTCTCCTCTGCACATCGCCGCCGAACGTGGCCATACCAACGTGGTGGAGGTCCTGACAGAAAAGTTCAAGTCCAACGTGTTGGCGCGCACCAAGGTGCTGATTTACGGGAGGCTGCACGGCCCTCTTACATCATTTTACCCCACAGTTACCCCATGACATCATAGCTCTGTTCAACTTTAGCTTCCCCATAAAGCTCATATGAGGAAAGATCAGCTGTAAACCATGTAAGGGTTACTGCACGACAAGCCGCTTTTAAACATATGACTGTGGAGGCAAAGAAACCTGGCCATTACACCTACAGGAACTTTTACAACATCCCATTCTAAATCCATTCTGGGAAGGTTTTTCCACAAGGCTTTGGAGTGTGTTTGTGGGAATCTGTGGGAACATTTGTGAGATCAGGCACTCATGTTGGACGTGGTTTATGTCACTGGGTTTCCTAAACCTTTCCACTTCAAAATAAAACCACTTACAGTTGGCCGTGGAACATCTAGCAGGGAAGAAATTTCACAAAATGACTTATTGGCATTTTGGTGGCATCCTATGACAGCACCACGTTTGAATTCACAGACCTCTTCAGAATGACCAGTTCTTTCAAAAATGTTTGTAAACATGACTGCATGGTTAGGTGCTGGATTTTATACACCTGTGTCAATGGGTCTGAATAATACACCAGAATCCAGCGATTAAGCGGTGTCTCCCGAAACCTTTGTACATACAGTGTATATATTCACCCATTGCTTTATTCCTTTAGCTTTATGTAATGCTTGGCGTTCAGCTGTGTTATGGGTAAAACCCCAGTTGTTGACTATTTATCGATTATTAAAACCAGACCACCAGGTTACCCAGGACTGTAAAGTATGACTGGGCTACAAGTCCATTACATCACTAAATCATTTTGCTATTTAATTGCTGACCACAAGGCCTGGTCCTCAGCCTGACGCACTGTTGCCGTCTAAATTGTGAAAATTTCTTTTCTCTTACGGTGTCTGCTAAGCAATGTTAGAATTAAGGAAATAATCACACATTGACTTGCTGCTGTGAATCGCCTGGCTGGCACTAGAAGTGTGATTGTAAAAGAAATAATCAGCACCCTTCTGACCAAACAGATGTGAGAATTCATCAGTGGTGTGGTATAAAAAGGTTTATAGCAGCCCAGGAGCAGTGTGGCACACTGGCCTCTGGGGGCACCATAGAGCTCACAGGTTAATATGAATAAGCAAATGTGCCCCCGTGCGGTGCACTGAGCTTCCGCTCCTACGCCTCACATGGGGGGCGGGGGGGCTCTCACTCCGCAGGATGGCAGCACTCTCATGCACATCGCCTCCCAGTGTGGCCATCCGGACACTGCGCTGGCTTTCCTGAAGAAAGGCGTGCCCCTGCACATGCCGAACAAGGTGAGAGCCGGGCGCTGTCACGCGGAAGCTTCCGGGACCAGCGGCCCTCAAGGAATCAGCACTGTCCTAAAAGGATCTCAATCTTCCTAGTCGGGTGCCGTGTGCCTGCACGCCGCCGCCAAGCGCGGCCACGCGGCCGTAGTGAAGGCGCTGCTCCTCAAGGGGGCGCTAGTGGACGCAACAACCAAAGACGGCTACACCGCGCTCCACGTCGCCGTGCAGAGCTGCAAGCCCCAGGTGGTGCAGATGCTGCTGGGCTTTGGGGCGCAGGTCCAGCTGAAAGGGGGCAAGGTGAGCAGAGCCAGGGTAACCACAGCAACCCGGGCTCCATCGGGTCTCCTTATGTGGTGTCACGTGGTGGTGGGGGGGGGGGGTCAGTGGCATGATGTTTCGTGACCTGTCTGTGCTTCTATCTCGGCGAAAAAGGCCAGGGAGACCCCCCTGCACATCGCCGCCATGGTGAAGGACGGCGAGAAGGTGGCGGAGATGCTGCTGAAGAGCGGCGCTGACGTCGACACGCAGCGGGAGGTCAGCGGCTCCGCCGGCTGGGGGGGATTCCACTCCAGGCTTCTTAAATTATTCAAATAACCCATATCCAGTCCTGTCTAGTAACACCAAATATACAGCCAGCCACTGCTCTACAGTCACTGAGGCTTTCAAACAACCTGAGAGAAATCGACCCAATGTTTATAACTTAGAGAAGGTACCAGAACCACAGAGAGAATAGCTCCTTACAGTCCCTAAGAGTGTTCTTCTTGTTGAGCTGCATGGCTACCTAATTTCAGCTGATATTTGGCTCACCTCTCGCCCTAGAACGGGGAGACGGCTATGCACGTAGCAGCCCACTACGGCAACCTCCAGATGTTGAGGGTCCTGATTGAGGAGGGCGGTGATCTCACCTGGCGATCTAAGGTAACAGCCCTACCTCAATGGCACGTCCGGCAGGTGACCACGTTGGGTTGCCGTGCGCAAATCCAGTGTAACTCCCACACTTTCCACCCGAGGCTGGAGAGAACCCCCTGCACGTTGCCGTGCGCCACGCTCACGCCCATGTGGTGCAGGAGATCCTCGCATACCTGGCCAATCAGAGGGGCCGTAGCGAGGCCCAGCGCTGTGCCAACCAGGAGAACAAGGTGAGTCCCAGAAGAGGCACATCCAGCTGGATGGTGGGTGGATCGCGGCTCGCCATGCAGAATCATATTTTCTCCCTTCATCTTTTGGAATCTTGGCGATTCGCTTTGTCACACGTTCCTCATTAGGATTTGGCGCCTCCGTGTGGCTGGCTGCTGCCACATCTAGCACACAGAGCTGTGAAGAGTTCATCGCGGTGTTCTCCTCCACCTACAGCTTGAACAGAAAGCCTTCTGTAGAACACAGGCACACTGTGTTCTAGGTTTCAGCTGAGTGCTGTCCAAGTGTCAGAGCAGGATGCCCAGATTTCATACTATTTTATTTTTTAATGGTGTATAAAAATATCTGTGATTTTTAGCACTATAAAAAAATTCCTGGATTCTTGGTGGTCGGTTCAGTCTTTGAGATCAGTCCTTCCAGCGTTCCAGGTGGTGTGCAGAAAATTTTAGGTTTATTGGTGTTCACCTCTCTGCTTGCCCCGCCGTCTGACCGGAGGAAGGAGAGACGCCCTTGCACCTGGCTGCAGAGCTGGAGAAGGACGTGATCCACTGTGAAGGAGATGACATCCGTATCATCAAGACCCTTATGGAGTATGACGCAAACGTCAGCACAGCCACTAGAGGGGTACTGCAATCCACCTGGGTGTGGTGTGTGTGTGTGTGTGTGTGTGTGTGTCCTGCACCCAGTTGGATGGAACCCCTGCATTTTCCACAGACAGGGGAGACCCCTTTGCATTACTGTGCCCGGGTTGGTAACACTGACGTCATGAAGGAGATTCTCCACAGCATGAAGCTGAGCCAGGTGCAGCAGGCCGTGAACAAGCTGGCCAAGGTACCAGAGAGCACCCCCCACATGGCAACGCACCTGTCACACGCCGTTTAACCTCCACCATACTAGTGTTACAAAGCTAGAAGCCCACTCTGGTAGCTGACAAGCATTTGCACAAGTGTGAAAAGCCCGACGTTTTCGGTACTGGCTGCTCGGTGCTGAGGACTGCGTGCTGTTGTGTCCTGTCAGAATGGCTGGACACCCCTGCTTCTGGCTGCCGAAAAGGGCCACACGGAGGTGGTCACCATCCTGCTGGAGAACCAAGCCCGGGTGGACGTCTTTGATGAGGTGCGACATCCGCTGGAATTTACTGGATTTTCGTCTGGGAGTTTTGCGTAACTCGCAGTGGAAATCTCGACAAAACTCATCCTGTGTGATTTGTCCATACAGCTTCTCCCCTGGTCTCTCTCTCTCTGAAATTGCCACGTCAGGTCTAATACAGTGTTACTGTTGTTGAGGAAATGATGACATTTCTGTTGTGTTGTCCTGTGTTCAGCAAGGCAAGGCCGCCCTTCACCTGGCCACCGAGCACGGGCACGAGGAGATCGCTGACATCCTGCTCTCCCACAAGGCCTTTGTCAATGCCAAGACCAAGCTAGGCATGACCCCGCTTCACCTCGGGGCCCAGAGCGGCTCCACCCAGCTGGTGAAGCTGCTGGTGGAGACGCACCAGGCCAGCATCGACGCTCTGTCCCTGGTGAGACCCCCAACACTCTCCTCCTCTGCCCAACTGCATTAAATCAACATGCTATTGTCTTGCAGTCTACCGGTGGCCAAGTCCTGATACCTAATGCTCTAGATTCCTTCAGGAGATCAGTTAGGTGAATCCCCAAACCTGGTTGAGAGGTATTCTTTACACCAATGGCCTCCAACCTTGCTAGGACAGATACTTCTACAACTAGCACAATGTGAGGAGCTCGGAGGCTGTGGTGGTGTTGGTTGGTCTCCCTTGAAATTTTTTTACCGACGAGGGGGGACATCCCCACGTTAAGTTTTGCTGGCCAGGGTAGGAGAGCCCCATTTTGTTGATTCTGGGGAATGTGAAGGTGCTGTGATCGATTAGGAATATCTTAAACATCTCCCTACTGCTGTTTTATAACTGACTGAAAGGAAGCACTGCATCCCCGGTGGTAGGCGTAGCTGACATTACTCTCTGGTTCCGACACCTTCTGTGTCTCTCCGCAGAGCAAACAGACGCCCCTGCATCTGGCTGCTGCCAGGGGACAGCTTGAGGTCTGCAGCAGCCTACTCAACATGAAGGCTGACGTCAATGCCTGTGACATGGTGAGTCTCCGGCCTGCCAACACGGGACGGGCTCCGGGGAGCCTCTCACGAGTGACCAGCCCTCTGCCCCCCCCNNNAGCATGGACAGACCCCCCTCCACCTGGCAGCGGAGAGTGACCACTCCGAGGTGGTGAAGCTCTTCCTGAAGCACCAGCCTGAACTGGCCACATTGGCCAACGTGGAGGGAGCCACCTGCGGCCATATTGCCGCTTCCAAGGGCAGCGTGGCCGTCATCAAGGAGCTCCTGAAATTCAACAAGACGGGCATGACATCGCCCAACAACAAGGTCAGGCCGGGGCGCCCTCCTTCGGTCAGGGGGGTCTGGTGGGGTGTCTACAATGGAGGATTTTAGGGCTTTTTTTAAGCCAAAGCTGGGAGATTCAGCAGAGATATTCAGATGCAAAAGTCCTACTTGCAGTTGGCTGAGCTTTGCAACCGCGCTTCAAACCGACAGCCGCTGAAACCGACATCAGCCCGACGGCTTGTCATCTGGAAAATACATTAAAGAGAGAGCTTCCCAAACATGGCTAATGTTCAATGTTGCGCAAACTACGAGCAGAAGATCATGAAGTTGATCAGACAAAGAACCTCAAGACCAGCTCTCTGTGCAGGAAACCCGTTTAATCATTATGGGCTGGCGCATCACTGTGGAGAACCATTTCCATGATACGTTCTGAAGCCTGATGATAAACTTTTCTCCAGTGATGTCGTAATTTTAATAAATGAAGTCCTTTAAAAGATCTTCGCGTCCACAGAGGGGGTGGGCTTGGTTGCACAGCCACACTTAATCTTCATGGGAAACGCATTAGTTTGAGGAGAGGACACACGGGCCACAGAATTGCGGGATCGTCTGGGAAGTGTGACCACAACAGCGTGCCAGTCGATCACTTTTAGATGAGGTGGTCCCACATATGCTCGCCCCTTTTCCACTGTGGGAAGATTTACAGAGTGGCCTGTTTTTGTACTCCAAATACTGCAATAATTATGAGGCCAGAACACATTTTGGGCCCTTCTCACTCACACTCGCACACTCAGACATACCTATATATATTTTACCCTCGCACACCCTCGTGCACTGCCCACATTTACCAGGAAACTATTTTTCATTTAAAGTCTATTAAAATCTAAAAGCTTTTTTTGACCTAGCAGAGAGTTTGATTGTTAGCCATGCTCTTCCAATCTTCCTTATCCCAAACTCCACCCCCTTTATTTATCCTAAACCCCACCCCTTCCTTAACACAAACCACACCCCTTCCCTTATCCCAAACCCCGCCCCCTTTCCTATACCTCTCCCACTACTTCCTTCTTCGTACTCTTCCCAGACAAAGGGCTCTTGCCCACTGCACCTGGCAGCCGGTGGGGGTCACTCTGAGGTGGTAAGGGTCCTGCTGGAGGCGGGGGCATCTTCAGCAGAGGAAGACGCTGTAAGTAGCCACTTGGCTTTTCTATGTTTAAGTACACTCTGGGAGACAGTGCGGTGTCACGCCTCACACTGTACGTATCTTGCAGGACGGGATGACTGCAATCCACTTGGCCGCCAAGAACGGACACACACACGTGCTGGAGGAGCTGACGGGCAGCGTCTCCTGGAGAATTAGCAGCACCAAGGTAGCGTGCTGCCCTCACAGCGTGCAGACTGAGTGGCCCAGCGGGGGAGAGTTAAAATCCGTAATGGCTGTGTGTGTCCCTATGCGTTTGGATCTCAGACGGGGCTGTCAGCCCTCCACGTGGCCGCTTGTCACGGCCAGGTGGACTTTGTGAGGGAGATCCTTACCAAGGTGCCGGCCACCGTGCGCAGTGAGCCCGCTTCTGGCAGCAACAGGGATGGCGTTCCGGGTCATCAGCTGCCCTCGGAGGTATTAGCAATATGGCCAATTTCCTGCATGTGAACTACCCTCCTCCCATGTTCTTCTAGAATACAGTCCTGTCTTGCAGAGGGAGAGGCGACTTGCTGTTGATTTACAGGATGTTTCTTTGAGTGTGTGTGTCGTGTGCCGCCTCCAGTCAGGGTACACTCCCCTGCACCTGGCCGCCCAGTCTGGCCACGAGAGCCTGGTGAGGTTGCTTCTGAACTACCCCGGAGTGCAGGCCGACACGGAGACGGACGTGCAGGCAGGTCCCCAGTAGCCTTCGCAAACGGCATCTTCACAATCCACCCACCAGTTCACGCCACTCGCTCTGAAATCTGAGAGCGCGTTTTGTCACTGTTGATGTTTTCACGCACATAAATGTCACTCATGCTAAATATTAAGACATTAACATGACAGGGGCACATTTTCCCTACCATTCATAATTTTTTTTTCCACTGATCTGCAGTTGCTGGCTTCCCTGTGGCTTTCTGTCATAAATAGGAAGTCTGTTTGATTGACACCCTCCTGCCCCTTCCCAGGGATCCACCCCTCTGCACCTGGCTGCCCAAAACGGCCACACGGCAGTGGTGGGTCTCCTGTTGAGCAAGTCCAGCTCGTACCTGCACCTGAAGGACCGGCAGGGACGCACCTGCCTGCACTTGGCAGCGGCCAACGGGCACATCTCCATGGTCAGGGTACTGCTGGGCCAGGGGGCGGAGACCAACCACACGGACAAGGTGGGAGGGCGCCCCCTTCAGGCCAGGCAGGGCAGCACGCCTGGCTTTATTGCAGCTGGGGGATGTAAGCTGCGGATCCCTGCGGCTTTGTGGGGAGATGATGCTTTAACTTTACTAGCCTGGCCTACTTTAAGACCGCAGTGTTTGCTGCTGGCTGCCAAGCTGCAGTTATTGGGTTCCATAATGTTCAGTGTTAAAAACACAGGCGTTTCAGTCTGGTGGGAGATTGGTAGTTTTGGCAGAGCCCCCCCCCTGAGGCCTGCCCGTGTCCCCCATGGCCCGCAGGATGGCTGGACCCCCCTGCACTACGCGGCCAAGGCAGGCCGGCTGGCCATGGCGCGCTTCCTGGTGGAGAGCGGGGCGTCTACGCGCCTTGAGTGTCAGCAAGGCCGCACGGCCATCCAGTACGCGGCCGAGGAGAACCATCAGGGCACCGTCAGCTTCCTGCTACGCCGCGGAAGCAACACCCTGCGGCTGCTGGAGGACAGGAAGGTGGGGCCCCCCCCGCGCACACACGCACACACAGCCCAACCTAGGCTGTACTGCCCTCTCTGTCTGTCCCTGTGTGTGTGTATCTGTGTGTATGAGTGTGTGTATCTCTGTGTATGTGTGTGTACATCACTGTGTGTGGATATGTGTGTATCTGTGTGTATGTGTGTGTGTGTATGAGTGTGTGTATCTCTGTGTATGAGTGTGTGTATGAGTGTGTGTATCTCTGTGTATGAGTGTGTGTATGAGTGTGTGTATCTCTGTGTATGAGTGTGTGTGTATGAGTGTGTGTATCTCTGTGTATGAGTGTGTGTATGAGTGTGTGTATCTCTGTGTATGACTGTGTGTATGAGTGTGTGTATCTCTGTGTATGAGTGTGTGTGTATGAGTGTGTGTATCTCTGTGTATGAGTGTGTGTATGAGTGTGTGTATCTCTGTGTATGAGTGTGTGTATGAGTGTGTGTATCTCTGTGTATGAGTGTGTGTGTATGAGTGTGTGTATCTCTGTGTATGTGTGTGTACATCACTGTGTGTGGATGTGTGTGTATCTGTGTGTATGTGTGTGTGTGTGTGTGTGTATGTGTTTAGGGGTCAGTATGTGTGTGGCTTTCTGCATCCATATGTTTGTGTGTTACTTTGGTGTATGTATCCCATATATATGCTCATGTTATAAAATCTATTGTTTACCATCATGTTAGCACACTGATTATTTGTTTTATAAGGATAGCGAACCCGTTTATGGAAAAAAATGTGTGTATGCTGGATCATTTTTTACAGCCTGCCACTAGAGGGCAGTAAAGCTTTAATACGTTTTAGACTTTAGGTAGTATCCTATAAATGACATTTCCTTAGGTAGTATCCTATAAATGACATTTCCTTGTAGCTTGGTCACCTACAGTAGCTAGTTTAGGTCATTGGGAAGTCACAGAATATCTTTTGCTTAGCATTTAAAAAAATGTCTTAAGATTTTTGCCTTTAATATCACTTAAGGCATTTGTTTATCTTCACCTGGAATTATCAGATTGTTTTAGCCTGGTTTTGGCTATTTTTAACCATGTATTGGAAAAAAACAGTTTGAAGAGTGCCTGAGTCTTTTATGACGTATGATTTGTGTATATGGGAGTAGCTTAATAAAGCAGGGTTGGATTTAACTGTGTGTCTGGGGTGAGGCAGGGCCCTGGACCACAGGGAGGGTTAGGGAAATGCAGTGCAGGTTGGGTTTTAGGGGGCGGAGTTGGGCTCAGGGGTCCATACCGCCATGGATCTGACTCAGCTCCCCCACCCCCCCACACTAGTCATGTCAGCGACGGCCTCCTGCCCTCCCTCCACAGTTTGTCTTCGACCTGATGGTGTGCGGGAAGCTGAACAACAACGGCATCCTGCAGGAATTCACGCTGCACTCGGCGGCACCGCTGGACACGGCCGTGAAGCTGTCGCGGGCGCTGGGCCTGGCGGCGCTGCGCGAGAAGGAGCGAGCCGCCGACCTGCTGGCGGCAGCTCGCTACTGCGAGGCCATGGCCACCGAGCTGCTGAGCGCAGCCTCGGGCGGCTCCGCGGGCACCGCCGCCATCCTGCGCGCCGTGGACCGCCGCGGCGCCAGCGTGCTGGACTGCCTCATCGAGAGCCAGCAGAAGGCCGCCGTCTCGCACCCGGCCGTGCAGAAGCACCTGACTGAGGTGTGGTATGGCAGCCTCAGCTGGCCCCCCTGGCGAATCGCCTTGTTCTTCATGGGCCTGTTGGTGTGCCCCCCCCTGTGGCTGGTCCTCTCATTACCCCTAGGGCACCGCTTCAGCACCATTCCCATCGTGAAGTTCATGAGCCACTTGGTATCGCACATTTTCCTCCTGATCCTCTTCATCCTCACCATAGTATACCCCCCTGTCAACCCCATCCACCAGGGACACCTGTTGCCAGACTGGAGTGAGTGGTTACTCTTGCTCTGGCTCTCAGGGATGCTGGTTTCAGAGCTGACCCAGCCCGGAGAGCGAGCCGGCCTGGCCTGGATCCGTCTACTCGTCCTGGGCTTCTCGGCCGTTGGCTTCTTCTGTCACCTGCTGGCCTTCGCTTTCCAGCCCCCCGCTCGCCTCCACTGCCTGTTCACTCGCAACATCTTCCTGGCGGTCGCCATGACTCTCGGCTTCGTGCAGCTCCTGGAGTTCCTGACCTTCCACCACCTGTTTGGCCCCTGGGCCATCATCATCAGGGACCTAATGAAGGACCTGGGCCGCTTCGCAGTCATCCTGGTCCTCTTCCACACCGCTTTCACTATGACCCTCTCGGCCATCTACCAGCCTGTCTACCCTGCAGGCTTCGCCTATGACCCCGATGCTGATAACAGCACTGACATACAGACGCCGCTGGACATCTCCATCCAGCTGTTCTTCGCCCTCTTTGGCCTCATTGAGCCCGACTCCATGCCGCCCCTGAGCCGGTCCCCTGCGTTCGCTAGCGTGATCACCCACGTGGTGTTCGGGATCTACCTGGTTGTGACAGTGATTGTGCTGATCAATCTGCTCATCGCCATGATGAGCGACACATACCAGCGCATCCAGGCCCAGTCCGACACCGAGTGGAAGTTCGGCCGGGCCGTGCTCATCCGGGACATGAACCGCAAATCCGGCACCCCGTCCCCCTTTAACCTCTTTACCAACCTTTTCTTCTACATCAAGGTGCTCTGCAAGCATGGAGGTAACCATAATAATTCATCACGTTATGATAGTTGTGGCTAAGTAGCCATTGCTGTCATTGGATTGTGAGTTTGAATCTTGACCTGTGTGGAATTTGCATGTTCGCCATATGTATTCCAAATACAACTGGTTTGTACCCGTGTAGTGTGTCAGGTAGTACCTGTATGTGCCCTGCAATGGACTGGAATCCTGTCCAGTGTGTGCCCCTTACTTAAGGCCCATACTGCGCGATTAACAATGACTCAGTATTGGAAAAGTAATTAGAAGATGGATGGACCGTTTCCCTATAGTACCCCCGGCTGGGAATCCCTGGTCACTAGTGGGTGTACTGTGTACTTTATGCAAGCAGATGTCAGTTGTCCCATACTGTGGTCTGCAGGGAAGATCTGCTCCTCCGAGGCCCGGGACCTGATGAGTGAGGAGGAGGACACCGAGGGCCTCTCAGAAACAAGGTCTTTGGACATGCTGGCTCATACCTCCATTGGTTGGATGAGGAGCAACAAGAGGACACAGATTCTCCCAGAAGGTAAGTACGTTGATCTTGTCTCACATCATGTGGGTGATGGCTAATGTCCCATTAATTCCTGGTCTCCTTGGCTTAGGTGGCTTTGCACGGTCCACCAGGACCAGTGGGCAGGTGCGTGTGGAGCAGGTGACAGATTGGCAGGTGGTATCTCAGCGTTATCTCGCCATGAGGGGCCAGAGTGATGAGAACTTGCTGGAAAGGGACGCCATCCTCCAGGAAGAACTCTCCACAACCCAACATGGATCATGGTCCTCTGTCAGGGTCCCCTAACAAGATGGAGGATATCAGACTAAGTGTTATAGTATTACTGCCCTGCCTGTCCCCATTTGTCTCTCTTTCACCAGCCCAGGAGGACAAATTATGTTTACAATCTCATGTTAGAGCCAGAGTCATCAAATTTTGATTTGTGTACATGATTCACTGGACGCTGTACTTTAAGCATTATGCGAGAGGTTCACAGAAAAGCTACTTTGGCTAAACATACACAGAAGTATGTAGGATCTATACTGCCTATTAAACTGTAAGGAAGGGTTGTTTCATCTGATGAGGTGTCCCCTAATGGGAAATCAGTGGTAACAGAATGCTGAATACTTCTAGTAAGATTCTTGAAAAACAATATACAGAGAAACCACTATGAAACCACCCAGTATAATTCTTACAAAGGGGTTGTAAAGAACTTTGTACAAAATATTTTTTTTTCATACTAAATCTT
Organism: Petrocephalus schoutedeni; assembly: GCA_026780765.1. Classification (NCBI taxonomy): domain Eukaryota; kingdom Metazoa; phylum Chordata; class Actinopteri; order Osteoglossiformes; family Mormyridae; genus Petrocephalus; species Petrocephalus schoutedeni. The sequence goes on from JAODKL010000047.1 coordinate 9,301,705, forward strand.
AGTCAAAGGTTCATGTTACTCTGCAAATGACTTCCGCTAATGCTACTTTGCCCTCTGATTAACCACTATCCCGTGTTTGGGGTCAATCTGACCCCAGAGCATCATTAAACGGTAGGCAAATTTCACATGGGGAAA
>JAODKL010000047.1:9415147-9426393 GCA_026780765.1 Petrocephalus schoutedeni
TATTAATGTTTATTAATATCTTATATCCTTGTAGGGGCTCAATACACTTCTTAAGGTCATTAAGCTGTCTGCCTGCTATCTTCGAATTTCCATTAAAAGTGTTTGCAAAAATGTTTTAGCTAAAATGTGGGCTTGTTCTGCATTGATAGGTGATGCAGATGATAGTGTGTGTGCTTGTGTGCGTTGAGCTTGTTGGGACCAGTGGCATTATCATAAACTAAAACTGAAAAGAAAATCGGCTCAAAAAATGAACTGAAATAGAAATGAAAACTATATTTACCAAAAAAACTGTTGGGCTTCAAACTACACAAACTGCCACTCCGCCACTGTCTTTTCACCTTGTTTAACCACAGTATCTCATCTTTTAAAAGCTGTGTCTGCTGAGCTGTCCCCTTCTTCACTGTGACTTCGGAGCTCATCGCTTCCATGGTATATCAGTTGCATGTGGCATGCTCTGCTAACCGAATTTAATGAACATAATGATACATGGAATATGTACAGATTGCTAACTCTTAGGCATCACAGTATACTGCTCATTAATATTTCAGCTGTACTGCTAATCCTTCCTTCCTTCCTTCCATTTTCTGAAACCACTTATTCTGGGTCGCGGGGCGGTCCGGAGCCTCGGAAGCTATGTGCACGAGGCGGGGAACAACCCAGGATGGGAGGGCCCACACCAGACACTCATATGTGCACACCTAGGGGCAATTTGGCAACTTCAATTAACCTCAGCATGTTTTCGGACTGTGGGGGGGAAAGTAGAGGAAAGCCCATGACGACACTGGGAGACCATGCAAACTCCACACGCATGGAACCTGGGCAGAGACCCGAGCCCCAGTCCCAGAGGTTTGAGGCAACAGTGCTAACCACTGTGTCATCCTGCTGCCCTCTCTGCTAATCTACCTATCAAATTGTGGGCGTAAGTAACATACTACAGCTACGCCAGCATCCATTATCTAAAGCCCTGCAGTGACATACAATTTGTTGCTGTTAAAATAAAATTAATTTAAATGAAATGGCAAATTTCATTTTCCAGTGGAGAATTAATCATTTAATATAATCGACTAATTGGTAAAATAGTTTATAGTTATTCGATAGAAAAATAGTTCTTAATGGCAGCCCAGAATCTGTTTCACTGTCCATATGCTCACAATGCATATAGCCCTGGCTGCTGGCATGGCATTGCAAGTCAGTGTAACTAACTGTTAGCCAAGCTTGTTTGTTTTGGTGCCCCACTTTAGACGTGACTCCTGGTTAATATCTGAGCCTGCTGTGTATGTCCTAGTGCAGCATCAAGAACAGGCAGCATCAAAATCAACAGCATCAACTGCTCTCCACATTGCCAGAATGTCCAACGTAAATCGCGGGCACCAAAGCGCAGATGTTATTATGGGCTTGTTTGAAATTTTGGTAGTGGGTGCGATGCTCGCCGGAGTGGAATGTGTAGCTTGCCAGACCAGTGGGTAGGAACAAAGCTTGTATGAGAGAGTGAGATGGTTAGCCCTCCCCCCCCCACCGCAAGGGCTGGGCCTTCAGCCCTGGTGTCTTTGGCACCGAGTACCTGAAAAGCACACTGAACATAGTGAACTGCATTAGGAGGACCCGGCCAATGCTACCCCAGTCTGCTGATGTAGGGCTGAGCGATTTTAAGAAAATATCGAATTGTGATTTATCGTACGAATATTGCAATTGCTATTTGAGTTGCAATTTTTTCCTTCTCAGTATTCACTATATGTGTATAAAAAAAACTAATGAGCAAAACTGAAATCTGAACTGTGCTATACATCAAGATAAGAATGGAAATATATCAATTGAATGTCCTAAATGTATTCAGTCTAACAAAAATGATGCATAACATACACCTAATTAACCATAGAACAATTCACTAGCAACCCGAGTATGGTTCACGTTTTAAGTGCTGTGTTTGCAAACAGCACTCGACCGCTTTTTTACCCTCAGTAAAGTGCTTCTGGAAAGTCCCATGTACACAAGGGTCAAATTAGCAGGGAACAATGACGCATAAAACTACTATCACAAAAACTGTGACTGTGTTAAGTTAAATAAAGTAATGAAAATAAAACAGTTACAGTAATAAAAATCATTAGGGATCATGTGGTTAACGGTGCTTATACCCCTAATAATAGGACCTTTCTGTAAGCATTCTCTGACCATGGAATAGGTAGGTAATTCACTTACAGCTCAGCAGTGGAACTGATATTTTTTGCACTGTGAATGTAACGCTTTCCTTGGATTTCACGTGTCTGTTTGTGGGCGTATACGCAGTCACTTTGGGCCACTTCTGATTGGTGAGCATGATTGGCACGCGAGGAGCACAACACTTTTGATTGGTGAGACTGACTCACACAAGGAGGACGCAATGAATTTGCAAAACTACTCTCACGATGTGCTGTATAATGCATATCCTAAATCGCAGCCTTTGCGATTTGCTATTTGCATTGTTTAAAGTGCAATTTCGATTTGAAATCTATAAATCTTTCAGCCCTACTGCTGATGGACATTGGGGAGTAGAGGCTCAGCCAGGGTTTATTCCAGTTGACCCAAAATGCTCCCTTCACATGAACCTGGCTGCCGGTCTTGTGTCTGGCACGTATGGGGAGAGCGGTAATCTCATGCCCAATAAGGATGGGCTTTTCATTGGTAAGACTCATTGTCACGCTTCCAAGTGCTTGAAATATTCCTCTAGCGATTCCTGGAGATGAGAGGTTTGATTATCAGGCGTGGTGGTGAGTGAGTGTGAGGTCACGGTCATTTTCATTTAACTGCCCTGCCTTCTGCTGACATCTCAGCCCACCAGCAGGAGAACCAGTGGACATGTGGCCTTCGGGGGCACAGTCCTGTGGGCTTGAGTTTGTGCCCGAGCTCTTCAGCTGGAGCACATGGTGACAAGGACCAGCAGGTACCAGCATGGTGCTAGTGTGAGGCTTTCTGCTCAGTTGGTTGAGCCCCCCAGTACCCTGAACAGGACTGGGGGTGTTTGCTAAATGCGTAGTTTATTTTTGTGGCCCTGGTCAGACGTTGAAATGGATGAATGCTCCCCATTAACAGGGTTGTGACCTGTGGAGTCGTCCGCCTTGTGGTCAGTGAGCCGGCCGAGCCAACGAGAACTAGCCCTGTGGTCCCATGGCTCCAAACAAACCCAATCGGTAAAGACGCCAAACTTGGCACCATATCGGGGGAGGGAAAATATTTCTGTGTGACTAGTCACCAAGAATAAGCGTGCAGCTTGTTATAGTTTCCTTCGGAACACAGGATCAACCCATGCTGTGGCGGTAATGCTTCTATCTGGAGAGGAGTGTCTGTCCCTGTCCGTCCTCTGTCTCCAAGACGTTTCATGTCCCATGCATAGTGGAGGTCTAAACTGTCGGGACTCACTTACTGTGATTCAGGGATCGTTCATTGCTTCATTTCCTGATGCCTCAGCCTATGTACATATGATATTTGCATTTTTTTAGTACGCTTATTTGAATGTCTAAGTTGTTTATTGTTATAGGCATTAAGTGGCTTGTTTTTGTTACATTTAGTGTTTAGAATTCAAGGCTAGTTGTATATGGCTGCTTTATAGTACAACATTTTTCAGTTACTATGTTATTTGTTGCCAGTTTTACTGTGCCTTGATGACTATTTTTAATCACTTGGCCAGTTGTTTGTGTTTTACTCCTCATTTTGTTTGGCTTTTGATAGGTGTGCTGTTCCCACTTTTCTCAGAACATTATATATCACGTTTCGGTTCTGGCCACGCCCACCGTACGCCAAGCAGAGTCATGTGGAGTTGAGTGTCCTGATACCCTGAAAGAGAATCACTGATCAAAGCCAGACCTGATTAATGTATTAATGGATACAGCCTTTTAGAAAGTAGAACAGATGTGAAGCTGCTGTACACATGTTTTTATGTTCAGACACATTGTTGAGGGCAGAAGGAATGGTGTCTGTGTGGTTGTGTAAAATAAAAAATATATTATTATTTTTGCCTTAAAATTCAAAGATTTTGTTTAAGGAATGGCGTGGTAGGTCTTTGTCCTATTTAAACTGATTTATGTGGCCTTCCTTTGTAATGTGTGGAAGGTGATCTGGGTAATGCACAGGTATTTAGGGCAGCCACTTAAGGGTTAACCTCAAGCCGGAAGGCAGGTGCATGCGGGCCACAGACTGGGGCCACCCCCGCTGGCCCGCGGCCCGCTGAGCTGCACGGGGCTTGTTTACGCCGTCAGCTGGCGCCCCTCTTCTCGGGGGCAGTGCGCCACTGTGTGACGCAGCGCCAGCTTATAATTTGCCCTGCCTCTTCCCCCCCATGGGGCGGGGTACCTGGAGCCTCACTGACAGGAGATGGGAATGAGGCCAGGAGCCTGGCGGTGCGGTCTGGCTGGCTCACTGGAGGCTCCAGGCGGGAGGCGATGCTGCGATAACCGACGTGTGACGTGACGGCACAGGAAAGAGGCCAGGCCGTGTGTGTGTCTGAGTGTGCGCCCGCGCAGGCGTGCTCACTCTGGTGTGTGGCGCTCAGCTGCGGAGGGAAAAGCAAAGGAGGACTAGCAGCAGCCCGCAGCCGCCCCGCAGCCTCGGAGCGGCCCGGCGTCAGACGTGCATGCCGGCTCGCAGCTTCCACAGTGCGCCACTCATGTACTCTGAGGCCTATGGCTGCCTGTCAGCGCGTCAGTCCAAGGTGGCCTGCACCTGCTGGCCCTTTCTGCTCAAAGGTAGGACTGTGTTCTCTGCCTATAGCCGTCTGTTGGCTGGGCTCGGAGGGATGGCCATGTTCTTTGGATCTGTAAGTGTATGTTTTATTAGGGCTGAGAAGTAGGGCAGTGCTCTTGTGATCATGGCAGCTCTGCTTTCCCTGGGCTGAGGGCTGCGTGCACACGATCAGTCTCCGTCTGCCTGTGACTGTGCTTTGCTAGGAGAATCATCCAGTGTTTTTCATGAAGGTTGCGCACTGGCGATGCGTTTCGTGTCTCCCCGCTGCCGACTCCGTGAGCCTCCCACACGCAGCCCGGCTCCTCCACTATAATCAGGGTCGTTTTTTCAGCTGCATGCTCGGTGGGTGTGGCTGGCTACACACTAATTGCACCAGCGGGCTGCTGCTTCGATGTGGTCCGGCCGAGCGCCCTTTACGAGGCAGGGGGGACAGATTTCTCAGAGAATTCTGTCCGCAGTTCACGGCATACGCCTCGTACGACTGAAGGCTCTCGGAAGCTCGCATGCCGCACGTCGGACATGACCCCATAAAATCAGGGAGGCTGGCATCCCTGTTCAGGGGGGTTGGTCAGTTGGCCGTGGTCAGTTGGCACAAAGCCTGCAGAAGCATTGGTGTAACCTGAGGGCTGGCATTTATGGTTTTTGGTGAGAACTTCTGGGGATGGACGTGCTATTTTTAGGCCGGTTTAAATAGCACTCGATCAGACTGTGGCACGTCCTCAAATTATTTTTTAAGGTTTCACATTAACTCACGCCGGCGACTGTATATATGTTTATCTTGGTAGGATATTTGAACTAGCTGAAATATGATGCTTTTTTCCAGTGCGGTTAATTTATGCCGTTTCAGTCATAAATGTGAAATGGTATTTTTGCCTCTGTGCCAGGCTTGACAGCTGTTAAATTTGAGTTGCGTTTACCATTCTGTTACAGAAGTGGCATCTGAGTATAAAACCGCAGTCACAGCAGATCCTTCACTTAATTACCTCGGGCTTGCTCTGCAGCAGGGTTAATTCGCGTGTGGCGTGTTGCCGTCACGAGTCGCCACACGGGAATATCATGTGAAGGAGATAAAAATCCAGTCCCTATTAACTTTACAAACAGGCCGTATCTCTAGCCCAATCCAAACGAGTTAAATGAATGTAATGACCATGTTCCCGACTGGCTCCCTGTTTCTCCCCTCTCCTGAGACAGGAGCGGATGGGCCTTGTCCACTCCCAACGGCAGCGCCCACATTCCACACGCTGACCATGGGGCTTGCCGGTCTCCACCAGATTGGGGCGCCGGTCCCTGTCACAAACGTATCTAACAGCTCAGATGAAGATGCTGACTGTAGCTTCTCTCATGCTGGTCTTCAGTGGGTCGTCTCCTTGCTGTATCAGGATATATTTACTTCCCAAGCTTGTCTTCGTTTTTTTTTCCCATCCATTTCTTGGTACGGTTTCCCCTCTAACTTTCTCTGCTTGTCTGAAGGGGGAGGAGCATCACTGGCAAATAATTTCTGTCTGTGCATCAGACCTGGCTCTAAGACCCGCTAGAGGCTTGTCATGGCACGCAGCACGCATGTAACGCAGAACGCATGTAACTGGTGTCCGTCTCTCACTGGGTCACGGATAAACTGCCTGCCTGTGAGTTTGAGCCCTTGGGTGTTGCAGAAGGTCCCTCCTATGGTTTGACACTGTCTAATTGTGCAGCTTCTCTTGATTCAGGTTAGGGCTGCACAGTAAACGTGTACTGAAAAAAAATAGTACTAGGGTTTTGAAAATGGTACAATACCACCATTTTGGGAAAAAAACTATACTTTTATTATGCGAATGGCTATTTGATCTAGCTAAAAGGAATCTGTCTCTAAGTTCAACACTGACAGCAGTGACTGGTGTGTGTGATGTTACTGGTGTGTGTGATATTGCAGTAAACCCTGAGAGCTACGGCAAACAGAACAGTGCTCTGTTTCACTTGGTTTACGGAAAAGATGGTCAGCAACACCTTATTGACAAAGAGGGGGTCTGAAGTGAAATATGGAGGTATTTTGGCTATAAAGTGGATGAAGAAGGCGAGCCTCTAGACACAGAAGCACTAATGGGAGAACACTGCTTTAAAGTGTCTCCCAAAGGGCAGTTACACGTCAGACCTGGCCAGACATCTGTTAGACAACATCTCGACCTTCAGAGGAATTCAGAGACTGACAGGTGATAGCTGGCTAGTTCACTCCCCTGTTACGTCCATCAAAGAAGTCAGTGTGATTGTAAAGCCTCTCTATAGCAGTTATGTACAGGGATGCACGGGTCCATTTCATGAGCGGCTCAAACTCGCCTATTATTTCAACCTGACAGTGACTCATACCACTAATATTAATAAAGACAAAATGAAGTTTGGCCTGCTTTTTTGACTAGTATGCTTAAATGTTATTTTAACGGACCCACCCGCAAATGACCCAAATATCATGAAAACATTATTGTTTGAACTAAAGTGCAGTACTTTAGGAGAAACTTATCAGAATTGAAATTCATGACTCAGTATCGATATTGAAACAAAAATTTTGGTATCGTGTCAACACGGTCAGGTCACGTTACGTAGTCACTTGTGTCCGTTGCTTGTCAAATACATAGGATGCGCAAAGACCTTGTTCCCTGAAAAGTTATTTAATTCTGACAAGGGCTGTGTGATATCACATTGTGATACAGCCACGATTGTATGTTGTATTGTATGGAGCACAATAATCACCAGGGCTTTAAGCAACCAGTGTAAACGTTTATCTGGACGTGGCTTTTTCGCTTGCAGTCACAATTTAAGCAGTGGTATAATGAGTGGTATATTATGCCCAAAACTTTGCACACCACACATACACATACAGGGGTTGACATTAGTGGTACGTGCCTATGCATGGGCTGGATCAATAGCAAAATGTGCGGCAGTTTTCACAGCGCAAAAGCCATAAGAGGTCTCTTAATCTCTAAACACCCCTCTCACTTGCAAGTCCTGCATGCAACGAAAACATGGAGACAGACACACCAGGCCAGGTTAGCAAAGAGGAGCTGGTTGGTAAAATATTTTATGCAGTTTTTAATTACTTTTATAAAGGTAGGATGCTTTGATAAAGTATTTCTGTTTTATTGAGATCTGCTGTCTGTAGTTTTAACACTTCATCTGATAAGGTATTTCAAACTGTCACAATGCCTACTTAGACTACATTAGTTAGTGTTTTTTTTTATTAGTCCAAAAAATAAATAAGTATCTGCTCTCAGTTTCAGCCCATAAAAATGGCGATAACATTTTTGGTAGGGTAGCACTGATTGATAGGTATATCCAAGGAAACGCAAGGTGGGTAGTTTACACAAGGGTAGTTTACAGAGTTGTAGTCCTCGAGATCCGGTCTTGGTCTCGAGTCGGTTTTGTCCTGATCTTGTTTAATCGAATAATTGTGACCGCTCTAGTTCTGTAATCTATTAAGATTTCTAGTTGTTCTTTTTGGCCTGGCCGCTTATTTGATTGAGTCCTGCATAGTCAGCATGCAAGGTGTGGGGGTGCCAGGCCCTTTCCAGAGACGCGCTGAAGCTCCTGGAGAGTTTGTATGTTTGGGTTTGACGTGGAACTAAGACACGGGCTCTTGAAACATGTGCTTAGTTGCACCGCGCTTGCCGGTTTCATTCATTCACTTGTGCTCGATTTATAATGGAGTAGTGAAGCCACCTGACCCTGCCGGATGCATCTATAATTCATATCTCCTGGATCTGTGGCTCAGTGTATCATAACTTCCCTTTTGCATTCAATTACAGTTCAATCAATAATCGACTGCACTTATGGCCTTCTGCTAATGTCTCTCCTGGATTCTCATTGGCAGCAGTATTTATAGCTGCCGTTATTGCATTTTGGTTTCCTACTTAGCAGGGGGGTACAAACAGGTTTTTGGGAGGGGGTTCTTTAATACATGCTTTGTTGTTCCCCAACCCCACCCCCCCAGCCTGCCTTGTGCATCACATTGACAGCAAGCCCCATAGCTTTTCAAATGGTCCTATGAATATTTGCATAATAATAGTGTTTATTACTATGTGTGGTGTCTGGGTGAGCTTTCTCTATGATCTGTTGAATGTAGAGGTTCTAGAATGGGGTTGTTATTTTGTGCAGAACACGGTTTAGATGTCTGGGCTGCTCAGCTGTGAGAGCCGTGTTGTCTTGCTTTCCATGCTCTTGCCATGATAGATTTCCCCTCCCTCCCTCTCCCCCTCCCTCTCTGCCTCTCCCTCATGGGTTTGCTTGACTAATATTCTGCCTGTCTCCTTGTTACTCCTTGTTACAGAATATGACCGACACCTAGCACCCAGCAAAGGCATGGCAGCAGCATACCTGGACCCCAACCTAAACCACGCCCTTGCCTCGGGGGCCAAGTGCCGCCTCAGCATGGGCACGGAGCGCTCCCCCGGCGCCCCGGACCGCGTGCTCAAGGTCTTCCACTACTTCGAGAGCAACAGCGAGCCCAGCACCTGGGCCAGCAATATCCGCCACGGGGATGCCACTGACGTCAGGGTGAGTACAGGCAGGGTCCCTGAGAGCTCGGGGGCACTTGGGGTGATTGTGGTAGGTACTCACCTTCTGGTGGGAGGGCTGAATAATTCAATGCGTGGAGTCTGCAGGCTAGCGTTTGTAATGTTCATCTGAAGGTTCTGTAAGGAATCTATCGATTTGTACTTTTTTCCCATCAAAGTGGAGATTTAGGTGCTTGTTTGGTCTGTCAATACCCATGTGTTTTAGGAGGGCGGCCAGTCTACACTCAGGCTACACCAGGCTGGCTTTGCAGATCGTACCCACAGCTACTGAACAGCTGATAGACATTCACCTGAGTGGCTTTTATTTTCCAAGTCTAGACCAGCGCAGCATTCGTGCCGTTCTAAGACTCTGTGATTCCACTAAGGTCCCCTTTGTAACGATAAAGCTAGGAAACAAAGTGTGGTGCTGAATCCTGGCAGATGACTCTGTCTCTGTCTTCCCCAGTGATTAAGTTATATCTGTTTCAACCTGCCGCCCTGGTGCGGATTGTTCTCCCAGCAGCGATTCTTGTTAAACTATAGAAGAGCCACGTCTGTTTCTCGGGGCACGGCAGCATTGATGTTTGTTAATAAGAACAGGCTTTATTCTGTCCTCGGCTCCAGCGAACGACGGCGATTAAGCAGAAAACAGATGCCGTGGCTTTGTTGGTGAACCTCCGCCGAGGGCAGAGGAGATGCCATTCAGAGGTTCCGCACATCGAGAGATGAAAGTTAATGAATGTACAGCTGCTGGATCTCCACCCCCAGGGATGTGTATGTGGTGGGCCGGGGGGGGTGGGGTGGCATACTGGGTTTTATGGGGCAAGCAAGTGAGAGCAGGGATTGCTGGGAAAGGTGCTCCTGTCACCTGTCTGTGGGCTTGTGGCTGCCTTCCACCTGTCCACGTCTCTGTCCCCATGGCTCTGAGATGCCCCGTCTCATTGAGGAACCCCCACTGTGGGCCCCTGCACTATGGAGACATGGTGGTCCTTGCAGGCTATAGTTGCATTTTGCTGCTGCCATGTTGGATACCGTGGCCATCGCTTCACCAGGCAGTTTCATATTTGACTAAAAGGATTAATAACAGCTTTAAATGTTAGCGAAATGCCAAATGTCTCAGCCGCCCATATCCCCCATCAGCCCCAGGGCCACGTGCTGTGGCCGTTCTAGCAGAAGACATGTTGATTGAGCATTTTTCTGCTGGACTGTTTTGCACATGTAAGCCACAAAGGCAAGGGGAATCCATCATGCAAGCTGCACCTCTCTCAGTGATAGTTCTGTTATCTGGCTTTGTGCAGCCATTTATAATGGAATGTGGAAGATAATTAGTACTAGCAAGTTAATGGTTTTGTTTTTAATGTTGCATGGCTGTAAATGAGTTTACTTCTCTATACTGCACGGTGGATTCTTGATAAATTCATATATCGACTTGTGTGGAAGGACACGCTGAATAGAGGTTCACTTCTCCATCAGCAGGTCAGCTGTGGAAATGTGCAGAAGCATGGCCTGCAGTCAGTGACCTTTGATTGTGCTTCCAGTCTCCAGTTCCCCAGAGCCGAATGCCTCATGCCAAGGCTGTGCAGTATATCCATCCAACATCGTCACTGTGCTATACGTACGTGCAATAATCACATTGCAGGGCAGCCAGATTAAATCAAACACGTCATGCTACAAATTTTTAGCTGCTCGAACTATCATAGTTCTAATTTTCCATGACTAATATACAACTGAAGTCTGTTTGATTATAATTTACTCAGTTTTAAGGGTTTTTGAATACATGGAGTTTGTTGCTAGTGGGTGACATGCAGGCTCTGAATGCACAGTGAACCATCAGTTACAATTAGGGCTGGATGGCCTGCAGTAAAAATATTAACATGTAATATTATGCCCATGCATTTCTCACATTGCAAGGACTGTGATAGTTAGTTGGATTGGGATTAGAGGTCGACCGATATGGGTTTTTCAGTAGCCGATGCCGATATTTTGGAGTCAGGGTCAGCCGATGGCCGATAT
>JAODKL010000047.1:9426561-9440838 GCA_026780765.1 Petrocephalus schoutedeni
CCGATGCCGATACATTAAAAAATGCCAAATATCGGCCCGATATATCGGCCGGCCGATACATCGGTCGACCTCTAATTGGGATATATATATATATATATATAATATAATATAATATAATATGTCCAGACATTATGCCTAAGTATATGATATTTTCAAACACAACTTTAGTTTTTTGTTTTGCAATACAATTCCCATATTTTGAAGCCTAAGTGAAAAAGGTACAGCCGGATGCTGAATGAAACCATATAACAACGATGGGATTTTACTGTGAATTAAGAATTTACACCCATCCCACACACCTAAAAAGGTCAAGCATTCTCCTTTGTTCCATTAGGCTTTCCATGAACCTTAGCTTGAACATTTTCCTAGAATGTTATGCTACTGAGTCTTTTATTGTGGATAGGGATGTACTGTATTTTTACTCCAGTAATTTTTGTATTCCTGAATAGGTCCTTCAGTATTTAATTTCAATGCATAAATTGCAGCTATCTTAATAAGAGAGCCCTATCTCTGGGTAATTTTGACTTTGAAAAATGCAATTCAGTTAAACAGCATTTTTTCTTCATAGTGAAACCAACATTTTGATAAGCGTATTTGGAGGCTAAAATGACTTGCTAGAGAAAACAGTGGCTGCGAGTATGGAGGAGAGGAAATAAAGCCTAGTGGATGAGATCACTCATCCCTGCCGGCTTCATTTTACCAACATGCAAATATAGGAATTCCCCCTCAATATACGGTGACCCACATCGGCTAACACTGCTTAGACATTGTTTTGACTGAAAGTCACAGACTTCCCAGAATTGTAATTAATTATCAGGTTGATGGACAGATTTAAACTGGCATTTACCTTAGGTTAGCAAAGTCACTGGGCTAACAGTTAACCTTGCAGCCTACATGTTTGAATCACCTGAGTAAAGAGGCTGAACTGAGACATTTGATACTTTATTAGACATGCTCACATGAATTTATTGTAGAATAAATTAAACTAAGCATGGAAACTAGGAAGTTAATTAGGTTGCGTACCTCTCAGGCAGATGCAGGGCTGGCAGTGAATCTTCCTGCAACCAGTGATGGATGGCCTCTTGTATGGGGGAGAGCTCACTTCGTACAGGCGTCGTATCATTAAGCTGTTCTACATGTGCAGGCCTGTTGTGGGCAGTTTCTGTCTTTCTGGACAGTTATGTTATTAAACCTACAAAGCAGTCAACAACTGAATAGTATTTATCAGTAAACATATGGTGAATATGAAGAAAAATGACAATCTGGCAGTCTTGGGTGAGTGGTTAGGGGAGGGCATTCATGTAGGAGGTGGATTACAGGCGGTAAGAGAAAGCCGTGCCCTGCTGTTTATAGTTAAAATGAGGGGCCGAATGTGAACTGAGTTCCTCCATGGTCACCTGCCCCCCCCACCAGACTCCAGTAAATGGAGAGAGAGCACACCACAGGCTGCTGAGAGCACTGGCTTCATGTGCCACCGTCTACCTGTCCGCTCCCCCCGCGCGGTGGTCTGCTGCGTGCTCCTCTAGCTCTCTGGCTCTCCTGAACGCTCAGGGGCAGATCCTGCTCACGCCGCCGTGAAATTGTGCCGTTAATAAATGCCCAAGGACGTGCGAGGATGGACATATCTCGAATGGATGGGCGATCAACCCTGAAACCCGAGTTTACTTTTCCCCACAAGCGGTACCATTACAGATAATGACGGCAGTTTTATTTGAGAGCATTCGGTTCTGTGAAGATGGGCTTTTAAAAGCCGCTGGGCGCGGAGCCTGCTAGCACGCACGCTCCATCCTCACTTAGCACCCGGCATGGCTTGCCCGGCCTGGAAGGAAATGCATTTTTCTTCCACTCACAGACTCCCCAAAGACAGTAGGAAGCGTCTCCAGCGCCGCCCACACGTCAGAAGCGCCTCCTCTCTTTTCCCCGGTGTTGGGTTTACCCCAGTGTGAGCCTCACAAATGAGGCTGTAGCCCGAGGAGGTCTTACCTCCTACACACCACCTCGCCATGGTAACTTGATACCGTACATCATATTTACTGAAAGGCCCTTCTGTGTGATTCATTGTTCACTATCCAGATGTCTGTCCCACTAATGGAGAACGGGATTTTATTTTATTACCTGAGTTGCAGCCAGACTGATATTCTTTTACTATGGAATGTTGCTTTTGCCTTGTATTAAACTCAGATTTGCAGATGTTCTTTACACACTATTGCTGTTGTGCTTTAGTCTAACTGTTGATATCTCACTTTATGTGCATTCAGGAACAATGCTTAGTGTCTTTGAAGAAAAATTCGAATTAATTTATTTCATGGCTGCACTGTAAATTTTTCATGACAAGTGCCCTCCAGCAGCCATGGCTATCGAAATTTAATAAGCTACCCCCAAAAATACCCACAAGAACAGTGTGTAGACAGACACACTGGTCGCATTTCTAGTTGTTGACTCATCTACAGATGTTATCCCTTTGTGATGTGATTCATCTGCATTTGCCGATTCCTAGAAGCGATTATTCACAGCACGCACCTGTGCACAGTTTATATTTTAGGGAGTCGGTCAAATGGCAGGATTGACCTAGAACAGATCTGCCTTCTTGGCTCTGCCACTGGGCAGGGCACAGACTCAGCAAGGTGCCCTACCAAAGACCAGCCTGTCTGGAGCTTCACCCAGACTGGCAGCTTCTTGGCAATCTCTTATGGTGCTCAGTGCTCTTCCCTGTGCCCAGAACTCGCATTTTATGGGAAACTAGGGCATCCCACCACCCTTTGGGCCCCCATGCATTATTATTCAGTGGTTGGGGTTGGGCTGCAGTGTGGCATTGGTGCCGGGTTTTTGTTGGGTCATCCGTGAGCAGTGCTTCATGGCAGAGTGCGGCGTCTCCAGATAAACTGGTTGATTCACTGCTGGATTGAATATGCTTATGTTGTCTGTCAATTGTAGCTACTGCCCTAGAAAGGCAGGAGTCCTAGGCTATGCAGTAGTGGTTTAGGTGTGGAAGCACCGAAATGTGCACATTTTTCCGTGTTTTCTGGGGTTTGAAAGAGACTGAAGTGAAGGGGCTGGGTGACACAGCTTCCTTGGCCAGAGAGGCCAAAGAAACCCTCCGTGAGCTAGGAGCTGCTCCCCACACTGCGGAAATCCCTGCCTCCGCAAAGCTGAGTGAACGCTTCAGATATATATACCACCAATTGCATGGGGCTGCCTGCAGTGACACTGTCCCCCATAATCCCATCAAAAGGGCCACGTCCGCCCACGCCTCAGCACAGCGCTTACAGCCTCGCTCCCACGGACAGGCTCCCAGTGGCTCCTCGGCTCTAAATCGGTTCCCAGAGTGGGCTCACCTTCAAGCTAGCGGGTGTGCGAGGCAGGCAAGTATCCCACTCGCCAACCAGCAGCTGTGTCTTCCTGCCCCCGCAGGGTATCATCCAGAAGATCGTGGACATCCACAAGGTGAAGTGCGTGTCCTGCTTCGGCCTGCGCCTCAGTCATGTGCAGTCGGGGGAGGTCCACTGGCTCCACCCAGACATGGGTGTGTCTCACGTGCGGGAGAAGTATGAGCTCAAGCACCCGCAGGAGGAGTGGAGGTAAGACGGCCCGGCTTCCATTTTAGGCGTAGGTCGGACTTCCAGGCTCCTGTGGTTCCCCCGCGCAAGGCAGCGCCAGTGGCCGGAAACACAAGCCTGTGGCGGCAGGCGCTTCGACAGGCCACGCTCACTTACTGCCGCGACGGTTTCCTGTAGCCGAGATGGCCGGCATCCTGCCGTCTTCTGCTTTTGTTCCGGCATGTCGGCGCCATGTCTGGAGCATAGCAGTATCCGGCCCCCTATCGACCGGAGCTAAATTCTGTCTTTGTTGTCATGGAGATGCATGCGGCGTTCCGGGCCACCGCAGCAGAGTGTGGCATTCTGGGACTGAGGAGCCTGCATGTGCTCTTTGTCTTGGAGGCTGGATGTAGCTCCGCATGGAATGAAACCCTCCACCGTCATTCGTACTGCCAAGATTTTTGCAGATGGTATCGCGTGAATCGGAACTTTAGCATGTCGGATATGGTGGTTTTCCGGGGTAGGAGTATTATTACTCAAGGTTACAGCATCAAAGGCCCCTTGTAAGGCTTGAACATGCAACCTTTATTATAAGCTGCTGCCCTTACATGGTAAAGAGTATTTAAATACTGGGGCAGCATGTACCTGTATGTTCTGGATTGTATTGACATTCAATAGGTGCAGTAGTACATTTTCCTTTGAAGTGAATAAGGGTTCTTGTTATACGTTTGCGTCGTTGAAAAGGCTGTTTTTCAGTGAATGGTGACTTATTGAAACATTTTTAAATGGATCGTCAGTTTTGATTGTGTGTGTGAGTGTATAGGTGCACGCGTGTGCATGAGTACATAAATATCGTGTCCTTGGAACCATCACACGCATAACGAACATTACGCAATCAGTACATTTATTGGCTTTATCAATATTTAGTCTTTCAGGCTCCAGAATGGTATGATGCTGACCTTGGCCTCTCCTCCATGGTTGCTGCCAGGATAGTTGTTTGCCCTGACAGGTTGGGCCCACTGCTTTACCCCAGAGCTTGTAGCATACAACTTATTGAAATCTCAGTATTTATTCAACGGGGCCCTCTGCTCTGGAGTGTTTTGCCAGAGTAGATTATTCAAGTGCTGTTCTGGGGAGCAGTGGTCATAGAAAGGATTGTCCCATTGACTGTCAGATTGTATTATGATGGTTCACCTAAATACACGCTCCTGTCTCTGTCTGCACGCATAAAGACCAGCTATATCTCTGCCATCTGGGTTCTTGCCATAAACTATGATAGGATTAGGGCTCCGCTGCTTTGAATCATTTTATAGAGATGAATTAAGCACAATGTAACGAGATATTATGAAAGTTTATTGAAAGCAGCTGCCGGAAGCTTGTACAGCTTGATTTATTTTCACCTTCTCATCTTAAATGTATCAGCAGTTGGATCTCCAGGTTCTACACTCTGGGGTATTTTTGGGCAGCAATTAGGCTCGTGGAATTTGGAAAGCAACATTCTGGCTGCACAGCTGTACTGTCTGTGAGTCAGTGTGAGTGCAGGCCTGTTCCTCCTTTCACCCTGCTGCTGGTTAAAGGGCCGTAGCTCTGCTCTGAAAGGGAGGCTAGTACTAAAGTGCACAGCTTCTGCATTTAGCGGTAGCATTCTTTAGACTGCGTCGCCGTTGCTTTGGGGACTCCAGGGCCTGCTTAGAATTCCAGTCACAGTGGAACGAGCGATTTGCTCTCGTCTTTCAGCTTCCCCGCATGTCGGGCCAGTCTGAACTGTCACACCATCCGTCACTGTCCATTCACGGTCAGCCTGAAATCCATTCTGTGATTGTATCTGCATTTTTACAGCTGTGGTTTGGGCGATCGCGTGTCCTTAATATCCTGTCTCTGGTCCCTGTCCTCCCGTTGTGGGAAGCTTTCAGGTCTGCCTGAAAGGAGGAGGAGATGTAGTCAGATCAGGAGAATGTGGATTTTGTGAGGAATTCAGACATACAACCTTCCAGCACCTCAGCCCACCAAACCTACACTGATGTGAGGTGCATTATGTCAAACCTGTCTTCACCCAGACAGCTGTTGGCATGAAGAATTATTATTCTTATATGACGTGTTCTTTGTGGTTCCTGCTCAAACCTCTGTTTGCTTGCTCCTATTTTTGGAGGGAGGAGATGAGCGTTGCTATGCGAGAGGCTTTCCTTGAGGACCCAATGTTGTAACATCCCCCTCCCCCCAGATTGTGTCCCTTCAGCCTCTATGCTTGGGAGCCGGCAGAGGGCATCACACTGGGTAATTGCTTCCTAGGGGAAGCTGTTCCCATGGGAGCAGAGTGCTGAGATCCTTTATGTGATTTATCAATGTGTGGTTTGACATGAGTTGAAATACATTTGGCTTAAGCATTTAGATTAAATGCATATTGTCATCACTTGGGCAGTGTGAACTGTGTTGATCAGATAATAACGGGACCACTAGTTTTCAGCATAAACGTCTGCAGCAGGTATTCCAAGATGCAAGCCATTGTGCAGGTAATGAGAAATGGCAATAGTGCCGGCCATTATGACAAATGAATTTATATAGTGTCTATTCAAATGATACTAAAACATGCAAAGTAGCCAT
This sequence comes from Petrocephalus schoutedeni, assembly GCA_026780765.1. NCBI lineage: Eukaryota > Metazoa > Chordata > Actinopteri > Osteoglossiformes > Mormyridae > Petrocephalus > Petrocephalus schoutedeni. The sequence continues at coordinate 9,432,699 of JAODKL010000047.1, forward strand.
GTGGAAAATTCCCTGGAGTCAAAGCTGTTTAGTGACAGAAGCCCTCAAGTGATCGCACCTTGAGGCTTGACTGCAGGGTCAGCATGTACCAGCAAACCCGTGCAGATCACTGTCAGACCTTTGAAATGATTGCTTTAATTAAACTGCAGGTAAGTTGCTGCTCTTATTGACTACCATACAGTTGGGCGGACTGCTAAAATGGGATGGGTTTGCTGTAAGCCGGCTTGCGTTCCCTCGGTTTGGACCTTATTTATTCTCTTCCACTTGAGTTTCAGCACCCTGAAATCTGTGTAACTCTGGACTCATTGTGGCTCCCTGCGTCATCACACCTGAAGTGCACTGCTGGCTGTTCAAAGCAGCCCAACTGCTGCTGCAGTGAATTATAACCGGGCTAATGTGTATGGGTGAGGGGACGGACCGCCACAGAAGGGACAGTGTGACCCGCCAGCTTGGGCTGATGGCTTTGGGGGTCAGACTCTCTTTAGCTGGGTCTGCATGTACCGTGGGAACGCAAGTGCTTTACCTGCTGATCGGGAGGCTAAAAGTGGGAAATGCAAGAGGCCGTCGCCAGGTCCTAAAGCCTTCTCTGTCAACTTTAAAGCCCGCTAATTCTGAAAGTAGATGGTTAATATAGTGAACGGCAGCAGTGTCATGGGTCTCTCTGTATAAAGCAGAAAATGGCTGCCAGGCATGTGGCCATAAGCAGGGCTGGACGCTAAAAGAGCCTGTTTCTTTTGACCTTTTGACCTTTTCTCTCCCCCCATAGCATTCCAAGGAGCCCTGCATGACATGCACTTCACACATCTCTCTCTCTCCCTAAAGGTATGAACTGCGGATTCGCTACTTGCCAAAAGGCTTCCTGAACCAGTTCATTGAAGACAAACCAACTCTAAACTACTTCTACCATCAGGTGAGTTTGCTGGCACAGACCAGATCAAGTGAGGCCTCCTGGATCTTGGGGATTGCGTGTTCTGGAACAGCGTGTTTGGGGAGCGGTTTTAGTAGGTCAGTCATTCCGTTCGGGCATCTGCCTCTGAGGCTCCCCAAAGTTTTTCTCCGAAGGGAAGCGGGGCATGTCTAGCTACTGCTAGTTTGGCCCGACTTATGTCAGATTTGTATTTAGATTGATTTTATACATTTTTCTGAGGGTTAGGGTTAGAGATCGGAAAGGGTTGGTGCTCGAGGGTTTGAAAGATCTTAGCTGGAGTCAGAGCACCAGGTGAAAAACGGCTTCTCTCGTGCTGCGAGGAGCCGGTGTTGGACACCTCGACGACGCTGCTGTGGTGCTACCTCTGAGGAATCTTTTAAGGGAGGCGACTCTCCTCCCTACAGCCCCCTCCCTGCTGTAGAGTCATTCCTTTTCCATTGAAGCGGAGCCAGAGCATCTCTGTGAAGCGCATAGCCTGTCCTCAAAGTGTGCAGCGGGTAGTGTTATTTACCCACTTTTTGGGGAGTGCCCCTGCTCTCCTCCTCCTCCCTTTCTGCTCCCCGCCTTCCCGCCCAACGCCTTACAGACCCCCTTCTCCTTCCGTCGCTCCACAGCCGTCTTTCATCCCTGGGAGCTGCGCGGCTCTTGATAGGTTGAGGCTCATCGTAAATGTAGCTAAGCTGTGCCAGTAGCGAGGAGTGTGACATGTAGCTGTAGGAGTGCTGCCATATTTACGTCAGCATTTTGGCCCTTGACGTGTAAGGAGTGTCTGATCTCGTTTTGCAGGTAAAAAATGACTATATGTTGGAAATAGCAGATGAGATCGATCAAGATATTGCACTTAAGTTGGGCTGCCTTGAGATCCGGTGAGTCTGAAATGAATTTCCCCTCATATTTGCAAAATATATAACCTTGAACATTAGTCATTGTTTTGTGGTGATTCTTTCTTTTTTCACACATCCAGATGCCATTTGATTTGTCCTTTAGTTTCTGTTGGAAAAACCCTGAAGATGGGTGTTATTGAAGCAAAGCTAAGATGAACAGATGAAGTTCTGTGAAATATTTGTCATTCAGTGCTTACAATATTGACCTCGATATACTGTTGTTGGGAATGTATGTAGATTTGTTTTTATTTGTAGTATTTTCACACTGTGTCTTTTCCCAACAGGCGGTTTTTCAGGGAGATGAGAGGCAACGCTCTGGATAAAAAATCAAACTACGAGTTATTAGAGTAAGTGACCTTAATACCTTCTCTCTCTGAAATGCATGACAAATCTTCAGCATAAGTGACATCCTTGGTTAGTAAAGGTAGATGCTTGCAGGTCTGTGTAAGCCGACCACTGCTCTAATGTCGCCAGTGTAATGTAAGTGGACCCCCGTGGGTCGGAATATGGCGGCGATCAGCAGGCCGCGTCTCCATGTGCCCTTCCTGACGGGTGACATGTTTCTGCTAACATCGCTGCTTAGCTTCTCCCTCAGTGCAGAAGCTCTCCATCCCTAATATGAATTCTGCATGCAGCACATTGATGCTGAAATGTGCACACACCAGCTTTTGGTCATTATCTATGTGTCCAAGCATCACTGCGCAGTGTTTAGAGGATCGGACTTCTGCCTCGAGGGAAATTAATATCCTCAGCGCTGTGAACCTGCGGACTTGCAGTTGAATTCTTCTGTGAAATCTGCAGCATGAGGACAAAATACCTCCTACATTCTGATATATGTAGGCCGTCATCTCAGGGGTTAATCGCAATAGAATCCCTGTTCTCTGGTGTTTGATTGTATACGAATGTGGGCAGCTGTACAGCAACGGCACCGCTAGGAGGAACGTGCTAAATATATCCTTTATTCTAGTGATCTCATATCTGTCATTGGAGCTGACATCATTCTGTAGGGACTCAGCTGTAGGTGAAACTGGGACACAGAAGCCCAGTGCGCTGCCGTTGGCTCCTGCACCCACTCGCCTTTAAAAAGGCTACAGCACAGACATTACCTTTAAATCTTTTATGTTTGTCTTCTTGGATTGTGCCTTTTTCACTCAAGGGGAGCCTTCTTCCTTCTTGATTTGCGGTACAGAATTGCATCTGAGTTATTGCTATGGAGCCGCTGACCACAAAACAATAGCTAGGCTGAGAACAGAACATTTCCAGTTACAAACAGGAATGGGACCATTTTCTTTCTTGGGCCAGTAAAGATAACAATACTGACATGATCCTAGTGGGTCGTGGTTGGGGAGGTGGGTCACCGACGATGCTCGTTCCTGTCTAACTTGTGGTCCAGTGAGAGATCCTGTCCTGTGTGCAGCCCGGCTGACAGGCCAACTCTCACTCTGGGGGAGATGATGGCAATCGAGACGGTCATAAAAATGACCTGACCTGTTTGTTCCTTCTTATATTGGCTTCAGTGGTCTGTTGACTGAAAATGTCTTTTTGTCCTTGTGTGGACTAACTTTCAGAGGTGGAAGGTTCAGGTTCAGTAATTACAAATCCTGACCAGGGTTGTGTTTTAACCAACCAGTTGAGCACTCTGTAAATATGATTCTTTATACTCAACTGGTTGAGTTGAAACAAAACCTTGGTCTGGATTTGTACTTTCTGGACCTGAAATTTCATTCACTGGGCAGTTCCGCTGTTAGTATGGACTCTTCTGTAGTTTGTTTTATTAGTTATTTTGCTTTTCATTTTCTCAAACTGTCCTGTTCTGTTATTGCCATCTAGATGGTGCTGTTCCCTGCCACATTAAACCTGGATTTAGCTGACTTGCAGCCATCCATGGCTATAAGAGGTGTATAAAGTGAAGGGTGATTCTGCCAGAGGAGGCCCGGCCAGCGGATAGAGGCCAGTCTCATTACCGGCCGCACTGGCATCAGATGGGTTTCTGAGGAGCATCAGTGCTGTTAACTGGCATCCTGTGTTTGCATCGGAGTTTGCATTGCAGCCGATTCCATTGCAAGTGGATCACCGAGCTTCAGAAGATCGCTGTGCATTTCCTTCAGATAAAACCTTTGATGGTCTCTGGCAAACGGAGTCCTCCCTTAAGAGTTTGGCAGGGAGATGAAAGCCGGCAAGCGGTGCGGAGAGTATTTCCGAAAACGCGGCACAGAGGCGCTCCCCTTGTATCGCGCTTTCCTGCACGGCCAGCACGCTGTAAGTGCACTTGCCTCTCAGCACGTGCAATGCCCTGCTTCTCCTCTCTCCACAGGAAAGATGTGGGTTTGAGAAGATTCTTTCCCAAGAGTCTGTTGGACTCCGTTAAGGTGAGTGATGTCTCGTGCCCTCGGCTCCGCCTTCTCCTCCGCGAGTGGGCAGGAGGGGTCTCACCTTCCTGAGCTTTCTCTGCATTGCGCGCCCCTCTGCTTGGCTCCTCTCTGAGCTCTGGAGGATACGTGGCCTAGTTCCGCCTCCCGCACGCGCAAACTGCAAGCCCCGCCCACACCCCTGGAACAATGACCGCCGATTCGTCATTCATCCCCCCCCCCCCCAAACATTTCACTTCCTCTCAAAGCACATGATGGCAACTTAGCTAAAACGGCAGCCTTTTAAGTGGATGTCGATTCGCTGGGACTTACAGCAGTGAAATGAATATGCATGCCGGCGCTCTGTCTGATAAGGTTTGCCGGATTTCTGCACGGAAACGGTGGGAGGCTCCCCGGCGTCGGCCGAATGGCGGCTAGATTTACGGCACGTGCCTGGCTGCTTTGTCTGGTGCTGGCAGCTGGGTGTGAAAGCAGACCCCCGTGACCCCGGATGCTCGCGAGTGATCCAGAGGGGACAGATGCTCAGCCAAGGGGGGTGTGAGGCAACATGCCGCCCCCCCACGTAATCATTAACCCCCCGTGGGATTGCAGAGGGTGGCCTAAGGGGGTGTGGAATGGGGGTTCCCCTTACAGGGCGTCCCCGTCTGTCACGCAGGCCGTCAGCTCGGTGGAAAGGCTGCGGCCATCTGCGGGACCACCACCTGACCTCGTATCTCTGGGTACACATGGGGTGCCTCCCCATTATGCACATCACTACGTCCATACTGCCATTATTCATATAATCAGATATGATGCAGAAAAGCACTTTATAAATGATGGCTCATCCCCCTTTCAGCTCTCTTTTCACTCCATTCTTGACGTGACAGATGGCCCTGGCTGTAACATAACTCAAACAAATCATAATCAGATTGATGCATTAATCATTTCTATTGCCCAGTGTGACATTTGCATAATTAAATCTCTGATTCATACCCAAAAGGACACATTCACACGTGCTTGATGATTCTTAAGAAAATTTCTGCGAAATCTGTGTAATCTGTGTCCCCCACCCGGAGTAGAAATGTGTTGTAATGTATTGCTAGCTAGTTAACAGTGGTCGGTTCCCCTGTGACCGGCGGAGATGGACTGAGATACCCGCAAGCTTCCTTTCAGGATGGGCGGATGGCATGAGATCTGACGATTAACCCTGTGTCTGTCTCGTTCAACCGTCCTGTTCGGGGGATGTACTGCCTGTAAGTGCGTTAGGATGGTCTTGCTTCCAAGGCCACGGCGAGGTTGTGCTGATGAAGATAATGGGTGTAGATTTTACTTTTCTTTTTTGGTTTGCTCCGTGTGTAAGCATCGGTGGCATGGCACATGTTGTTCTTCTGAAGATTTACAGCAGAACAGCTAATTAATCACTGAATAAAGTGAGTGTTAGGCTCATTTTACGTTGCATATCTATGACACTTTAATGGATGGATTGTTCTTTGTATGCAGAGTCAGTCAGCCCCCCCCCCCCTCCCCACACACACACACACACACAGAGCCGACGTGTGCAGCCCGGCCACCTGACTCACGGCACTGTGGCCGTGTTTCTCTCTCACGCGCAGGCGAAAGCACTGCGGAAGCTGATCCAGCAGACCTTCAAGCAGTTTGCCAACCTGAACGACGAGCAGAGCGTCCTCAAGTTCTTTGAGGTTCTGTCGCCGGTCTACAGATTCGATAAGGAGTGCTTTAAATGCGCCCTGGGGGTAGGTGGTCCAAGTGCCTCGCATGGGGCTCCTTGAATTTAGACCATATCATTTTCTGAATGATTTCAGACCAGTCAGTATCTTGTGGGGTTTGGCCTGGCTGGGGGATTGTTTAACAGTGACCCCTGCTGGATATCAGCTGAAAATATTGTCATGTCTTCTTCTTGCCTTCAGGCTGTTCTGGTGAGCGCTGTAGCTCTCTCTCTGCCCTCTGTAGCTCTCTCTCTGCCCTCTGTAGCTCTCTCTCTGCCCTCTGTAGCTCTCTCTCTGCCCTCTGTAGGTCTCACAGCTGCTCTTAACATGTCACTGGAAAGTCGTGTATATAGCTGAGAAGTTTTGTTCTTAGTCTTATCATGAACTTAATTATGTGTCTGGACAGCGAAAATAACGTGCATCTGACCCTTCAGCTGAGCTGGGTCATCTCTGTGGAGCTGGCCATCGGCCCAGAGGAGGGAATCAGCTACCTGACTGACAAAGGTTCCACGGTGAGTAGGGTCACGCCCCCACCTTCACTGTCGTCCCTCTTGGCTACATGTGGGGCTGCCCCAGCCTCCATCACACTGTGTCCATTTCAGAGGCCAGGAGGACGGGCTTCATTGGTATTCAAGGCTCAGCTGTGATAGAAAACGGCGCCTGGTCCCTTTAATGACTGCCTGTCTGTCTGGATATTCCGGGAACTTGCTACCCTTAAAGGAGGGAGGTTGTGTGTCATCAGTGACAGAGCAGTCAGGGCACTGTCACAGCAGTGCATCCATCAGTAAACGTTTGATTAGCAGATAGTGGTTAGTATACGTCACACGGTGGCTGTTGGTCATGTGCCTCCACAGCGCCTCCTGGGGGCAGGGCCCCACGTTTCCCCACTGATCGGCATTTCAAAGCGTGCTACGAACACGCTATGAATTTATTATGGAGCTATCCTCCGGGCTTCATATAATGAGGCGGTATGAATATTCACTTCACGGGGCGCAAGTCTATTCAGGAGGGAAATGCTGAGTTATCCCGAGGAATTCTACGTTTTCTGGGCGTTCTTTAGCGTGCAGGGCAAAGTCTACGGGCTGTTATTTCAGAAGGGAAAAGCCCTCCTCTGGTTTGCATATGAATGAACAGAAAAATCCCTGTATTAATGCCTGTTGTTTGTGAAATGAGACTGGGCAGTGGCAGGGTTCTGGGGTTCTGTGCTCAACGGCTCTTAACTTCCTGTGATGTAATGAGAGCTTAAGAGGCATTTTAGGTCTGTGTTTTTGTTACTGACCAGCTCAGAAACTATAAATGTGAGTTTGAATGCATTTTAAAAGAGTAGCCTGTAATCGTCGTTGTTGTTGTTGTTGTTGTTGTTGTTGTTGTTAATGTCAGCTTGTATTTTTTGTTTGAAATGGTCTGGCTGTTGGATTTAAGAGCACCCTGCCTGCTTTTCGCTGAGCTTTGAAGGCAGTGTTTGCCATTTTCTGAGGACACTGGGGCTCACATCAGTGCTCTTTCTCCTCTCCTCTCCTCTCGCCATCAGCCAACCCATCTTGCCAACTTCAACCAGGTGCAGACCATCCAGTACTCCAGCACAGAGGACAAGGAGCGCAAGGGGATGCTGCAGCTGAATGTGGCAGGGGCGTCAGAGGTGCGAGCTGCCCCGGGGGATGGGGGAGGGGGGTCGGCTCCATGAGATGGAGGCACACCTGAGGCAGGCCCAGAGAGTGGAGGCAGGTGGCTAATTACAGCAGCAGTCGTGGCCCCCGCCTCTCTCCGCTAACAGGCTGTCGGCTCACTCAGATTCTGCTTCCTCTCCATCGGCTCGATTGTGAGCATTTCTGTCTGGAGGATGCTACTCCAGGGGTGGCTTCAGCGGCACCTTCATGTCTCCGTGGGAACTTTAGAAGGTGCCCTGCTTGCACCTAGAAAACATCAGCTCTCAGATGCTTTATGCAGAGTAGGTTAGCTATTAGGCTTAAGGCCTTGTTGGATAACTTCACCTGCTGGAGATTTTGCTGGAGTACGGAGATATATATTGATAGTGTTTACACTCCCACTTCTGTCAGATTCGGACAACTAGCCAAGTCCTCTCCTCCATGCCTGGGATTGTCTGTCTGAGTGCCTGTGTCTGCCTGTGTCTGTCTGAGTGCCTGTGTCTGTCTGAGTGCCTGTGTCTGTCTGAGTGCCTGTGTCTGTCTGAGTGCCTGTGTCTTCCTGTGTCTGTCTGAGTGCCTGTGTCTTCCTGTGTCTGTCTGAGTGCCT
>JAODKL010000047.1:9440938-9453535 GCA_026780765.1 Petrocephalus schoutedeni
TCTGTCTGAGTGCCTGTGTCTTCCTGTGTCTGTCTGAGTGCCTGTGTCTTCCTGTGTCTGTCTGAGTGCCTGTGTCTGCCTGTGTCTGTCTGAGTGCCTGTGTCTGAGTGCCTGTGTCTGAGTGCCCGTGTCTGCCTGTGTCTGTCTGAGTGCCTGTGTCTGCCTGTGTCTGAGTGCCCGTGTCTGCCTGTGTCTGTCTGAGTGCCTGTGTCTGCCTGTGTCTGCGTTCTGCTGTCAGTGTTTTTGCGTTCATATGTGTGGCTGCCTGTGCGTCAGTGCAGACGGGGCCTGTGTGCGTGCACGTGTGCGTAGCCCCGCTGGGAGGGGACAGCCACCCCATTCACTCTCCCTCTGCTGATAGAGCCTCTTTGTCACTCCTCTGTTTTGCAGCCGCTCACAGTAACGACTCCTTCACTGAACACAGCGGAGAACATGGCCGACCTCATAGATGGCTACTGCCGTCTGGTCAACGGGAGCAGCCAGTCCTTCATCGTCCGTCCTCAGAAAGGTAGGCATGTCCCCTACAGGCCCGGGGGTAGGGACACGTCGGTGATCTGTTTAAAATTGATGAATGGTGCCGTTTCTGGATGCTGGGCGGACATCCTCTCAGTGAGGCCTGGGAAGAACCCACCAGTAGCAGTCTTGCATGTTTTTGGCACACATAAACAACTAATCAGCTGATGTGGAAAGGCTGTCTGTAATATTCTGCAGGTATTCTGCACTGTTTTTGTAAAAGTTTACTTTCATTCGTGCGTGTACATTACAGGGCTAGGCGTGCAGCAGTTAGCTTAGCTCGATTGCCTTACACTGTAAAGTAGCAGTAATGCGCTGGTCCGTTTTGCGTGAGGTTCTGCAATACTGTGGATCGTCTGAACCCGGGGAGGGAGTCGGGAGCCGAACATAGGAGAGCTACTGTCTGCAGGCAGTGCAGCCCGGAATGCACCCCCCCATTCCACTGACTCCCTTTAAGGCAATTAATGAATCTTAACTGAACCCAAACTCAGTAATGGAGAAGAATTGATTATTATGCATTAAATAGTGTGGGTGGGATGGCTTTAGGGGGAAGCGTTTAATTTGTTTTCACACCCCTAAAGGTTAGTTTTGCTTTAAGACGACGCTTCTGGAGAATCAAAATGATCAGAATGATCAGTTTCCCCTATGCTGCAGTAAGAAAATGTTTTCTGTCCCCTGTAATATCGCACCCGTATTTCCGCTGACATGTTTTATCTGGCTGTCTGTCCACAGAGGGAGAGAGAGCCTTACCGTCAATCCCAAAGTAAGTTCTTCACAAATTATCACTGTACTAAATGCAATCTCTAAAGTCTATCAGTGATCCTTCAAATAGCTGGGCCCATTAATAATAGACTGTGAATAATGAAGTCATTTGCTGATCTCGGCTGCCGGGTGAACCCCGTTTAGCACATGGTCGGGATTTGTTCTTGTCCAAAACATCCTGCTACATAAAGGGAGGTCTAAAACTGTTCTGTAGACGTGTAGCTCCCTTTGAAACCAGACTGCATGGCATAAACGAATGGTGAAAAACAACCAGAAAAATCCAGTGGTGTCTGGCTCCACTGTGGACCTGCAAGGCTCCCAAAGCAGTGCATGCTGGGAAGTACAGGAACACCATGCTTCCAATACCGCACGGTACAGCACTTCTAGGATACAATACTTTAAGAGGAATTCTTGGGGAATTCTTTGTAAATTGCTTGTTTTTGTATTTATCCCCCCCCCTTTTTTTTTTATAACCGTTTTTGCTTGAACATTTCCAGGGTTCCAGCATAGCCTGCGACCCCCCCCACTAAAGTGTGATTTAATGTTCCCTCGTCTCCAAAACTGCACCTTTCTGGCACCAGCTGCTCTCACAGCTTTGCTCAAATAAGGAGAACTGTGCTGACCCCCCCTTCCCAGCACGGCTCAGCTTTCACATTCTGTTTAAAAACCTCCTCGCACTCCCCTCTGATTTTCATTTTTTTTATGGTGCGATGGTGAGGAATTTCTCTGTGTGCTGGAGCGCTTCTCTCCCCCGCCTCACCCAGCTGTCTGCCACACCTCCCCCCGCCCTCGTCATAACAGCCATCCGGCCGCCTCTCCGGCCAGCGACGTGATTGACATGCAGACGACAGGACGGATCAGAGCCAAGTGGACGATCGATGGGATTCATCTTCTCTAACCTCTGTTCCTCCAGGCTCGCCAATAATGAGAAGCGGCTGGAAGGGATTCGGACGGGCGTCCGCGCCATCTCCGTTTCCGGTAAGCGCTCCCGAGCCGGGCTCGTGTGGGGGCTGAGTTTACCGGCGGGGCGCGCTGATCTGCCGCCCCTTTGCCGTGCGGCGTAAGCGCCTCGGCTCCTCATTGCGGGGCTGCTGCCCGCTCACTCCATGTGCTTTTGTGCTCAGTGCTCTTTTCCCCGAGGTTTAGACCTTTGCTCTTCTCTCGAGATTTTTGTGGGACTTTCTGCTGAATGCTGGTGAGGCTCCACTCGCCTGTGATGACTCCCTTTCTGTGATCGCACACCATGTTCCCGCATCAGCTCCGCTGCGCCAAGCCACACATCACTTGTTCTGTGGCTGTTTTGCTGTTGTAGAGATGAGCTGCTTTTTCCCCTCTTTCTTATGCCTTACAGAGTCTCCATCTGAAATGACCATCCCTCACAAAGCTCTCTTGGCTCGGGCTTTCCCTCTCCGGTCCCCGTTCTCTTACTTCATAGTGGCTCTCGGGAGTGTCTGTCTATAGGAGATGACCCTGTGTAAGCAGCAGCTGAGATGCCCCTCCGTTTAGTTATTTTTAGATCCGAGCAGTAAAGTTCAATTAGGTACAACTGAGGACGTTTGTGACGAGGCAGTGCAGTGTCTCGTATTAGCTGGTCACATCATTCTTTTTCCTTTTATAGTTTGCAGTTTTTTTTTCCCTCCCTGCGAGCCGTCCCTGTGTGCACACACACGTCACAAGATGCGTACATCGTGCCGTAAATAAACATCAGCCTTTATTTAGTGCTGTTAAATGTTTGTTGTTCAAGAGAAACTGAGGTTGGCAGATGCGGTCTGATAAATTGTTATATTAAATCTTGTGTTATATTTTGTACAGAATTAGAATATAGTCTAAATATGTAGGTGTGTGGGGGGGTTATGTATATATTGGGTATATTATATATTTGGTCCCCACAAAAACTATAATAAAAACCTGTCATTTTGATGTTTTGGGGGCCATTTTTTTTAGTCCCCACGATGAGAAACTCAACTTAATAAAAAGCTGTGAATGCAGTCAAACTAAAACAAAAAATTCCAAAAGTCTTGTATTTAGTTTGGTTACTTATGGTTAAGGTTAGGGCTGGGTAGGGGTTAAGGTTGTCATAGTTGGACGGTCCCCAGAAAGGTGCGAGTGTTTGAAATAGGGCTGGATTAAATTAGCGCTTGCTTTTTTTTTTTCACCGCATTAAGTAGCAGGAGATTGATTTCCCAGGGCTTGAGGGCATTCTGTCTTCTGTGAATGACATGCTGTGCTTGTGCTCTATGCACTTCTCTTTGATCATCTGATGGTCATCTGAGGTTACCTGTGCCTCCACGTGCCCCCCACCCCCCCCGAGATGCTCTCCATGAGGGGGTGTGGCTGGATGGGGGCTCAGTCAGGGTGAGGGTGATGGCAGCGTGCCCAGCGGATGTCAGCCTGGGTGACACATGTGCCACGGAGCTCCACAAATTAGCATGCCTGAGGATTAGCAAGTCATGGGAAGTGGGGGGGGGGTATTGGGGGCAGCTGCTAGGGGTCTGTGTGGGAGGCCAGAGCACCACGGGCAGTCTGATGCCTCGTACACGCACCCCCAGGCCCAGGTTCCCCTTCCGTCAGCTCCGAGAGGCCCACCTGCTTCAACCCTGGCCCCATCAGCACTGTGGCAGGGTCATGTGACGGCCCGGGAAGCCATTTGGCAAGGCTTGTCGTGTGCCTCACTGCATCCGGCCATCGCATGTCTATTCGCTCATCCAGCGTTGACTCTGTTTACATCCCCGCCGTGGCTGACTGTTGTTTATCAGCTCGCCTCTCTGTAAAACGCCGGCGTGAGTAGCACAGCTGCGCCGGTCTCTCCTGACTGCCTGGGGGTCTGCATCACGCGCAGCACGGCGCACGCGCACTGCTTTACGAGCCATGTGGGCACAGCTGTAGTCGCTGTTTTTATTCACCTCCACAGTTATAGGAGGAGCACTTTATAGAAGTGGGAGAAGCCTTGCTGGGCAGCCTCACTCTCTCTCGCATACACACACGTGCGCACAGATGGACTTCAGAGGGCTGGGATGCCAGCAAATGTGAGGCCCCCAGGGCAGACGGGCAGAACAGTGCAGTGATTGGCCACGAAACACAACTGGCAGATAAAGGGCCGATTGAGAGGCCTCCTGCTGCTGGGGGGGCACACAGACGGGGCCCTGTGTCGCCGGTGACCTCAGGGTCAGAGCTCGGGGTGGGGGCCCAGGGAGGCCGCCTCATAAGGGCCATTTGTGTGGAGGCGTGGAGGCCAGGCGCTGTGGCGGTGCAGTCATGCGAGTGCCAATGTGAGGCTAAGTTCTACCTGCAAGCTAGTGGTCTGAGTCCCACTGGGTTCTCTGCTGTGGTGCCTGGGAGCAGAATACTTAAGCTCATTTCCCTCCAGTAAAATATACAGCTGTGTATGATATTCTGTTGTCTCTTTGGATGGAAGTGTCCTTTAAGGAGCACTAAATATAAACTTCTTTCTGGGGGTTTTTTGCATCCCTCACATTCTCTCGCTGTTTGTTTCGCGTGCTGAGTGGAGTTTAAGTGTCCGCTTCAGTTACTCTGTTTTCTTCCTTAATACGGAGCAGAACTCACGTTGATTAGTGTTAATTATAATCGGTCTGATGTTTACGTGATCGTCTCTGCCAGGGAAATTCCTCTTAAGGCGCTATATAGTCCGTTGATTAGGCCCGCTGGTCTCAGGAGCACTTCCCCCCCCACGTGACTGCCGGAGGGCGGTGTTCATGATGGCTGCCCGTCGCCAGGGCGCCAGAATAGCCACAGGGCCTGTCTGAGTCAGCGGGCCACATCTGTCTCCCAAGACGTTTCTTGGGGTCAGTGCCGGATCAATTGGGCGTCATTGTGAGAAAAACAGCTGTGCTGCGTTGTCTGTGCCGAGAGGCAGCGAGGCTGGCTGTGGGTCTGCATCAAACGGAGGACTTTGCGGGGTGCTGAGGATGTTACGCACATACACTGCTGTACACTCATAGTGTCCATGTAATTGTGCTGTATCCATTTCTGTCCATTCTTAATACCAATCCTCTCTGTGTATCTCTCTCTCTCCCTCTCCATCTCTCTTGGTCTGTCTTTGTGTGTGAAGAGTCAGTGACTCAGACTCCACCCAAAGGCTCGAGAGCCAGGCGCTTTGTCCTCCCCTTCGTCTTCTGTTCCCGCGAGTCGCCCCCCAAGGGTACGGCCCTCTGGCCTGCAGCCTGTTCCATCTAACCCCTGGTCTGGCTCTGGCCCGGCCCGGCTCAGACCGCCTGTACCTCCCGGCGCAGTGCCTCGGAGGTGGTGTGCCGCCGTGCCCTGAGTAGCTTCCTACTTAAGCGTGCATCCTCGCTGCCTAGGCCCCCTGGTTCTATATGCACCGTCTGCTCTTTGCTTTAGTCACTAATAGCTTGGCATCAGCAGAGCCATGTGAGATGCTTTCAGCAGGTTGTCAAGCTGGCATTCTCAGAGAGCTGCTGAGCTTTGGTTTGCAGTGGTGTGTGATGTGATTGCAGGTCTGACTTCATGTGTGCCGCACTTCTCTGGCGTAGTACACAGTTCTTTGTCGTGTAGGATGTGCTCCCAGAATGCAGCTGTCTCTTAAGGTTTAGCAAATTAAACCAGGCCATGACACTTCTTAACTCTTGGGTGATGAAATGGGTGTGGGGGCAGCCCATGGCCATTGCTCTTGGCCGGCATCCGAAAGCCTCAGATAATAAAGTACCCTCCCCCCCCAGCCACAGGTGTCTGGCGGGTGCTTGCCTGGCTGTTTGGGGCAGTTAAAGGGGTGCGGCAGGCTGACGCATGGTGCCGCGAGGCTGGTGGGCTGGGGGCCCGGCCTCCCTCCTGGCTGTGCCTTGCTTCTCTGACCTTTTCCTTAAAAAAGAGAAGAAAAAGAAAACTGAACGAGTTCCTTTCTGTCCGGTGTAGGTCTTTTATGCTGCCGTTTAATTTGGCCCAGGCCACTGGAGATCATTATGCACTTTGGGGAAAGAAATTATTGTGGTAAGCATCCAGGAGAGGTCCAGACTGCTCCTGGTCCCGGCTTTATCTGTCCCTTTGCGCCGGCGTAGCTCTCGAAGGCCGTGGCAATAAAGACCGCTCGCCCTGCGTCTTAAAGGGGCCGATGGCTTTTAACAAGCACGAGAGCATCCTGTGAGTAGCCTGACATCTCATCTCAGCACATTGTGGTTGAGGCTTGGTGGCTGCATGAGATCTGGATTAATAACTTGATACTGGCACGGTAAGGATTGGAGTAACTTCAGCAGTTGGCACGCAGTTTGAGTTGTCGTGATACTAACACTGACCTTTAAACTGATGTGCGTGTTTATTTAAGAGGTCTGTATATCACTAAAGAGTCTTTGTTCCATTTTGTTTTTCTGAATGCAGTGATGAATACGACAGTGATAGGCAGGATGTAAGGAAGGCTTTGAAACATTGTACACCATAAGTATTAGACCAATTCTTTAATACAGTATGAAGGCATAATGTTAAATGCGTGCGTGGCTGGCTAACACCTGTATGCTCGGTATGTACCACAGCAAGTGTTAAGAATATCTTGGGAAGTTTTCATCATTTGGCTTTTCCTTCAGTTCAGAAGTTCTGTCTGAAAAGGGTCTGCAGAGTAGCAATGTGTGCAGCTCTGTCCCCGTGCAGGCCATGTCACGCTGCTCGCCACCCTGCAGACCCTGCATTCAAACTCGGGACATAAATAAAGCTCTTGGGGCAGAGGCCATTCTGCTCGTCTCTACTCACAGCAGGCCAGTCTGCCAGCCCTCTCCCTGCAGTATCCAGCTGCAAGCTTAGTTGTTCAAGAAGGTGTTTAGTACATTGGGCACTGGAGAGACCCGGAGGCACACTTCCTGCCCGAGTCTCCCCGGTGTTCATGGTTGTCGCCTTGATCTCTGGTTGTGTGAAGCCCCCCTTCTTTAAGTAATGCTCTTCCCTTTTCTGTCTTTTCCTCTTCTCTGCACGCAACCTGGACCTGCAGAGGAAGTTAGTGGGGACGGTAAAGTGCGGCTTTTCCGACTTCATCTCACTCTCACCCGCCAATCTCGCCACTAACCCCGGACATGCTGTGCTGGTCCCTGTCTGGTGCCTGCGCTGTGTGGCGGTCACACAGCCCTCTAGCTCCCGTTGGCCTGTAGGGTCTCCTAGCTGTGCTGCCCCTTGTCTTTGGCCACATTAGATCGCCCCTTGATGTCGAGTGGCTAGTCGCAGGCTTGCTCACATATAAGCGTCAGTGTCACTCGCTATCAGGGGGCAAACACCGCAGCAGATTTCCCTCCTGGCACAGAAGGTGATACCCCAGTCGTCTTCCTATTGCCCCCGTAGCGGTTAAGATGCTTTGGAAGCTGTGCCCTTCTGCTCTCTACCTCTGCCAGGTATAATTACCCACCTGGTACCATGCGTTTATATAAGCAAATGAGCTGGCCGCCGGGGCAGGAAACGCTCCACCTAATTACTTCTATTTTCCAGTTTTGATGCACCGCACAGGTTATGTCTTGCCATCAGGCCAGTGCTGAACCCCCCCTACCCCCGCCCCGTCTAACGGCATCCTGGTCATCGCTCCTCCGGCCTGTTTGCCTGGGCTCTCTGTATCGTCAGAGTAGCTCTGGGATACTGATGACTTAATCTGTTTTTCCCAGAGAGAGAAAAAAAAGCAGAGCCCTCCTTAGGTCCCGCTCTTCCCCGTCCCTCCTCCCGTGCTCTCAGATGTCACTGTCGTGCCACTCTGATTGGACAGTGGCGTGTGCGCGTCGCCCCGGCAGCCCTCGCGGCTTGTGTGCGCTGGGAGGGAGAGTGGAGCACGTGTGTGCGTCCGTCTGTTCCCCCGGGCGCTCACCGACGACTGCCTGTCTGCCTAGCGCTGAGTGTTCCGTGTGTGTGTGTGTGTATGTTTAGTGTTTACATGTCCTAACTCTCTGACTGAGGAGCAAAGCCGATGCTGACAGCCTCTTGTCTTCCTGCAGAGACGGACGACTATGCAGAAATCATAGACGAGGAGGATACCTACACCATGCCCTCCAGTAAGTAGAGCAGAGTGGCGGTCCGGTCCGCTTACGGTGGGGATGTGCCGGGCCCTGGGCCAGGAAGCACGCGTGCCGGGCCAGCAGCCTGCACACCAGACTCCTGCATCCGCAGATGTTCCCTCACACGTGGCTCTTCTGACTTGCCTAGCCTCTCTTTCATTTCAGTTTTTTTTCCTCCTTCTAAACAAATGGTCTCCATGTTCTTCTGTGCTGCCGCGGTTTGTTGCATCTGAAGATTGTAACTGTTTATGGGTCCATTTTACTCGAGTCCGTTATCATTGTCGTGACGGGGCCTGTTCACTTCTATCACTGCGTGGTTCTGCAGCGGAGACCGCGAAGGCATTTCGGTGGCCTTCGGCCAAATACCCGGGCTGCCGCTGGGGCCGGCTGACTGTGGCCGTGATGGGGGGGCGGGTCACGCCCATACACGCCTCATAGCTCATGCTCACATGCTGAGGTTCCCCCCACCCTCCCGGGAACGTACGATCTGGTGGGAGCGGCCTGCAGACAGCTGCTCGTATGTAGAATAACATTGAGAAAAGGCTGAGCTCCGTCTGAGTGTCGCTCTCACGGAGATTCGCTTTCGTCCTCATGCTCTCGTTTTTCTCCTCATCCCCGATGCCGTGCTGTTCCCCCCCGCCCCCGTGTACTCTCTGTCTCTTTGTCCTGTTCTGGTGTATATTCTAAAAGACAGCTTTGCTCTCTCTCTACTTTAATGGCACTGCAGAGAGCTATGGATTAGACGAAGGTAAAGCGCTCTCTTTTTCTGTCGAAGTCTGCCTGCTCGTCCGTCAGTGATCGTGTGGTGATGTCTGCTTTTCACTTTTTTTTTTGGATTACTTTTGCCTGCCACATTTCTCGTGTGTGTGAATATTTGTAATGTTGCTTTGCCTCTTACTGGCACTGTGTTGAGTAGCACATGTACATTTTAGTAAAGTGAAAAGAAATGAAAAGCTATGACTAACACATTGCATCATCCCCCAAAAAGAGAATCTGATTATGCTGATGCTCTGTAGTTGTAAAATCGTCCGATTAGGGAGTATTAGAGACTTTTTCAAAGACCTTTTTTTTCTGATGAGGTGAGATTTGCTTGTGTTTCTTTGCCAACCTGGCCGACTTTGAAAAGTTCAGAATGCTGCATGGAATGTTAATGCTTTTCATCTGACACGGCTTGAAGTCCACTAGCGTCTGTTTACAGCTGCATGCATTACACACAAACACAAGGAAAGGCCAAACGACCCCTCTTAGATCCTCGATGGCATTTCCCATCAGCCCCCCTTCCCATCAGCCCCCCTCCCTGGAAACTGTAACCACTTACATTCCAGGTAACAATGTGCTTCACCTGAGCTGCTAGCAAGAGGCCCAAAGCAACAATAACAAGGAAAGCATGTGTTCATTGTCATTATCTTCTGCTCTGCTTTACACTTCATCTGCTGGCTGGAAGGGTCAAGAGTATCTCGTCTGACATCTCAGAGGGGATGGTTTCGCAATCAGGAACACATTTTTAATGACTAAGCTATTTTTTTATTACTAAACTGCTCGTAAATGATGGAAGCAGGGTTTTTGTTTAGACTGTAGCGCCGTCGTGTTTCGGTCAGGTGGTAGCCCTGAGCTGTATCACTGACGCGCCAATCGTTTGCATGTTCAGCCAGGGACTACGAGATCCAGAGGGAGCGTGTGGAGCTGGGCCGCTGCATCGGCGAGGGCCAGTTTGGGGACGTCCACCAGGGGATCTATATGAGCCCAGTAAGCATCACCGCGGGCCCGCATCACGCCGTGCCCAGCTAGGCTAGTGTACAGTGTGCATGGCAGTTTGTTTATGGCCATGTCTTCACTACTGACATACAGTACTATGCAAAAGTCAAGGAAAATGGTTAAATGACCTTCGTGTCAATGGAAAACTATAATGCTATGCCTGTCCTAGTGTGTCAGCTTAGCCATTTTAAAAGTCACCCCCGCATTAGCAGCAAGCATCTAATGCACCCATGCCTTTTTGGCTCAGCCACCACCCCACCTTGCCCGTGAGGAGAGGAGATGGAGAGTATGCCTAAAAATACCAAGATTGTTTTTGAAACGTATGACCCAGCCCCTTTAAGATAAATAGCCTGAAACATAACCCTAAGACTTATGTAGTACTTTATATGTTAGGGTTAGGAATGGATTTTCACATTTAAATGTAACATTTTCAAGCATACTTTAAATGTTCTAGTGTTTTCTTAAAACGTAAATTGTGGATTTTAATGTCTCATTATTTGGAACACTGTCTGTTTCCACACAGTTGTTTAACAGCTGGGCATTTTAAGTGGTCTCAGCTTGGTCTCGCGACTAACCCCCGACAGCCATTACAGTACCGACGCTCTTCACAGCGGTCTGTTTTCACCACTGTCCCCCCCCGAGCTGTATTGTCACGTCGGCCATTGTGCCCACAGGATAACCCTTCCATGGCCGTGGCGATCAAGACCTGCAAGAACTGCACTTCAGACAGCGTCCGGGAGAAGTTTCTGCAGGAAGCCCGTAAGTGGCCGCTGTGCTGTCATGCCCCACCGGTAACGTGTGGGCAGGTGTGTCTAAATGGCCCGCTTCATTCCAGCGAACACTGATGTAATCGATCTGGATCATGTTTATATGGCTGCTTGACCTCCTCTCATGAGGAGAAGATGGGGGGTTTGCCTGTTAGGCTTTCTTTCTCAGATGTTTGGCCCATGCTGAGATTTTGGAAGAAGAGGGAGCCAGGTCCTGTTTCCCATTAGAAAGTTTTCCTGTTTTTATTCCCAGAGGAAGTTTGCAGCAAGTTGGGGGGTAGGGGAGGTTGGGCTTGGGCTTGGGAGGGGATTGCCTACACCGCAGGCTCCCGGCCGCCACCACAGATCGATGTCACCCAGGGGTCCTGGCCAGGGTACTGGCGTTTCTGACAGAATGCGACGTCAGGCCTTTCTGAGTCCCAGCCTAGGCTTGGCAGGCAGATGCCTTTCCGGATCTGGCCTGCAGGTGGCTGTACAGTAAATACTTAGCTGGTTGTCTTGCAGCAAGAGCCCATCTATATTTAAGTCCCTGCCCCATGTTTGAGCTGTCATATTTGATTCCCTCCATATGATCATTTAACCACCTGCTCGCTGGATCACTGCGGCCGTGACTTGCACGGGGCTCCTCCTGACACACTTCCTATTCCACAGTGACAATGCGCCAGTTTGACCACCCTCATATAGTGAAGCTGATTGGTGTCATAACGGAAAACCCGGTCTGGATCATCATGGAGCTCTGCACTCTGGGCGAGGTGAGCTCGGCATTTTGGCTTTCATCTCCCAAAACCATGAAGGGTTGACGTTTAGCCATTGGCTTCCTTGGTGCCAAAATTCAGTATTCTGGCTCTTCGGTGCCCCCTGGTGGTCTATCAGCATACTAATATTCCACTGTGGTTAGTTGCCCCGTTGGTCATTTTGATTCCTTGAATTGTTTCCTGCAGCTGCGGTCTTTCTTGCAAGTAAGGAAGTACAACCTGGATTTGGCGTCGCTGATCCTGTTTGCCTACCAACTCAGTGCTGCCCTGGCTTACCTAGAAAGCAAGCGGTTTGTACACAGGTGAGAGCCGTTCATGCACGTGATCCGCAGGCAACTATAACATGGAAGCTTTTTTTTGTTCTTATTTGTGGTTTGGCCTTGTTGAATTGATGGTGACAAGCCTTATGTGTCTGTCTGTCTTTCACACAGGGATATAGCTGCCAGGAATGTCCTGGTATACTCAACAGACTGTGTGAAGCTGGGGGACTTCGGTCTGTCTCGATACATGGAGGACAGCTCTTATTACAAAGGTATCATTTAGCACGAGCGCAGTGTCGTTTTAGGGATGCCCATTCTCAACGCTGCTGCAGTGTTTTCATAGTTTTATCATTTGCATCAATATTTTTGTGCTATCTGCTTAGTTTACCAGCTTGTCAAATCCTGGTGGATTATGCTTCTAGAAAGTATCTCTCGTTAAATTATCAGTGTACATTTTTTTTATGGATTGTTGGTGCCACCTACTGGCAGATTGTATTAAATTCAGCTTTTTTTCCGAGGCCAGTATCAGCAGTGTCTTCAAATAGAATAAGGCACATTCATGCATATTGAGTTGACTTTTATATATCACATCTGGTTGCATTTTGTGGGCTCGGTTATAGTCTTTTAGTTTGCACATAATGCACTGTGTTGTGATTGGGCCTGTGATTTACCGCCTTAGTTTGCACGTGATGCACTGTGTTGTGATTGGGCCTGTCATTTACCGCCTTAGTTTGCACGTGATGCACTGTGTTGTGATTGGGCCTGTCATTTACCGCCTTAGTTTGCACGTGAT
>JAODKL010000047.1:9462025-9473439 GCA_026780765.1 Petrocephalus schoutedeni
GGGGGGGGGGGGGGGGGGGGGGTGGGGGGAGAGGGGCGGTCCATATAAGCCTCGTCTTCCAGCAAGAAGCAGGAGGTTCACAGTCGACTTGTCTCATGCCGCTGATGGAATTCGTTACCGCCGCCTTCACCGTGCAGCAAGGCTCTCGCCAGCGAGGGGCTACTGGGATGCAGGTCTTCAAGTCCTGCTTTGGCAAGCTGGTACAGAGGAGGGGTTTGGGCTGTGGGGTGCTTTCCGGGCAGCTCGCCGAGCCGAGCGATGGCTGTGCCGCTGACCCATGGCTTGCGAGAATTCGGACCCTGGCTTCTGTGATGGAGCAGAGCGCAGCTCGGGCCAGACATGTGCCCAGACATGCTTTATTATTTTAAGTTGCTGTTGCCGGGGGGGAGGGCTGCCTGACGACGACTAGCGTCTTGCTTGGCCGATGGGCACGGGGCACTGGCCCAGCAGGCTGCCGCCTTCTCAGTGAGCCTCTCTGAACCAGCTAACGGCTCCTTTCCTCTTCCTTCCAGAAGCCGGAGTCCAGGAACTCCAGGGGCAGCATCGAGCGGGAGGAGGGCGGCCTCCAGGGCCCGGTGAGTCCCTCGTGCCTGTGCTCGTCTGAAACCCCTCTGCTGTCAGTCAGTCTGTCATTGCTCGCATTCTCCATCTCGAACACGCCGGCATGTGTCAGCACACTGGCTGAAACCGGGACGAGGGCGGTCGCATGAGTTCTGTGATGATAAACATCACTCCTGGGTGCTGAGCTCTTCTTGTGCATCTGTCTGACGACGCTGCTCATTGGTCACATCGTTTTTATCCTGTATAACTTCCTGGGAACTGGAAAGATGGACTTGATTAAAAGTGCTTTTAATAAGTCTGATCTACTGGAATCATGTGGTTTCATGTGGTTCCAGTTCTTCATGCATTTCCATTCATGTTCCGGGGATGACGGAGCAAAATGCAATGTTTGTTTTTTCTTTTTTAATCCATATTAAACTCTGGGCTGAGTGCTACTTAGAAACTGAAGATGATTCAAAATTCTGATGTGCAGTCTAAGCTGCCAGCCTGTAAATACTCTGCAGGCTGGCAGCCAGACGTTCCCATTCCAGAATTCAAACTTGGACACCAGGCTGTTTACGGGAGCCTGCTTTGGGATTCCTGGGAAATGAAATCTGCTGCTAAGGAAATGACCCATTCCAAATGTATGCCTCGCACTGAGTGACGCCACGTTACAGACATGTTGCAGCCAGTAACAGCTGATTGTTTGTGTGCTCCCGACAGGCGGGGAACCAGCACATATACCAGCCTGTAGGCAAACCAGGTAAGGATGGGGCGGGGCTTGCGTGGGTCACTTCCTGTGACAGATAGGTGGCACCCTCATAGTTAAGGGTCTGCGGTGGATAGCCAGCCTTAGCGTTCAGTGTACTGGGGGGCTCCGCCTTCACTCGCCGTTGACCGTCTCGTTGTCGTTCTGCCATCCAGAGCATGCGGCTCCCCCAAAGAAACCCCCCCGCCCCGGAGCACCGAGCCACCTGGGCAGCCTGGCCAGCCTGAACCCCGTGGACAGCTACAACGAAGGAGTTAAGGTAGAGGCCCCACCGCAGCAGCGCCCCATCAGGCCAGCCTGAGAATGACGTCCACATCACACTCTTAACACTGGCAACTCAGATTTCACTGCTAAAAGCACTTGCCTTCATGTGGCTTCGCAGTTTTCTCCACCCAACCTTTTTTCGCAAAGATTCGTTAAATGTTCCACTTCTGCGTTCCCTCAGAGATACAGCTCATTGCGCCTGTTAGACTCCGCTGGTCTCCGTCTCCAGCACGCAGTCCAGCGGCGACCAGGCCTGGCTCTCCCGCTCAGCCGAGCCCAACGCAGGCAGGCTCTGCGGCTAGGAAAACGCTCACCGCCTGTGCCTGTGAGCCCATTTAGCAGTAGGCCAGCTAGGCTAGGACACAGCCAGCCACACAGCCCTGCTAGCAGGATGTGTGGGTCCCAGAGGAGGAGGCAGGCCCTTTCCCTGGGAAAATATTCATTTGACACAGAGGGAGGAAAGCACACGGGGCCATTCCCTGACCCGAGGCGTCACTGGGCAGGACCCCAGTCTCCCAGGACGCACACGCTTGTCACAATGAAGTCACTATCCCAGCCTAGCAGAGGTCTTACGGGGCGTCCTTTTTAAGCACGCGATCCGCAGCAGGCTAAGGCTGGGAGGCCCTGGCTGGCTACGAAGTCGCTTCATACAGAAGCAACTGGAGATGGCCTGTAAGCTGTCATCTTAGGTACATAGTACAGTTTTATATACTTTCATCAAATCTCAAAGACAAGTAACTTTTACTTCTGGACAACGTGCACAGCTTTGGAAGGCGCAAGTGTCGATTATGCAGCGCGCACCGCGTTGAGGCGTCGAGCGTGCCGAGCGTGCACCGCGCCCAGCGCGCACCGTGCTGAGCGTACCGAGCGTGCACCGCGCCCAGCGTGCACCGTGCTGAGCGTACCGAGCGCGCACCGCGCCCAGCGTGCACCGTGCTGAGCGTACCGAGCGTGCCCCGCGCCCAGCGCGCACCGCGTTGAGGCGTCGAGCGTGCCGAGCGTGCCCCGCGCCCAGCGCGCACCGCGCCGAGGCCTTGACCGGAGGCAGTCTCCTGCTCGCATTGGGCCAGCGGGCTGGGCTGACTGCCCCGCAGCACGTGCATGAGCCCTGCCTGCCCTTACTACAGATGCATGTGTATGTTTTTGTGCTTGTGCCTTTATTAATTGTTTCTCCCTCTTCTGTTCCTCTGCACCCTCTGTGTTCCCCCTTTTTTGCCTCTGCCTCACTGTTGTTGAAACTTAGCCTTGGCGGGTAAGAACTCCATGTTTGTGTCAGTCTGTCTGGGCCCCGGGGCCACCTCAAGCCGTCTCCATTGGGGTTCTGTGTCATAGCAGCAGACCGGGAAGCCCTAAGCCCAGTACTAAGCTGTCCTACCCCCTAGTCTTTGTCCTGGTTAATTGATTATGCAGCATTTCATCAAGTCTCAGTACAGAGAGGCAGCTAAGGATGGTGTTGCCCTAGAGAGGGCTGTAGTGTCCTCCTTACTAACCCTAGTGCCTCAATACTGTCGTCTTTTCCCTGGGCTTTGGTGGTCCCTGTTTGTGTGTGGGCGTGGCCCTCAGAGAGCCGTGCGAGGCTGTCAGGCCTACTCAACCTACAGAAGCTCCACAAACCTTCTCACCGCCGAACACGACTCTCTGACGTCCAATGTTTGCGCCCTTCGTCTGAGTCTTGTGTTTTTAAGTTGTGGATTCAACAACACAAAAATGCAAGGTGAAGATGAATCGTCACTGTAGTCTAGAAATACTTTAATCTGTTAATACGTTAAAAAGTCTTGAAAAATTCTTTCCCATCGTGTTTCAAACTTCCTGAGATACCAACAATTTTGCAAATGGTGGAGACTGATTCTCCCAGAATCTCTGTGGTTTATAAAAGTCACTGGATCCTTCTGGAAACCGGTCATTTCAACATACTGATCGTTTTAGTTAAATTCATGTGTAGTATTGCAATTTGGACCTGATCTAAATTTGACTTTTTGTGACATCTAGTGGTAGATAAAATAAATTGCAAGCTCTTACAATGCAAAACGTAAACAACTCAATTCAATACATTTTTATATAGCGACTTTCACAACAGGGTCGCCCCAAGGCGCTTTACAGGGGTGTGTTGTGATACATTACAACATTAATTATACAAAAACAGGGCAAAGGAAAGAAGGAAATTGGAGAGAAAAAGCCAGGTTACAATGGAGAGGACAACCTTCTGCAATGTTTGGCATTAATGCTGGTACTCAGATCTCAGCTGTTCCTTCTCTGCGTCTCTGAAACACTTCTAATGATACTTGAAATCATGGCCATTCAGATTTAGTATTTTTCACAATAAAAGGTCATAAACTGCAAACATCACTGCAAGCCTGGAGGACGCCAAAAGCTCATTCATGGTGCTGACAGCCGTGTGTCATTCTGCTCAGATCCAGCCCCAAGAGATCAGTCCTCCGCCGACCGCTAACCTGGACCGCTCCAACGATAAGGTGTATGAGAATGTCACAGGGCTGGTGAAAGCGGTCATCGAGATGTCCAGCAAGATCCAACCCGCTCCCCCGGAAGAGTATGTGCCTATGGTGAAGGTATGAGGACAAATATTGGCCAAGTCTTCCCCTCAGCACATCGCCGCCATGTTGGGGAGACGGTGAATTAACTGTGCTGTTTGTGCAGGAGGTGGGATTGGCACTGAGGACGCTGCTGGCCACTGTGGACGAGACCATACCCATACTCCCGGCCAGCACGCACAGAGAGGTGAGCACAGCGGCCAATCGGAAATCTCTGCCTGACAATAGACGTGAGAGCCGGCTTTGTAGTGGAGATGATCTGTACCCTGATGTGACGAGTTCTGTGCACCCCCCAACCACAGATCGAGATGGCTCAGAAGCTGCTGAACTCAGACCTGGCAGAGCTCATCAACAAGATGAAGCTGGCGCAGCAGTACGTCATGACCAGTCTGCAGCAGGACTACAAGAAGCAGATGCTGACGGCCGCCCACGCCCTGGCCGTGGACGCCAAGAACCTGCTGGATGTCATTGACCAGGCACGGCTCAAGATGATCAGCCAGCCCCGGCCACACTGATGGCAGGAAGGAGGGCTCCGCCACTGCTCGTCCCACGTGCTGCCGGACTGCTCCAACCCTCCGCGGGCCAGCGGGGAGCATGCTGGGAGGCCACCCCCGCACAAGGACCCTTAGCGGCAGGGAAACTGCGCGGCTTCTGCCCCCCGCCCCCTAAGAACACTTAACGGACTCCTCATACTGATCTCATGTTCCAGGACCTGTGAACACGTTACGGACTCATTCAGCTGCACCTTTCCGGTTTACACCGACTGTCCTTTTATATCCAGAGACAAAGTCCAGTTCTGACAGTTCCCAGAAAGAGGTTTATGGAAAAAGCAACTGGAATCCTGGAGAAATCCTGGCTAGAGAGAGTTCTGGGAAACCCAAAGGTTGAGAATCCTTCACGTTAATCACCCTGCGACTTGCCTCGGTGTATCACTGTAATGATCAGTATGCTCGTCCCACCACCAATGCAGAATCATAAATATATATTTTGGAGGTTCACTACATTTTTTTTCCAGCCGATATATAAGCTTGGGGGAAAACTCTGAGGCGACAAATAAACTGAAAGTGGAAAAGTAAATATTCTGCTTGTCTTTTTTGAATTAGAAACGATGTGACTTTTTTTGTAGTTGGATAATAGTAAGTATGAAGAATTTAAAGCCACAAAGTAAATGTTACATTATTAGAAGGGTATTTCACAGTGGTGGGGATCCATGCGTTGAACAGTCAGAGACATTTATATTTGTCATGTTTACTTTTACACACGTCTTTCCTCCCTACATTGTTTTTAGCCAGCTGGCTTAAAGATTTCATTTTACCCCGGCTACAGTATGTTTGTTACATTAATCTGCTTTTGGGTATAAATTATTCTCAGGAAGAATGGCCTGTACAGTTCCTTGAATTAATAAAAAGATTTATCATTAAATTCTGTCTCCAAGGATTATTTCCCATTCCAGGATCGTCATGAGAAGCACAGGAGAGGACGGCACACCCTGGATGGAATGCCAGCCCATCACAGGGCACAGACACGGTCTTGGTGATTGAGCGACCTTTTTGGGGCATTGTAGCTGTGGCAAAATGGTCTGTAGGTCTTTTTTCAAAACCGCTGCATTATGAACAGTAACTTCACTGAACCATTTTTCCACAAGCTACTTGCTTTTCAACCAAACAGGCAGATTTTCCTTTGATGCATCATTCCCTGATTTCCATCCGCCCATCCATTCCAAAGGCCGTGGCTGATACTGAAATTAACTCCCATAACCCATGGGATTCCCAAAATGTCAGCCTCTAGTCTGGGCTAAATGTAAGAATAAAAAGTCAATTTAATCTGGGGCAGCAGACTGCCTTTAACATACTGAGAAATGCACTTTTGTTTACTTTGTTAAAGAGATTAAAACAGTATGATAAGTTTGTGAATCCAACAAAACTCACACTCCCTAGATCAGACTATCAGATGACACTGGAATACTCTAAGTACATAAAACAGCATCCCTAACTTAATCAGGCAATTTCCCAACCTCGAGATGCTCAGGAAAGCTCACTGGTAACATTTCCAGATGGTTCCACCAACAACGTCTCATTCAGAAGTGAGATTAAGGCTCTGGTAACCCCTCTTAGCCGCCACACACCCAAAACAGGTCCAGCTCACCACGACCCACTTTGTTTTTCCCAAAGCAATCCAATGACACTTCACAAGAATAAAGCAGCAAATGTCTGATGAAGCCAGCCAATCACGTGTGCAGATCCTAAGCCTTCAGTTTCTGTCCCCAACCAAACATGACCAGGCTTCTACAACCAGGACTGATGTCACCACAACAAGTCACGTCAACAGGATGCAATAAGTTCCAGAAAACAGGCTCATTTTTCCCAATTTATTTCTGAATGTTACAAAAAGCGCTTCAGTCGAAGAGGCCAAAGCCCATGTCGTCGTCAGACTCTTCAGACTCCTCCTTCTTCTCTTCCTTCTTCTCCTCCTCGGCTGGAAGGAAAGCAGACAGAGTGAGAACCAGCAGTGATGGGGAGGGGACCTCCCGGGGGGGGCTGGGGGTGCCGGGGGCCTCACCTGGGGCTGCCGCTGCGGCGGCCGGCGCTCCTGCTGCGGGCGCGGCTGGGGCACCTCCACCAGCTCCCACGCTGCAGATCAGGCTGCCGATGTCCACGCTGGTCAAGGCCTGCAACAGGGTGGACAGTCAGTCCCGCAGCTCCAGCGTCTAACACGACCTCGGACCCGAGTCCAGGTTTTAACAAAAGGTTATCGCCCATTATTACTCAAAAAGACCAGGAGTTACTAAACTAAACCATCACTATGTTAAATGCAAGAGTGTAAAACCACACAAGATGATTGTGATTTCTCAGTTGTCAGAGTTACAGTGCCAAAGCCATCCTCACTTTCATCCTTCTCCCATTTCCCCTGACAACCCAGACGAATGACAGGCCACCCGGACCGGGCACATGGGGGCATAAGCTCAGGGTTAGAGTTAAAGCCGTGCACGGCGCGCTGCGCATGCGTGCGGCGGCCCGAGGCGCGCACACGGCCGGGCCCTGCGCGGCGCCGCTCACCTTGGCGAAGAGGCCGGGCCAGAAGGGCTCCACAGTCACGCCGGCGGCCTTGATCAGGGCGTTCAGCTTCTCCTCCTGCAAGGCCGGAGACGCCATCACGTCAGGCATAAGGGCGGGATGCGAGCGGGCGCGCCGTCGCCGACAGCCGGCGGGACGAGGGAGCCGGGCGGCGCCATGTTGGCGGGACTCACCGTGACGGTGACTTCGTCGTCGTGGAGGATGAGGGCAGAGTAAATACAGGCGAGTTCGGAGACGGTGGCCATTCTGCTTTCCAGAGATTACGGTCTGGGCGAAGGATGCCTAACTTTCGTGGTGCTAGTCGCCGGATTCACGGGCCTTAGCTTCGTCAGAAGAACCGAGCACCTTAGGCACGCTCACCACGGCTTCAGTCTGAACGGAAAGAGGGCGGAGGAGGGCGGGGCGTTGGTATTTATATCACAGACGACATCACGTTGCGTTTTGCGTCACTTCCTACGTGTCCCATGTGATCGAGGCGCGCAATTTCCAACCCAGTTCCAGTGGAACACGCACCCGGTTGTGTGACAGAATCTTGTGTGACAGCCGCGAGCTAGCAATAGATTTCATTTGCTAATATTTCCGAAACTGAAAGCCGGCAACAACCTCGTTTGGGTTATTTGTCCCTTTCTTAGAAATTGCTCTTCATTGTTTGTATCGCGAGTAACAGGACCCCGTGATTCCTTCCTATTATATGATGCCTTATATTCGAGTCTTTCTTTCATAAATAGATTTATTGTTAGCAGTCATTCGTGCTAGAAAATTAGTCGTGAAAGATCATAATCACACCCCAACCGCTCTGAGGCAGTCCATATTTGTTTTATGAGTTACGGTAAACTGTCTTTAATAGGCTTATAATGGAGAGTTATATTTGCATACTAATAAACAGGTATATCTCTTCTAGTCTGCCAGTCTCAAACACCTGAGGTACTGTACCTCTACCAAAGTCGGAGCTAACGTCTGTGCAAGGAGCAGGTAGACTGTCCTATCAGCTAATGTTTCCCCAAATATTAACTGCAGCCTTGCATAGACTTGCGTTCACATTTGGGACCGGGATCCCTAGATCCAAGTCAGTCTGGTGGGCTAATGGTTAAGGAAGTGCACTTGTGAACAAAGCATTACTGGTTTAATTCCCTGGCCTGCAAGGTGCTACCAGACCTCAGCACTGCTCCCTGGGTGCTGAATTAGCTGCTACCTGTTACACTAAGCCAGGGCTGCTCATTCCTGCTCCCGGAGATCTGCCAGCCTGCAGAGCTCAGGTGCAGCCCTGATTTAACACACCAGAAACAGATAATCAGGCCCTTGTGTAGCGTCTCAGTATTAGAGCCAGCTGTGTAACAGATGTGTTCCTTATTGCTGAATTGGTGATATTTTAATATTAAAAACAGTTGCATGTAACTGAGCTGTTAAAAATAGTTACACATAAGTGCACATATAGATGTAGATGAAAAATTGAATACATTGTACACAGGATATCCACTTTAGTGGAGTAGAATTTCCAATGCAGTATTTTAATTTAAATATAAACACACTTATTTGTTCAATCGGTAATTAGATTAGTAAAAAAAGAAATCAAAAGACAAGAAAATAATTTACTATAATTCCAAAATAACAAAAAAACATTAGCATCTGTTATGGGGACGCTGGGTCGATATGTTGAGTTGTAAGACCAGTTTAGATAATCGTCACTTATCAAATACACAGGAGCCAGCCGAATTATCTCCTGAAACATTCGGAAGTATACATTTCCTGGAGGGTGGGGTGGATCAGTAAGTAGACTGAGGTGTAGTTATACAGTATACCACAGTAAGGGATGTGGATGTGTCAGGCAGTGAGGTAGCGGAGGGCAGAGGCGGCACACAGCGGCAGGGCCAGCAGCAGTGTGTGCAGACGGGAGGTCGTGGCTCCGCTGTAGTTACACAGGTCAGAGCCGCAGCAGGTGACCGAGCTTGTGGCGGCGCTGTTGGAGGAAGCTGCCGCTGAGCAGGAGCTGGCGCTGCTGCATTGCTTGGTTATGGATTTGGAATTTCCTGGCAGGCAGAGGGAAGCCCAAACCATTTACATGCAGCCAGGCAGGCGTGATGGTGGCAGGGCTGTGATTTTAGCGAGATTCTCACCTCCAGTGACTACGTTGGTCATGCAGGTGTTGAGAGACGTCCCGCAGGTGGCCGTGTTCTTGTTACAGTTCTTGTTAGTCGTGGAGTCCCTGCATACGTAGCATGTCAGCCCATCTGCTCTGGCCAGAAGCAGTAATTAACTCATTAACAATACTCATTTAATAGGCACACCCTTCAAACATTTTCTCTGATATCAAATATGGCAGATTAAAGCAACAAACGACAGATAGCTAAATGACCATTTCATGATTACACTGGTGTGAATGCTATGGTTTCACTGGCCATCAAAAACCAGTCACTTCACTAGCGTGTCAAACACGGAAACAAATATCTTGATGACTAGATGTGATAGAGTTTCACCCCTGATTGCACGTAAGAGAAATGAACATTTGGTTTCAGTTTGACACTGAAGAAATTCAAAGCAATGCTTTGAATTTGGCTGTTTTCTCAATGCAGACAATGTCCTAGGAGCTGATCAGAATGATCATTGTCTGATTGGCGCCAAGAATTTGAACCTAAATAGTTACTAAATTAAAGTTTTTTCTAGTTACAAACACTCTTGGTCTAATAGACCGTCAATATGCTATATCTGTAGATCCATGGACAGAATAATGTGCTTTGAAATAATAACTGACTAATAATCTTAATATGTACAAAAAATGCCCCATATTACAACAATTCTTCTGAGTTTTGGGACTACAGTGATCTGACAGCCCTGAAAACAATATTTATAAGCCGGCACTGAGATTTCAGATGACATTTGTGTAGTTGTAAGGTTTCTAAAGTATGAATAGCCTACAAATAAATGGACTTTGGTTCTAGACGAAGAAATGGCACATACCTGTGGTACTGACCCAGCAAAGCAGCAGATGAATCAACTGAGTCCTCATGCTTCGTAGTAGGTGCTTCTCAGATTCGAAGTGACTCCCTGTCAGACACAAGGTGACTCGTTTCTGTGAAAATACACCAGATAAAAACAAGTGGTTTTCAAGTGGAACAGGACACGCCTTCCCGACTGCTGTTGCTACCTGTGGTACAAATGGGCTTGGAAGGAAGTCTTGACCTTAAAAGGACTGAGAAGTCCCGGGATTTGCCTCTCAGCTGACGAATGTCAACAACACTGTGACGTTTCCCTAGTCATTTTGCTAGGAACCTGTATCACAAAGCTAAATTTCTTGCTTAACCTGATAAATTGTTGGATTTAAGGTAGTCTGGGCTAAATGTAAGTCAATGAAGATCAAGCCCACATAGTCCAGACTACCTTAAATCTGCTATCAGGCTAAGCAAGAAACCCAGGCTTTGAGATACATGTACAGGCCCCTGGTTCCTTACCAAGACAGTCCTTGGTGACTGGGCAGCAGTTTGGAGGGCTCTCACAAAGGTCTCTGGGTTAAGAAACAGTGGCTTTCTAATGGTTTGTAATACAAAATTTATTCTTTTGAATAAGGTGACTATATGGAAAAAAACATGAATAAATAAAACAGTAATTTATCTGTGATACCTGGGCAGCAACGTCATGGTCATTATTATCATTGTTGTGGCTATTGTTATATTCAGGTATGCCTTTTCATGTTCTCTTTGTATTTTTCAGTGAATAGGAATTAAATTATGTTCCCGATCATCCAGAAAAAACTAGTTTGCATTGATGCTGCGTTATACAGCTCTAGAAAAATTTGTTCTGCCCAATTTAGAGACCACTCTACATTTAAAAAAAATGCATTTTTAAATCCTGGTTCTGCTTGCAGAAGGCGACACTGCATGCCGGGTTGATTCCAGGTGCAGCGGTACACTAGAACAAAGTGAAGCAGGAGGTACTGGGAATGAACAGACACCAGCCAGGTTGGGGGCAGAAGCAATTTTCTAATGCTTGTTTTACTTTTCCGTAAACGTTCGGGTTCGAGTTCAGTGTTCGGGCAGGGCAGCCAATCAACAAGCTTTTAAGCTGTGTGCCCTTAGAAGCCATCACAGGCATACCTACTAATGGCATGGCTGTGATTGGCCAGTGCATCATGTGACCCAGCCTCTATAAAAGCTGGATCATGCGTAGTACCGCCCATCAGCTCTGAGTAGTGCAGGGACAGGAAGCAGGCAGCTGAAGTGAGGT
>JAODKL010000047.1:9482097-9496660 GCA_026780765.1 Petrocephalus schoutedeni
GCCCCGTCCTAGCCCCGTCCTAGCCGGGCTTCGGCACCAAACGGCAGCCTTGTGTGACACCGCCATGCCTGCGTGACTGTGACGCGCTCCGCGCCGTCGCCTGTTCCGCAGTTATTCTCAAAGCCCGGGGGGGTTTTACGGCTCCTGGTTGTCGAGTCCCGGCACTCTGTCCGAATGGAGGTCTGCTCCCGGCTGCTCTCTCGGGGCTGCCTGCGGAGGACGCTGCACCGAAGGCTCGGGCTCCCCGCCGCACTTCTCGCCACCTGCTCCGGCCACGGCCATGCATGCAGGCGGAGCGTCGGCGCTCCCCGGGGCCGCCACTGGCGGAGGCCGAGTCCCAACAGTACGTCCGCTTGGGTTTGCACTGCGTGCTTCCAGGCCGTCCATGCTTGGTGACCGGGCTGGCCGCCAGGCGCCTGCTGGTCTCAGGAAGCGGGAGAATCGCGGTCGGCATGCTTTCTGCAGAAATGTTTCTGTGTTCTGTGAAATGTTTTTTTTTTAAACTCCGTTCTGCGTTTCTTTTGTCAGTTGTCTTCTGTCGCCATAGAGCTATGGAGACGTCTCAGGCGGCCCTGTCAAGCGTAGCACCTGTGTTTTCAGTTGTAAGTCTCAATGTACTTTATTTTTTTCATATGTATAATTTACATAGGACTGTAGTGTCTTGTTTACATTGTTGGGGATTTAAACCTCACCCCTGTCTTGTGTGTGAAGATTGCATGTTCTTCCTGTGTTGTATGGATTTCCTGCTACTGTCCAGAGACTTGCATGTAGGACGACTCTCTAGCTTGCCTATGATTGTGTGTATGCCCCCATTGCCCCCCACCTTATATTAGATAAATAATTGCCAGATGCCTGTAATTTCACACATAGAAATTTCTTAATAAATTTACCGATTGTATCCACATTGTCTTTGTTTGCAGATGAAGTTTGACATGGAAGGGAATGTGACTTCATTTGGTACGTGGAGGTCAATTTTTGTGTTATTAACACCATCTTAAATTGGTGCTTGTGATCAGCCATTAATATTTTGCGTACGGTAGACTGCGCAGGGCCTCTGCATGGGTTCTGATTGTCCTCTCCCTGGCTGTATTTCAGAGAAGAAGAAAACAGAACTGTACCAGGACCTGGGTCTGCAAGCACGAGACCTGCGGTTCCAGCACACCACCAGCATCACTGGGAGGAACAACTGCATCATCATCCGCTTGGAGGTTGGACATCCCCACTGGGGCCTCTGGTCCAGCCTGGGTGTGATCCCCAGAGTGATATGTGACTGGCCATGTTTGTGTGTTGAGGTGTTCAGCTGCTTATATCTGTGTGATCCTCAGTCTCTGAAGGCCGTGGTGACTCCCCAAGGCCTGCTGATCCTGGACTTCCGTGGTTTGGGGCTGGAACGCTGGCTGATCTTTGAGTTGGCCCCACAGCTGGCGGGAGATGGATCCCTGGTCACCTACTCACTACCCTTCGAGTTCAGAGTTATTGAAGCTATACTGCAGCATCGAGTGAGGCCCTCATCATCTCATTTACCTAATTCCAACCAATTAATTAATTTCAAGACACCCAAAGCGCTTTACAGAACCAGTGGGGAGCCACTACAACCCCCACCCCTGTGTGGCCCCCACCTGGATGATCCGACAGCAGCAATTCTGCACCAGTACGCTCACCACACAGTAGCTAAGGTGGTGAAGAGAGAGAGCGAGTTGGATACCTTTAACGGTGTGCAGTTTTAACCAGGACATCAGGGTACCACCCATATTTTTTCGAAAGATTCCCACTGGGGCATTGCGATCCACGGACCGCAGGATGGGGTAACCTGCTGGGCACACAACACCTCTTCCAGCAGCAACCCAGCTTTCCTAGTTTGTCTCCCATCCACGTACTGAACAGACCCAAGCCTGCCTGGGGTGGTTTATCTCCGACTTCTGACCCAAAGAATGTATTTTAATGCTTTCCAGTTTGCTGTAGTGTCAGAGCGTATGTGTAAATAAACAAAATTTAAGATCTTTATGTTTGATTGCGCTTGATGCAAAGATAAGAATCGCGGTTCTTCCTTTCCGCAGCTGAATAACCTGCAGACCCGGCTGAGTGAGGTCCAGCCGCTTATCCTGGACACACTCGAGTCCCTGGTGGATCCGAAGCTTCTCTCTGCCGACCGCAGCCAGCTGCATGTGCTCCTGCAGAACAGCAAAAGGTAAAAGGCGCCTGTCCCCCGGTGTCCGCGCCGCGTGCTTTACATTGTCGTCTGACTGCCACCTCTCTGCCGCAGCCTGTCAGAGCTGGAGACGGACATCAGAGTCTTCAAGGAGTGTCTGCTCAAGATCCTGGACGAGGACGAGCTCATTGAGGAGCTATGTCTCACCAAGTGGACGGACCCCTTGGTGTTGTAGGTGAAATTTCTCTTTACGATTTATTTTAGTTGGGAGCATATGTGTCTAATATGCATGGAGAAGCAGACCTTCTCCTAAAACATCAGCCTAAGTATTATAGTCGCAGCAGTAGAGAGAGATCAGTTTCGTACATGAGGCGCCTTGCTGCGTGTCCCTGTAGCCTTGTGTGACTGTTTGAGTGACTCTCTCCCTGGCCCCTCCCCGTGGAGGCAGTGAGGAGAGCAGCCAAGGCATTGACCACGCCGAAGAGATGGAGCTGCTCCTGGAAAACTACTACATGCAAGCAGAGGACCTGGGCAACAAGACACGAGAGCTGAAGGGGCTCATCGATGACTGTGAGAGCATCATCTTCATCAACCTAGACAGGTCTGCCCCCCTCTTTTGCCGATGTCAGTATCTGTCACTGGGTAGTGAAATTATGCATTAATTTCTGATTGTCTGCAGTGATATTGCAAAAAGCAGCAAGACTGAGTGAGAGCCTTGGTGTGGAGCAGTACTTCTCGCCCCAGTCCTTGGGGACCTCCAGCCAGTCCACATTTTTGCTGTTCCATCTCCCAATGTACCTGTACCAGATATTTGGTGCTCCTGAATGTTTGGTTCAGGTGTGATGGGAGTTGGAAGGGACCATAAATGTGGCCTGTCTGGGGGGGGTCCCCCCGACGACTGGGTTGACACACACAGGTGTCGAAGGCTTGCACTGCCTTAAACATTTTCATAACTTAAGTGTTTCAAACCTTCTGTCCCTGGATTCCGCTTCTTGGCAAAAAACAGTCACCGGAACGTCATGATGCGTTTGAACCTCCAGCTCACCATGGGGACCTTCTCTCTCTCCCTCTTTGGTCTAATCGGAGTGGCTTTCGGTATGAACCTAGAGTCTTCCTTTGAAGAGGTACGTACAACATTCAGAGCATTGTGGGTGAGGCTAGAGGGGAGGGAGGAGTCGTCTGGACTCACTTTTTCCGGAATGACATTATTTCTGGGGCTGCAAAAATATTTGTACTTGAGAAAAAAGTTGCAAAATCAGCTAATTAAGTTCACAGGAAATGTTAATGGTGACGTCAGCCTATCTTCTGTATGATCTGGGCTGCTTCCAAGTTCATTGCTATATCATACCCAGAGAGAATCAGAAGCAGTTGGAGAATAACCTTTATCATTTACCTGCAGGATCCTCGTGTTTTCTGGCTGGTAACAGGCTTCATGTTTCTGGGCAGTGGACTGATTTGGAGGCGGCTTCTGTCATTTCTGGGCCGGCACCTTGTGCCGTCCTCTCCACCCACGGTATCGCCCATCGGCATATTTCATAATTGTTCTGTGTTTGCCTTGTTGCCGTGGAGATCTGTGTCCATTAATTGCTGCTTGTTTTCTTTTACCCCCTCCCATTGAAGATCCCGCCTGTTTGGAAGAGGGGTCAGGTGACCGGCCTCAGAGGAGCAGAGTCCAGGGCTGGTGTGAAATGAGGGCCTCTCATTGGCTGAAAGCACACCATGTGACACATGGGGAGCGGCGTAGATTGCT
The DNA here is from genome assembly GCA_026780765.1 of Petrocephalus schoutedeni. Classification (NCBI taxonomy): domain Eukaryota; kingdom Metazoa; phylum Chordata; class Actinopteri; order Osteoglossiformes; family Mormyridae; genus Petrocephalus; species Petrocephalus schoutedeni. Next base: position 9,485,997 of record JAODKL010000047.1, read on the forward strand.
AGCTGTGCAAAGCTGCTCCCACACTGCTGGGAAAATGGGGCAGTGGAGCCTTTCTAGCTGCTAGGGAGGGAAAATTTCACAGTGATTATAACCAGTAGCCACTACTGGCAGCCAAAGAGCCTTTTCCGCTGTGTTCTCTAACTGTAATTCTTAGTTATGAATGTCTTTTTATTATTTTAAGTTAGTGTTTTTATTTCTGTATATTATCCACTGAAGCACATTTCCAGTTTTGCCCTTAGCCAGTGAGAATATTCAGGAATTGGATCTGCATTCAAGAAAAAATATTTCTTGATAAAGACTTTTTCGTCCCACGATTTTTGTCACAAGTTTCTAAATTTTTCACTTGGTTGTATTAAAATGTCTGTTTATAGGATAGAAAGTGTTTCCTCTTCGATAATCTGTTGGCTTTGTCTGCAAAGTGTAATTCAGGCCTTATTTCTGTGCGTCTGCAGTAAGGCGGGGGGGTTGTGCTGTTACACCTGATCAGTGATTCTTTCGTCTCCCGCGTAGCCGAGATTTTTGCAGTTCTTGTCGTATCATCGTCACATTCACACCCTGTGTATGTCTGCTGCATATACCTGAATAGGTTCATATTCTCATCTTATTTTCATTTCTGTTCCAACAAGATATTTTGTACTTTAACCTTGGTCATTCATTGCTTAGAGCAGTGTTTCCCAACCCAGTCCAACCCTGTACCAGGTATTCGGTGTTGCTGATTGGCTGGGAGCTGGGAGAGAGCAAAAACGTGGACTGTCTGGTGTTCCCCGAGGACTGGGTTAGGAAGCACTGGTTTAGAGGGCTGGAGGTGGCCTGGTATAGGGGCTGTCGAAGCAGCTGGCCTTAGGACGCTTGTGGCAGCGTGTTGGGCCGGCTTTCAGAGCTTCAGGCCTTTCATATACCTGTCAAAACAGTGGCTGATGCTTTCTTCTCAGGCTAGAAACAGGTGGGTAGTATGTGCAAGTCGCAATGCAATAAGGCGCAATGACATTGTATGTCATGGGGAGGGTAACTGGGGCACAGAATGCTGGGGATTGTCATTGTACGTCAAACCTGTCCTCAGGGACCTGCCAGCTGGGAGGGAGCAAAAATGTGGAATGTCTGGGGTTCCCTGAGGTCTGGGTAGAGAAATGCTTGCTTAAATATTGCATATTGTTTTAGTATATGCACTGCAAGTATTTTAGAAATGGAAAAAATAAGATTGTGGGGAATATTATAAAAGTGGTGTTCTCGTTATGAAGGTGTGTACTTGTACCCAGAATGGCAAATTGTTTTTACTGGACTGTTGTAAAATTGTTTGAAGTTGTATATGAAAAACAATACTCAGATTGAAATTGTATTATTTTCTGAATAAAAGTGGAAAAAAATACTTTTACTTGAAATTCTACATCCAATTCATGCACTCACATGATGACACATGCTTACGGTGGCTTGACATGGCTGCTTTTTCATACAGAAAATCCGTTTTATTAAAATATCACATTTCCCAAGAAATGTTACGCACCGTGACGGATGCCAAGCTACGGGTAAAACGACACGATCAACATCCTTCGACATATTTGTATCTCTGAGGGATGCGCTTCTTTCTAGTGGAGTTAGTTGCGTCCACTTCGGAAGTCGCTCTGCGTCAGCGGCCACATGCGCGCTATGACGTCAGAGTGCACCTTGGAATCCTAGCCAATGAGAGAAGCGGAAATGAGTTCCGCCCGGAAGCGCGCGTGCTCTCAGCCTGGAGTTTCTGTATTGCGGACGAGCGGCGGACTGTTTTCCCTAAAAGGTACATGGTGGTTACTTTCATGCATCTTAATTTAGCAGTTATTCAGTTACGATATTGCTAAGCTAGAACGCTATGAATTATACCTTCGCATCTGAATCAGACTTGATTGTGGTATACTTCAGATTTGCAGTACAAATCTCGATTTATTGTACCGTAAACATTTGGGGGTAACAGTCAATCTATGCAACGTCTTATCGAATTATGCAGCGTTTAAAATGTGCATTTCGTTCTGTTTAATTTAGCCACCCCGAGTAAAGTGTTATTTTTACAATGCATCACTACCGAGTCCTGCATATAAAACGTACCAAAGTCCTTCCGCGCCCTTGCTGAAAAATAGTTTTGACCTTTGCCCTGAGTTTCAGCGTAGCAAATTTTACTAAACATGTATAATAGTTTTTGATTTCTATTAAGTGTAACAGCGTGGCTGTTAAGCTACACGGCTGTGCCTGTATTTTAATATGTAATAATAATACATTTTATTCATAGGCGCCTTTCTAGACACTCAAGGACACGTACCGTACAGAAATTAAAAAGTGCGATAAAACAATAATAATAAAGAAATATGAAACAGGGTACAATAGTCAATGCAATTGGATTCACGGCGAAAAAGTAATATTAAGCAGATGGGTTTTCAGTTGGGGTTTGAAAAGTGGGAGTGAGTTGATGTTTCTGAGATCTGCTCTGCTCCCCATGGGGGTAAGACGGGCGAGGGGGCAGTGAGATGGACAGAGGATGAGGATCTGAGGGTGCGAGGGGTGGCAATATGGGGGAGGTGGGACAGATACGGAGGGGCAAGGCTGTGGATGGCCTTAAATGCTAACAGCAGGATCTTATGGCAAAGCGAAACTTAACTGGGAGCCAGTGGAGCCGCAGCAGAAGTAGGCGATTAATATTATGTAGGTGGAAATATGAAGACCTGGTGATGTTATTGATGTGGGACTGGAAAGATAAGGTACTGTCGAGGATGGCACCCAGACTCTCAACCTGAGGGGAGGAGAGTACAGTGCAGTTATCAATAACTAAAGAAAAATTGTCGGTTTTTCTATTAACTTATCTTTAGTTACAGCTGTTCTAATTGTCTTCTTAGGAAACTGGCTATTCTGCTCTGCTTTGGAAACTCTCAGAGAACATGAGCACTCAGAAGGACAGAGTGATGGCCACCAGCGAGTGGGAGGAACGCTGGCACACCGGGAGAATCGGCTTCCATAATCCTCATGTTCACAAGTAAAGTGCCTCTGAATGTGAGGGGCTGAGCAGTGCAGCCTGATACGGCAGCCAAACAAACATAATATGATTAATCAAAAGCTCCCCACAGTGTACTTCAGGACCTTATTGCAATTCTGCAAATGTTTCCCTTGCCTTGTAGGATGCTGGAAAAATACATTGACAAAGTTCTTTGTGGCCGAACGGGGGTGCGGTTTTTCTTTCCTCTCTGTGGTAAGGCTGTCGACATGAAATGGTGGGTCATTCTTACAAATAACCGAGGAAATTTTTAAATAAATAATTTAAAAAGTAACTGGGGTACGTGACTGTGTCTCACCTTTGTCTTACCAGGCTTGCAGATATGGGCCACTCTGTGGTAGGGGTGGAAGTTTCTGAACAGGGTATCAAGCAATTCTTTGAGGACCACAGTATGACCTACACTGAGGAGACAGTTCCTGCTGTCCCAGAAGGCAAGCTCTTCAAGGTAGCAGCTGAGGGACTACCTCCATTAAGTAACAAGTGAAAAATTAGCATTGCTGTTACCTTGGGGGATGTCCAGTCGTACCCTGCAGCATTTAAGCAAGTTTCCGGCTCCCTCGGGTACTCTGTCCTCCCCTGCGTATGTTCTATGGAGTTTGCCAGTTTGTAACCATGGAAACATCTGGTTTTGGGCCTTCCCTTGTGAAACACTTATCCCGTGTTCTCCTCAGACATGTGTTTGTTTTTATCCACAGAGTTCTGATGGAAAGATATCTCTATATCAGTGCAGTCTTTATGATTTTTCCAGGTATGGCTTACCACAAAAATTCGAATGGAAAAAAATGTACATCAGTGTAAAAATCCAGCCAGCACGATGACTAGAAATGGATTCAATGTGCCTTTTAATTTTAAAATATGTAATCTTAGTCACACTTTAAGCAATTTGTTTTCTAATCTATTTAATCAACTTTAATCCTTGTTTTTAAATGGAACTTTCCAAGTAGGGCATCCTGTGGAGGTAACTATAAATGCAAAGTTAATGCTTCTGAGTGATGGAAACTCTAGAAAGAAGCTTTTCGGAGACCCCCAGTGATGTTAAGTGATGCTTTTAAGTGATGTTAAAGCGGCAGCCTCCCATGTCTCCCACTTTGGTCCTTAAGGTCTGTTGCCGGACAGTTTGGAGGTATCTGGGACAGGGGGTCCTTGGTGGCCATTAACCCCCGCGACCGAGACAGGTATAAGAGCACCAGTTCTGGCCATGCAAATTTATTAGGAGGAATTGGCAATGATTGCAGTAAGTATAATCACCTGTCACCCATATGTCAAAGGTATGCAAGCATTTTACTATCCCTCATGGACAAGGACTGCAGGTATCTTCTGGACACCGTACTGTACAACCCAGAGCTTTTTGAAGGTAAGAGCCCCAGGTCTCCATGAATATACCCAGTATACCCCAAACAAATGTGACTTTTGCAGAGTAGTATCATTAAGGCCCATGCAAGTGCAGGATTGTTGGTGTCTCACCTTATCTATCTCTAGGCCCACCCTTTCTGGTGTCAGATGAAGAGATAAGGACTTTATTTGGTAAGATAGCCGCCAGACCGCTCTCACCAAGAGTAATATGATTGTGACTGTGATAGAGGTCATACAGATACGGAGCATGATAATGTTTTGCAACAAAGCAGCCTTATATTTTCGAAAGGCAGATGAAAATGTTGTTTTTGGTTCTGCGTCTTCTGCGCGGCGTGTGCGAGTTTAGCTGACGGCAGCGGGCTCTTTTAATTTCAGGGAGTGCCTGCGACATTCAGTTACTCGCGTCTGAAGATGCCTTTGAAGACAGGCATAAGACGTGGGGGCTGGACTATTTGACGGAGAAAGTGCACCTCCTCACCCTTAAGGACAACTAAGCTGGGTTTGATTCCCATCATAGCTACTCAGACAAAACTGTGGTCATTCCTACTAAACCTGAATGTTAGTTGGGATCCTTTATAATTGTTTAAATTGTTGATTTAGTATGAAACAATCTCAACAATACAAACTGGTATTTTAAACTGACACTGAAAAGAAAAAAAAGATTGCATTCAGTCAGGCCCTCGTCCTGTTTGTTTTCTGAGTATGACCATCCCTCTGGATCTCGGCCATTTTCCACACAGAATTCATTATGAGTTTGGCTGATTTGTGAATACATTTACAAAGTAAAATTCCCCCCCCAAAGCAATTAAATTGAAACAATTTTAGGTACCGGTAAACTGCTAAGACGGCTTTCATAAACATTCATTACTAACGTGCTGCTGGTCCCAGTTAGTAGATATCAGTTAATTTCCCCGCAGAGAGTGACATTGTTACAGATGCGTTTCACGCCGTCACCAGTCCAATGAAGACTAATTGGCTGGTAAAATATTAAATTAAGGCTTGTCACAGTGTTCATTTTATACAGTAGTAGTCACAAGGCTGTAACAGATGTTATGTTAGTTATTTGAGTTAAACAGGCCATCTTCTAATTTGAACTGCCAACATTTTATCAGCTTCATTAAAAGTATCATCAGTTATTAAATTTAATTTAAATTTCACTGAGGGGCCAGGCTGTTTATAATGCCATTAGCTGAGAATATCCACACTGATTTCTGTACAGTTATACAGGGTTTTATTTTTAAATAAACCATGACATTTTTACATTTAGAATCAAAACCAATATAATTTTTTAAATATGTGCTGATGTCAGAAAAGAAACACCCAAAAGCTGCCATTCCTTAGAAACCAATAGGATCAACTGAATTCTTGCTGTACAGGGCTGTGCAAAATGTTTAAGACTATTTGGGTAGGAAGTGTATATTCGCTCAGAAAAACAACACAATTTAACATTAGAACATATGCAAATCAAGAGTATCAATAACAAAATTACTGATATTTTCTTGGATAGTTAGATGAACTCCACTGGTTCCCCAGCCTTCTTCAGAAGCACCCAAGCCATTCTGTGTATAGATTCATTAAAATGAACCACCAGCTCAAATAATTATTTAACGTAATTAGTTAAATAACTGAATGAGGCATTGATTAGCCAAATGAGTTGAGGCAGCCCTGGGGTTAGACTGGCATGTTAGCTACCGGCTAAGCTGACACTCTGTAATAGGCATAGTTTCACACCAACATGAAGATCATTTTAAACATTTTCTTTGCCTAAGACTTTTGCACAGAACTGTATGTATTTCTCAGTATTTGTCATTGCATATTTCACATCAATCGGTCTTTAAATCTGATTCATCGGGAGCAGAGGTGGACAAAGTACTCAACTTAATTACTTGAGTAAAAGTACAGATACCACTGGTCAAATGTTACTCCAAGACAAGTAAAAGTCCTACAGTCAAATTTTTACTTAAGTTTAAGTACTGAAGTACTTGCTTTTAAAAACACTTAAGTACTGAAAGTACATTTTGTTCCACCACATTGCTGCATTATTACCACAACACATACAATACCTAATGCCTCTGACTAGCCTGTAGAACCTGTAGAATAGGGAATTGGTAGAATGTCACAGAATGAAACACAACCCAAGCTGCAATGCATTACCAAACGCAAAATTGTAAATCCACAAAATGAACTCAGTGTGCCATGTCATGGTGGTCTAACCTAATGCTATCCAGCTAACCAGCGGTGCATTTCCCAAAAGCACCCGATAGCAACTTACATAGTTTGACCCATTCAGCTGCATGGTTAAAACTAACGTAGGCGGCAATTATCCTTTTGGGAAACGCTCCACCTGACACGATAACAAACTTTTACAAACTCGAAATCATAGCGAACACTAACGTTATTAGAATGGAAACATTCTGTTTCTTCGGCCGGATTATGCTGAAACATTAGGAGAGTCAGCATTATTCATGCTGGCGTAGATCCAGTTTTACACGCTAACTTTATAAATTACGGTTATTAGACGAGCCCTGCCGTCAAGCTGGCGGCCAAAGGCGTTTCCCTGGCCGTTAATGTTCCTTCTGAGTTATTGCAGGCCATTATACGGGGCGTTTCGGGCAGACAGCCCGCACGTAACGCGAAATGAATCTGCAGCCCTTTCAGATAATATAAGCATTTCGTCAAGATATGGCCAGGGATGCGAAGGCGGCACCGAAGCGTTTGCGGAAACGCAGCACCGGCGTTAATTTTGCCTAATTTTATAGTTACAGCCTACGCTAGACGCGAGAACTCCGCCGATTACCGACAGGCTGTCGCCCGGGGAAAGGAGGGAAAAAGTAACGAGTAACGAGTAACGAGACCCGTGACAGAAACGCAGCGAAGTGAGAAGTACGGGGTTTTTGTCTTTCAAATGTAGCGAAGTGAAAGCCAAAAGTTTCCGAAATAAATACTACTCAAGTAAAGTACCGATACTCAAAAACTCTACTTAAGTACAGTACACAAGTACTCGGTTACTGCCCACCTCTGACGCCGCTGGTTGCCTGGCAACCGGCCTACGTCACTGTAAACAAGCGCCGGCGTCGGCCGGGTCGGATCGGGATCGGAAAGCTGGGCTTCGGCAGGTTCGGGTCCTGCTGCCCCGCCGGCGTCGGCCGGGTCGGACTGGGATCGGAAAGCTGGGCTTCGGCAGGTTCGGATTCTGCTGCCCCGCCGGCGTCGGCCGGGTCGGACTGGGATCGGAAAGCTGGGCTTCGGCAGGTTCGGGTCCTGCTGCCCCGCCGTGGGGATGCCGAAGCCGGGGGGGGACGCGGTAATCCCGGGGACTCGGGCCGCCGCTTTACACATCGCCGTTCCCGCAGATGGGACGTGGGGCTGGAACGATGAAACCAAAACTCTCGTGTTTTTACGGCAAGTTACAATCGTGCATCGAATTACATTTACAGACGATTGTTTGTTTGTTAAATTGATGTTTTTTTTCTCCATTCCTATGTCTGTCATTTATAATACTACGCATCTTTGTCTTTAGCTCAAATGATTCTAATGAAATTAAAGACAATGCGAAGAAGTCCAGTTTCATTCATGTCCATGAGTTTGCCGGCAAACGACTGGAAAGGTATTTAATTTATTTACGTGACGAATCTGTACTGCTTTAAACAGCCCACTTCACAAGTTGCCGAGCATTCTCATAATAGATGTATAAACCATACACATGAATTCCTTGTACCATGTGGGCTATTACAAAATAGCTCGTCACACACCGACGTGGGTTTAGTGATGCAGTTACGGTTACTCGAATGGGCGGCGTTCATATTGAAAACATAACTGTAATTCAAAAGTAAAATGAATCTACGATTATGTTTTTCTCATTGTTCTAAGGGCTGTACAGTCCTCAGCCTTGACTTCTAAGGGGTACAGCTGTCCTTGTGTTCCGGAGGAGTGCAGTAGCTTTGGCCAGGTCCAGGGGAATGCGTACACGACCACCCTGAAGAAGGACCAATCGGACTGTGTCACCATTGAGTACATTATAGGCACGTAGCCATGTGTTCAAGCCTCTACCTCTTCATTTCGTATGAGGGAATAAGATTTACTTTATTGATCCCAAGGGTGAAATTCCTGAATTTTATTATGTCTTATATAGAAATACATTGCATGCTGTCTGATATCAATGCAACATTCCATTAATGGACTGAATGTATTTTTCTTATCAGTGACATTCACAGACCATTCGAGGGTCAGGCCCTCAGGGGGGCGTGGGGGTGTGGCTGACTGGGGGAGGATTTTGCATTATTATCAAAAAAATACACTTAGAATGTCAAAGGAGGGGATTTTGGGGGCACATTCAATATGAGATATTTCAGTACCTAATGTAAAGTAATTTCAGTACCTAATATACATTTTTATATTATAACTTTTGACTGGACAATACTGCTCCTTATGACCTCTGAAGAACCTTCTCTATCACGTCTTCTTCATCATGGGCTCCTGCTTTTGTCCGTCTCCCCATTACGGCACAGAGGAGGCACTTGCTCATCTGGAGAGGGACAAATCTCAGCCCATTACGCCACACTTCCTGTCTCTGCTAAGGTAGGGACTGATTGGCCTTTACATTGCCACCCCCCCCCCCCCCCAAGCAAGATGCTTACAGATTCTTGGCTTTTGCCGTGTCAGGAGCCAGGTTCTAGGTGACTTCCTACGCACCCTGTTGCTGTACCTGTCCTGCTTCTTGGCCGGGAAGAGCAAACGGCGTGTGGCGTGAGTGCAATGGCAAACCCGCTGGGGAGAGGTCATGGGGTCGCCGGTCACATGTCCTCACTGTGACCTCATTTACCCGTTATAGGGAACTGAATTACACACGTTGGCACTTCGGAGAAACATCCCGCGTTCCACAGAGTAACTGATATGAAATTCCTTTTTTTCCATCTTTCTGGACTGCAGTCAGAAATCTTAACTCGCGAAGTATCAAAGGTGGACACTCCAGTTCCAGAAAGTAGAAATCAAGGCCGAGATTTTGTTTTAACCAGCCAGTTGAATACTCTGTGACTGTAACTCTTTATGCTCAATTGGTCGATGGAAACGAAATCTTGGCCTGGATTCTTGCTTTCTGGACCTGGAACACAGCTCCCGTTTCTGGATGATTTTCTCTATCATAGTGAACACCCAATGAATCATGAAGGGTATTTTTATTGTCCCACAGAGAGCAGAGTGTAAAGGAACAGCAGGAGATGGCGGCAGCTGGGGCCAAGGTGGACCTGGCCCAGAAGCAGCTTGCCTCCCGCTATGCCGGCCTGATCTTGGGAGTGGGTCTGCCGCGGCACCATCACATGGCATGCGGGAGGTGGGCGCAGTTTATTTTTGCCAGTCTAACTGGCAAGCAGTTTCCAGTTACTTGATGTAAACTTTCATATGGCTGTCCACATCAGTCTAGTTGCACGAGAGGCACCACGCACTGAATACAATGAACTGTTCTGAGAAGCACCATAGCTGAAGTTTACGGTGGGAAAGTTCCTCACTTAATGTTTACACACTTGGAGGACCCATGGAGAAATGTGTAGCTGCTAGCAGTGGTAAAAGAAACAAGCAACACCTAAAACGAGTAGAAACAGAAAAAGGACAAAGCACATGTAAAATAATGTTTTGTGTGTTTGTGGGGGGGTCAGGGCGAGCCCTAGGGGGGCCTGTCAGGAGGAGTTTGAGTGCCCCTGCTGTGCGGGGATTATGTCATCCTGGGGGGTAGCTGTACGGGAGGCTCGTTACTGTCGCCTGCTCTTTTCTCTGTATCTTTGTTAAAATGCAAAACGTAATACAAGTGTGTGTCTGACACCAACAGGAGAAGAACGTCATCAACTTACAGAGACAGGCAGTTATTTGAAGTAAGTGTGAGAAGTGACCGCAAAGCTGAGAGGCAGGGCCAGGCCAAGGCTGGGCTGGGCTGCACCGCTCTGTCAGACTGGATTTGTGCCCCGTGTCTCAGTGTCTGTACAGCCTCATCTGTCATTGTGCCTGGCTGACGTTCGGACGTTCCGACCTGCCGGCTATCCAGCGGGAGGTGGGGAGACTGATGCGCTCGGGTACCTTCGCCCCCCATCTGAGAGCGAGGCCGGGTGGATGCGAGGAGGAGCCCGTCTGCAGCGGCTCCCCGAAACACGCAAAGGCAGAGGTCAAAGGTCATACCCGGCCACGTCCGGACCAGAGGTATGAAATAACACTCATCGCCTCGGCTGGTGCTAACTCTCTAAGGGACCCCCTCAGTTAGCACAGTGGCACCGCGGTTAGCACTGGGACCAGGGTTCGAGTCTTTGCT
>JAODKL010000047.1:9505685-9517781 GCA_026780765.1 Petrocephalus schoutedeni
GTGTGTGTGTGCGCGTGTGTGTGCGCGTGTGTGGGAGGGGGGGGGGGGGGTAGGTAATGCAGCCAGAGTCTCTTTCTGTCAGCTTATTTTTGATTTTTACTCTTTTTATGCCCTGCCTTTGATATAAATGACTGTGTAACCACCTCGATATACCGGGTAAAAAATATCCTCCTATTTATATAAGCTTATTTTGCAGTTCTGTATAGTCAAAGCATGTCATGTTGCCCCCCCCCCCCAATATGTCAATGACCAGTTTTGTTTTCCTCCAGTCACAGTCTTTAAATTTCTCGGGCATGTATACAAAACACAAAGCTGTGTCTAAATAGTACTGATGCCGGCTGCTCTCGCTCTTACTCATGAAGCGTGCATATTGCTCAAATCTTTCAGGCTTTGGAGGGAAAAAAGTGTTTACTACTTACTTTTGTTTATTAATGAACTTTATTTTCTCAATTGGTGAGTGGGTGGTGTGTATGTGTAAAGTGAAAGGTACAGTCATTAGACGAAAATGTTCTCCAGCCGAAAACCTGGAAAAACTTAAAACTTCATTATAGACACATTTGTGCCTCAGGCGGTCTCGTTAGAAAGGTCTGTGGCCTCACTTATAGTGTAATGATCCATCTAAGACTGAGCTGAGCCTCTGTGTCAGACGGACACAAAAATCTGAGCTTCCTACCGGCACTTGGGTCTTGGATGCACTCTGTGGTGCTACAGTCATCGCAGAACTTCAGTGCATGAAATCCGCTCTCGTCTCGGTATCATCCCTCAGTCACTATGCCAGGTGGCATTGAATGTTTTTCTCTGATTGTAAAGAGCACAATTTAAGACATGCCTAACCGCCATTGCAGTTATACTACAGGGAAATAACGCGTCTGAGGGGTGGAACTGAAGGACTGGTGTGTGAGTCTGTCAAACGTCCCTGGATGAAAAATTTCTCGTTTACTGCTTTGTGCAACAATACTTTCAGCATGGGCAGATTCATCTTGACAGATGGTAACCTGAAAAAGTGCATTCGCAGTCTAAACCTCTGACACATGGGAATGGTTTAATCTGCAGTGCAGGGGCCTCCCAGCCCACCTCAGAGCCTGCAGTTTGTATGCATTTGGTAGAAGTCTGCCAGGCGTTATGTAATCTTGGGGGGCGGTTAGGGGCAGTGGCTCTGGGCTCAGTGGTCTTCATTCCAGTCTGCAGGGTGCTCGCAGTCTTCCAAAGCTGCTGTTTGTCATTGTTACTGGGCTTTTCCCATAATTTTCACTGTAAAGAAGGGGACCAGTTGTTTTTCCATTTCTGTTTTTATTATTAAATGCCTGCAGTACGAGTGGCTACTGGCCAGAAAGATGCCCGCTGCTTACGTCTGCGGTACAAATGTTTGCCGGACAATGGGGGCCTGTAGCACAAAGCTGGATTTTTGGGTTAGCCAGATAACTTGTTGGAATAAAGCTAGTCTGCAATGGCAGGCCATGTAAACTGGGGTGCGTTAAACCTAACCTAAGTTATCTGGCTAACCAACAGATCTTGTTTCGTGATACAGGCCCTAGGTGTTTTCCTCCCCCCAGGTGCATAAATCCCGCCAGGTATTTAGGGGACCCCCCCCCCCCCCTCATGGACTTTGAGGGCTTGGGCGTGGGGCTGTGAACGGGAGGCCGCTTTGGCTGACGTCAGCCTGGTGGAAAATGGTATTTCACTGAGCCTTATAAGGCAGGGCCTCTCTCACCCCCCCCCCCCCAATTAACTTAGCAAATGGAAAGTTTTCAAGCATTACCGAGGCCGTCTGCTGCGTGCCTTTTACTGCTCTGCTGCGGTGTTTCATTTCCACGGAGGGGAATGTGCATGTGGTCTCCTTTTTGTAGATCTGCGCTTTATTGCCGTGAAAATGTAGGCGTGGCCCCGCCTGCTGATGGGGGAGCCTTGTGCCTGGCCCAACTCGCCACACGGATTATTTATTTTTCTATTATTTCTTCTCGCCTGCGATTGGCTGGGTCGCTCCACCTTGGCCCGCCCCTGCCAAAATTCCACTGGCAGGATGTTTAAGCAGTCTGTTAACTGGCCATACGATGGCTGTCTTTGTGCCACAGCGGACGGGAGCCTGGAGGAGGTGCGAGTTCTTCCAAAAGGACTAGTTTCCAGCCAGCGCAGACTCGCCCACGGCACAGACCTTCAAACATCTGGTCGCAAATCAGCTTCCCTTGAACTGCAGCTACAGGCTGCCGCCTTATCGTTTAATAAATGGCCCGTGATGTCTGACAGTGTCCAGATTTCACTTCAGACTGCTCGTGTAGATGGCGGTGACCGTGTCTCGCAGATAACCCCTTCCCTTTGAAGGTGATGTTGATGGCTGGGCTGTCCCCTTCAGTAAACGGGGAATTTGAGCGCTCTCTCGAATTTCACAACAGGTCTTCACTCTCGATCGTGAAAGACAGCCGGGCACCTTAATCGATGGAGTCATTTCCAAAGTACTGGTCTGTCTCAGTAGCCTCCTTATATCTGGTTGACTTTTCAAATTTTTTTTAATATGTGTTCACTCAAGAGCAGCAATAAATCTATGATCTAGACCAAAAAAGGTGCCCCACAGCCATAAGGCTCATGGTATTCTAGCCTTTTGGGTTCTTGGTAGATCCCAAAATTCAGATATAACTCTGTTCTTTCATGGCTGCCTGTGAATATGCTGTCCAGACTTGATGGATCTGAAAATTAAGGTTTTGAAACTTTTTTTTTTTTTTTTTTTTCTTTCTTACCATTTGCCGAACATCTTCTGTGAAGTGGCAACCTGACTTCCACCTGGAACATGCCTGCGGCACTTCGCCGCGTTTAGGGTTTACGTGAAATCTGCGGCAAATTTTTTTCAACAGGAAAGAGGTACTTCTCCTATCCCCCTGTGTATGCATGATTTCTTTTTAAGGCAGGCAGGGGTTTTATTTCGGATCAGGTACCTGGGTGTCGCAGACCTCAGGATTATAAGATCTGCATTTTGTCTTGCTCTGGCTGATTCGATTTCTCCGCTTCGTCGTCAAATTAGAAATGGTCGGCGGGGAATGGATAAGGAAGACTAGCGTACCGCATAGGGCTTAGTGACGTGACGAGATTTCCGGAAACCAAAATGGTTACTGACGTTATGCGCACCGATCTTAGAATATTTACCATAGCGGTCGATGCCTATATAACAGCTGTTCTACAAGCCTCACTGGGTTTTAAGCGGTACAGTTGACAGCGACTGCATAATTGTCGACCGGCTTGGTGGTGTTGGCGACGGGAATGGTACGTGCCCTGCCTAGCTAGACGGTAAAGTGATCAAGGAGTACGGAAGAAGTCTGGATAATGTAAATCCCTGACGTGATTCTGGGCTGGAGCACAGCGGACACACATTATATAATTTTCCTCGGACTTTCCAAAACCGGCCTTGGAATCAGGCCCTAAAAATACGACGCTATGTCACCGCGATTAAATATATTTGTTAAATATATTTATATATCAAGGAAAGGGCTTTTTGGCTTTTATAGCTATACTTAAATACTTTGCTCTAATAGGAATATAACTGATATTATAAAAATATGTGGATACTATAATATGGTCTATAAAGTACCCTAGGGGCTTATGCACTGGACTGGGAAAGTTCCCGCCATGAATTAATAAAAGGATTCAGCATTGCCCAGTGACACCTGAATTTGCTGAAATGCACCAGAAATTTTCACGGCAGGCAATGTCCAGTTACAAAGCGAGGTAGATTTTATTAGTTTTAGGACGTGCTGCTATAATTTGGTGAAGATGGTTTTTTAAGTAATAATTCATTTCTTTTGTTGCATTGTCTTTTGTGTGTATTGGGGCCTGACGTTAATGGCTTGAGCACATCAATGAATCTCCTTTTTATTTATGCTTGTTATATGGAGGTATGAATTCTCTTATTTGTGCTTAAATTACTTTCGGTATGCTATCATTTATATTGCGCAGGCCATTCCAGGCTAATCGTGGCGAAAGTTTTGTGGATTTTGCAGACACTGCAGCACAAAGCTATTTGGGCTTAAATGAAATGTATAAAATAGCCATACAGCAATAGCCTGGAGTTTTGTCTGCAGATTTCAATCAGTTAACCACAAGGAGAAATTTTCCCATGTTTCCAAGGCAAGCTGTGCAGATTTTAAAAGAGAAATAGTGTGCAGTTCAGTAGAAACGCCTCCCCTGTGCTGGGAAGAAGCGCAGCTTCTCTCTATCTCTCTCTCTCTCTAGTTTCTGTAAGCCATCCTAGTGAATCTGTACTTTCTTAGTAGCAGTTCTGGTTCATTGGTATTTCTGTTTCTGACTGTTGTAGGATGTTTACCATCCACTTTCTTTCCAGGAAGCTGTTTGTAGGCTGGTAAGTACATCCATGTTCATGGAAGTCGCTGTGAGTGTAGAGCTTGTTCTGGGTCGTCATGAGCCCACACGCACACGCGCACACACACGCGCACTCACACACACACCCTACCCTACCCTCAGTAGAAACATGTAATAGCTCCCCTAAAGTCTTCTCCTCTCCATCTTAGGCATACGGTGTTTGGCAGAGAATCATGCATCTGAAACCTGCCCAGACTGGCGTCTGTATCTCTAATTTTAAAGAGACTGTTCTCTGCTAGACTTTGACTTCAGTCCGTCAGTGTGAACGAGGCGATTGCTGCCAATCAAAACTGCATTCAAGGACTGATTGGCCCGTCATAGCCTCAAGGGCAGGCTAATATGGGCTGTCTAGCTGAGATGGGAGACCTCTATTGATATCCTATAAATCCCTGTCGTTTTCAGCTTGTTTCCTGCTTAAGAAGTGACGCATCACTGTGTCAGGTTTCTTTCATTTTAATGGGGCATATTTCTGGTGCTGTGTAAACTTTAAGTGTGCTACGCATGTCCCCCTTTCACATATGATGTCCTGAAGTGGTAGCTAAGTTTGTTTTTTGTGTGTGTTGCTATAGATCCTAAAATGCTGATTCTTGGTCATGGTTTAAAGGATCTCACAATCTCACAAGCTGACGATGGTCCAGTTAACAGCGGCACCCATCTTGGCAAGATTTAGTTCTGAGTTGTAATAAATTTAATGAATGCGTTGGTTTGACAGGGACTGTGGGCTAATTTGAACAGTGAAGTTAAGTGACATTGCAGGAAAAATAAGGGATCTCTGTTTCTCTTAACTTCCTGCTAGCTTTGAAAGATCTGAGGCCAGCACCACCACGTGCCAACAGAACCGCTGTGGTTGGCTGCTACGTGACACCCCCAAATCTCCAATAACTGGCTCTCGGACACCCCTGCGCTGACATCTCTACCCGAAACAAACTGCAAATTAAAGCTGTTCCTGTAGCCTGTTAGCGAGCTGCATGTCAAAGCTGTTTGGTGGTGAGATTCGGGGACGTCAGCTATAATTACCTTGTTGTTTTTTTTTTTTTTTTAATTAAAAGTAAATCCAGCTGAGTGATGCGCAAATCTCATCTATGAACTCTTGATGATGAACCGACATCTTGGCGCTTCTGTGTAAATATATTCATGTGTTGTGATGTAAGTTTATGGCTGTTTGTAGTATAGCTGACCTCTTAATCGCGAGTCAGTGTGTATGTGTAGGTGCTGAAAAGCTCCGACGACTTTGCTGTACTGTAGTTTCACCTGTTTATTGACCTGTGGTTTGCGATCAGCAGCGACTCTGTTTTGCTCGGTCTGATCGATCTCCCAGCCGTGTCTAGCCACGCGAGGTCTGAGGACCACACCAACCTTCAGAGAGAAGGAGCCTGTTGAAGCAGTGACATCTGGGAGGCCTGGAAAGGCCACGTAACCTCCCTGGCGAAGCTGAGGGATTGGAGCGTCCAGCGTCCACTCAACCAATGGAGAGTCGGGCCTGTTATGGGCGCAACGCTTGGTTGAATCCACATTCTCAGCATCCTGCTCGCGACCATATGGGCTGAGTAAACAGGCGACCTGGGCCAGGGATTGTGTTGGTTCTGGGAGACACTGCAGGCTGCTAACCGCACATTCTCGATGAATTACGGCAGCGGGAACGAGCGCCGTGCAGCGGAAAGTTGGGTTTGGCTGATGGGCTGAGGTCTCATTTAGCTGCGGAGTTTATCCAGCGATCTTCATCTGGTCTGTAATGAGCACCGAAAGTGTCACGGGGGCATCGTTCCTCTCAAGTTGTGGATTTGTCCCCCCGCCCCCCTCCCACACACACACACACACACACACACACACACACACACACAGCCCATCATCAAATGCTCTTGAAAGGCTGTTACCAATACAATACAATTTAATTTATATAGCGCATTATCGAAACATTACATTGTCTCAATGCGCTTTACCACCATTTAGGTATGCAGGGCAAATAATATCAGTTAGGCTTTGGCTGTACTCTGTACTAAAATGTTTTTATTGTACTAGCCGGAATAAAATAGCAGCGGTAGCTCGATGGATCTCTCGCTGTGACGCCGTAATGAATGGCCAGTTTTGTCGCAGCGGAGGCTCTCTTAAGGGCTTGCATAATGTACAGTAATCTGTGCGCCCTGCACTGTGTGCTTCCAGTGTGTCAGTTCACTGTGGGCACATTGTACTGGCTGGATTAGCCTGGAATGGGCTCGCGGCAGATGGTGTGCATGTGTAGGACATTTAGAGCGCACGCGCGTCTGTCGTCCCCTGTGCTCCTCCTTCGCTTTTCGTGTTTTGGGTTCAGAGGTCATCTCTAACAATAACACTGAGTTCCATGCCAGGCACGCTGGGCATATGTGAATCCACGGCGTGTCTGTGTGTCTATTTCCGCGTCAATGTCAGGCCGTCATTGGGCCTCTGCCAGAGAAGGCCCTGGATGTCCGGCTGAAATCCCACACGGCTGCCGCGTGAGAAATCGCACCCCCCCACCGTCATTAGCGCTGGCTAGCTGGGCATCTTGGCAGCCCGCACCAGGGGTCATCCGTGTGGAGCGGTATGACAGACACCCCCTTGCGCGTGGTGGGACGCGGGTGATAGCGGGAGTCATTACCGCGGACGCAGCACCGTGCCTGGGGGACCGGTCCAGCCTGAGACGGAGGCCTTTGAGCTGTTCTGGCGATAATGTGGGTCGTCTTTTTGGGTTAGCGGGTCGCTGGCCGTTGGGTGGGTTTCGGCACAGCCCAGGTGGCACTAAAGCGATGATCTCATTCTGGTTTAAGCTGCATCATCTCACAGCCTGTTCCTCCCCGCACACTGTGGCAAGCCGCCAGCCACCACCTTCCATGTAGCCGTCCACCTCCCTCGGTTCCCCCCCCCTCCCTGTTTTCGCTCGCCGGTCGCTCACTCCGTCCCTGGCGTCTCCCGTCTGGCGTGGACGGGAGTTTGGCTCGGGCTCGGGCTCGCCGACATCGTGCCAGCAGAGCCGATCTTGGCCGGCGAGCTGTTTTGTTTTGAACCTGCTGCTATATGGCCAGTCAAGAATAGAGCGACATGTCTGCCAGACCCCAGTGAAAATATTACAGCACAATACGTCCTTTTATCGAGGCCCGCTTGTACTAACAGGCTGCGGCCTGTCGCTTTGGTGCCAGAATGTTCCTCCTGCCAGCGTGTTTCGGACTTTCTTTTTTTTTTTTTTCCCCCCCTCTTTCAAACGTGGATGTTTTATGGTAGTCATCTGAACGTTTTAGTCTGCTTGGCGGTCGAAGCATCTTTTGTCAAATGATTGCATCGGCAGGCTTTTGTTAGTTTGTGGCAAATTGCGAAGTGGCCAGAAATCCAACATGTGTACCCCCACCCCCATTTGAAGCTTGTTGGAATGTTATCAGCACCTCCGCCCAGGTGGGGGCCATATGTTGCTGGGATGGTGCCCTGCTTGGCCCCTTGGGACCCAGCCTGAACCCCCACACCACTGGAACTCTGCTGTCTGATTCTTTGTTGATCCTGGGACCCTGAATCTCATCCAGCAGCAGGGCTGAGCTAATACTACAAACAGACGGCGTGCTTCAGTAGGAAGACGTGCCAGCCTGTAATCATTATGGAAGCTGCTTGGGGATGTTAGAGGAAGACGTTACCTTAAGAGACTGGCATGCCCCGAGTTCACAGGTATGAGGCGAAATATTCATTGCGGATGCTTTAAGTCGTAGTCAATTCAGACGACTAAGAACTGTCCAACCCAAGTATTTAACAAATCATTGCTTTTTTAAAAGGGCATAATGTTTTACTTTCCACTTATCGGTATAACTGAAGCCTTAGCTTTTCATTTCTTGAATTTAGCAGCATGTTTTATATATTCAGTTTGAGGATGCCATCCTGGATCAGCCTGTTAACCGGCCTGCATGACATCCTCATCACACCTCCGTGAGGACCCGGGGCTGCCCTTGCAAGTGCCTGATCTGGACTGTCAGGGTGTGCCCTGGCTAGTGGCATATGGAACTTCCCCCCAGGTGCTCTGCGTATTGTGTGCATTCCCCGGCATGCTGCGGTCATCTTCCGGCCCGTCTCGTTCGCTCTCTTCCTCCGTCGTCACCCTCTTTATTCTTCCATTGTCGTCCTGTTGTTTCCTCCTTGTGTTCGGTCTTCCCCTCGGTCACCGCGGCTCTTTCAGTCCAGCGCCTTGGCTCCTTCTATCCTTGCTGGGAAAATCCTCTTAGATGAATGGGCGGGAATTGAAATTCCGAGGCGGTATGGGTAAGTCGCTGAAGCGAAATAAATGCAGGGTTTCTTCCCAACCCCACATTTTTTATTGTGTGAGATGACGCCTGTGATGGCAAATATGACGGCGGCCGCGTGAGAGTGGCGGCTATCTGTGTTTCCCGCCATCACCGCCCCCAATAAGTGGCCCCCAAGTCTTCTCAAGCTTCTCCCCATCTTCCACCAACTAAGTTAACGGTTAAAAACAAGCTGTGTTTGTGTATTTAGTATCTGTTTGTCTGATCAGCAGATCGGGTGTGGTTTGTCTCCGTGATGCTCTGCAGAATCTCAGTCTTTACCAGCCCGATGGGGTCAGATTTCCACGCCGCCGTCTTTGTCTCAGATGGATGGTTCTGGCCGGGAGCGAGCTTGTGGAATTGGCCGGGATCCTCCGAGGCAGCCTTCTGCTGGGAAGCAAAGAAGAACGGAATGAGCCGGAGTCGGAGTGGAGTGCTGTGCTTAATGTGCAGCTTCAAAGCGGTTTGGAAAAAGTCATCCTTGGCTTGGCTTAAGATGAGCTTTCAACTAGCAGCTAATTTGCGTGGTGGACTCATAGCTGGTGGGGATTTTTTTTTAAAGCAAGGACCAAGAAGCAAATGATGATTTAAATTCTGGGGTTTCTGTTAACGTTTCTGTTAGTGCTGATGAGGATTATTGGGTACATTAGGACGACGGCAGACTTTCAGGCAAGCTTCTGAAAGGAGCTACCATTGACCATCTCTGTGTACCCTTGCAAGTTGTGTGCGTGGCTTTCTCTGACGATACCGTAATGGTGCTGACCAAACCCTTGGAGATGCCTACCGGGGACTGAGGTCTTTCATGTGGTCTGCATCCCAGAGGTTTTTTTCTTTTTGGTAGTAAACAAATTTGGGTTCCTGTTGACTGTTATTGAATGGTACCTTTATGTATGGAACTGGTTCGTGGTTTGTGTCTTTGACCAAAACTTCTCTGCATGATCTGCCAGGCTGCCCACCAGCGGACCCCTGGCCTGGCCAGGTACATCATGGTTTGGCCAGGTACATCGTGGTTTGGCCCATCTCTATCACCTTCTTGTTTCTGTTCCTATCTTCAGATGTCAACCCAGACTGGAGTATTAAGCATATTCAGCGTTACAGTTACAGTTGCAGTACGGCTTTTCTTAATCAGTTTCCCTTGGAAGAATCCAGGAAACTTCAAGTGAATTATGGTGATACACCTAAATTACCCTAATTCCTGTTTTGCCAAGTGGTTTGAGATGTAGTAAATGTTTACAAAGCCATGCCGGGGGCAAGTGATGAGTCCATCCTTCCCACTGCTTGTGGGAAGCAGCGTTGCCAGTTTCGGACGCGGTAGCAGTTTGGCAGATGTTTGCTTGCTTTTCCGAAGCATCTCGTAAAGGAACTGGCCAACTGAAGGCTCTCTGTGCTCTTTATAAAATGGCAACTTTGGGCGCAAGACCGGTATCTATCCTGACGGTAATGGCAGTACCTTTCAGTCTGTAATCAGTCAAGACCGGTATCTATCCTGACGGTAATGGCAGTACCTTTCAGTCTGTAATCAGTCAAGACTGGAAACATTTTGGTTGGGAATCTTCAATGTGTGTGTGGCCTCTGCTGCATTATAAATAATACTTTAATCTATCGTTTGTTACTTTATAGTGCATTAGTGACTGAAATTCATTCTCGATTTATAGATTTGTACACGTATGACCAGACTGTTGGTTAGGGCTGCCCGATTATTGCAAAAAATCATAATCATGGTTATTTTGGCCAATATTGAGAATTATTTATTATGTATTATTTATTAGAAAATATTAAACTTAAAAAAAAAAGAAAGAAAATGACTAGCTGGTAGGGTTCCTTCTTGAACTCTAAATATAACACCCAAGAAACAAAATAAAAGGGGGCTGGAATGGAGTGTGCCAGATTTGTAATGCAAGACAAAACCGGAGCATCATAACAAAATGAAATTTGGCACAATTGTTTTATTTTGATTTTTGTTTTGATAATCATTGGAAGTTCAATTAATTGCCAAGCTCTGCTGTCGGTTGCCAGTCATACCAGGTCACACTGCTAACATCCAGCTAATGCGGCTGTTGCTCTGAGCTGGTTTGTTTAGCGACTGCGCTGAGGTCGGCCACTTTGCTTTGGGGTTTCCCTTGTGGCCTATCCTGCTGTTCAGCTTGCTGTGCTTCCGAAATGGCGAATTCCCGACTGTTCCCGTCTTCGCCGGCACACCACCTGTGTTTGTATAGCCTTGGGGGAAATGGGTTAGAATGCCTTAAGGCCTCCTTTCCCAGCCCCAAGCTGAGCCGCCTGCTCGCTGTGTCAGCGTGTAGCCGCCTTCCTGCCGACAGGTGTGGGGACGCTCTCCCGAAAGACATGGCAGCATTGTTAGCGGGTTTTAGGTTTGGTTTGTCTGGGTCTGCTTAATCACAATGAATTGGGAGTCGATGGGAGGTCCGTTATGTTTTATATTGCTTGCGTGTGTGTGTGTGTGTGTGTGTCTGTGTATGTGCGTGCGTGTGTGTGTTTATGTATGTATGTGCGTGTGTGTATGTATGTGTGTGTGAAATATAAACAGATTGTTTTAATAGCATATGTTTTAAATATGACTGACTGTTTCCTCACCTGGCTGTTCCGTCCCTCCACCCACATGAAAAGATTAGGGAATTCACATTTAGGAAACCTTCAAACCCTCATTGGGAAAGAATGTCTTTTCTGACTGATGGCAGGCCAGTGGACCGTGGATGAGCTTTGAGATTTGCTGTTTTTTCCCCCTGACAATTACAGAGCACCGATGAAATGATGAGTTCTGCTCTCGGCAAGTGCAGCTTTGATCTGTGATCTTTTTTTATGAGCCAGGAATTTTTGTCTCCCGTTTGGCTGCTTCGCGAGGGTTCTTGTCAGTCTGGGTGGCTTGCTTGCAAAAGGCTCTGGCGCATTGTGGTAAACTGATCAGCATGCCAAGCTGTTCCTGGTCACACCCGACACTCTAGGTTTGCACCTTCCAGTTTGGACTGCATGGATTGTCTGCTTTGTGGTATGTTAAATCCAGTGAGTGTCTTTGGGGGGAGGGGGGGGGCACTTTTACTGAACCAGTTAGCCACTAGGGGTGCTAATTTGCACTGAATGGTCACATCAGAGAAACCTGGTCTGGCTAAGTGTTCCATTTGGATTGTATGTCACTAGGGTGTATTATTATCTATTAATAAAGATTATTTTAAGTGGTGGGGCATGGTTGTAATTATCTGTCGTGCAGAGACTTCCACAGACGTCTTCCCCCTTTAAATTGAGCTGACACCAGATCAGAGGAGTCGGAGGCTTAGCATTTGGTTACATGCTAATGGGTGACATTTACCAAATGCCGGCTGTGTTTTGTTTCCTCTCTCTTCATTTCAGAGTTTTGCAGGTTAACACTCTCTTTTACCGTTAGCTTTCCACGTGCCCATTGCTTGGAATTTGGTACTTGTGTGTTTTTTTAAGCACGGCGTATTCG
>JAODKL010000047.1:9517881-9528982 GCA_026780765.1 Petrocephalus schoutedeni
CCCCCCGCCCAGTACCGGCCTAACCCCTCAGGCCATTTTGGGATTTTCCCACCTGAGCTCCTTCGGTCTGGGATGCATATTTGCAAGGAGGGCGCCTGTCCTCTGTGTGATCCCACACAGGCAGCACGGAAAGCGGTCGGGAGGGCAGAAAGATGCCATTTCATGGCCAAAGCTAAACCTGTGTCGCCTTGTAGATAATGACAAACCTCACGTTCCCCCACGGTGGGAATTCATCCAGGGAGCCACGACCGGGCCACGTTTGCCGTCCTGCCAGGCGCAGGGCTCCGGCATCCTGGCGACTTTGCAAGGTGGCACCAAAAGCATGCCAGGCGCACGGGGCGTGGGACCGCGTGGCGCGCTGTGGCCTGCAGGCTCTCAGTGGGAGCTCAGGCTCCCTTGACGATGCTGTGATTTACGGCACGGTGCAGTAAACGGCCTTCCTGCTTGCAGCCTCGTTTGTGCTGATTTTTTTTTTTTTCCTCCTCAAGCAATAAATAGCTGCTTATCACGGGGGGAAAACGTCTGATGTCGTTAGAATGAGTCCCCTTTCTTCCCCAACGGAACTAGCTAAATGAGAACTTTTAATGTGGCACTTCGCTGATTTATGATTATTATTTTTTCCCCTCCTGCTGCAAGGGTAGAAAGTAGTGTACCAAAGCAAAATTTAAAAAAGTCAAAGCCGCTTCCCAGTGTATAATGTTTCAGAGCGGACAAAGGGCATCTGGTTTCTAGTCTCCATATCAAAAGCTGTTAACCGGGCCTGAAGTATTTCTCGGCTCCCAGGGCCAGAGCAGGAGGAAACTGGAGATGGATGTGTGTGCTCTGTTTATATGATCATTTGCATAGCGGCACCAAACGTGTCCTGCGAGGGCGTGTATGCGGGCCTGCACCTTTCTGCCATGTGCATGGAAGCAGGCCGGGGAGAATAGTAGCTAGCATTACCATAATCTGGCATAATCGTTAGTTGTTTGGTGAAGTCGTGTGAGTGAATTAGATTACAGAAGGGAATCTCCTGTGACGTATGTAGGAAGTGGCGTTGCTTTTCTCAGAATGGTACAGACACTGGTGGGACTCTGAATAATAAATGAATGGCAGTAGGCCTGGCCAGCTGCTGACTGTGGGGGCTACAGGGGGCCTTTTAAATCTCTCAAAACGGCCCCTGTTATGTAACGCTCTACTGCCCTATATAAGGTCTGACTTTTGAAGTACAGATTCTTTGATGTGTGCAATGGGGGGTTGATTTTGACATTAAAATATATTTGAAAGGCATAACCATTTCATTCTCTGGAAGGTGAGACTTTAAATGCCCTTATGAAACCGCAGTGTTTACAGTGGAACCCCCTGTCCCCTGTTTCTGGCAATAGTAAAATTTGACTTTAAATGCTTCACACAGGAAGTAATAGTGGGGGTTGGAAAGGAAATCGTCAAGGATGTTTTCAGTTGGCTGGAAGTCATCAGGAAAACCTGTCGCATCTGCCGTATTTATGGGTTTGGGCTGTGCGATTGTGCAGCGCTTAGCTTAGTCAGGTGTCGGGCGAGAGAGTCAACAAGCCGCGCGGCTGTAGGGAGCGCGGCTGTCTAACCAATTAGTGAGGTGTCGGGCGAGAGAGTCAACAAGCCGCGTGGCTGTAGGGCAGTAGGGCGCGCGGCTGTAGGGCGCGCGGCCTGTTGACTCTCTCGCCCGACACCTGACTAATTGGTTAGTCAGCCGCACGCCCTACAGCCGCGCGGCCTGTTGACTCTCTCGCCCAACACCTGACTAATTGGTTAGTCAGCCGCGCGCCCTACAGCCGCGCATCCATGTGCGCTCACTTCCGGACCGCCGCAGTCTTCCTGGTGTGGCTTTGGCTGCCTTTGACCGGCTCTTTTCATAAACCTACACTCTTGCTTTGGATAGGCCTTTCTCAAATATTTTTTATTTATTTTTTTTTTTATTGACAAGACCTCAGAAGCCGAGTCGGAAAGCACACTCTGTCCCCTGCCATGTGTATATACCCTTTTAGAGTAAAGTTTATTTCACATTGCCACACTAGGTTACTGTCTAAACATGTAATGCTAATGTGAGTTTTCTCCAGAAAATAGTTTGGTTCTCAGCGGACGATAGCGCGGTAACCTTTGCTTTGCCTAGTATGCTCAGGATTCCAATACATATACTCAGTTTTGTAATATGACTGATAGTTTAGCTCTGAACATCTGAAGACGGCAAACACAGGATACTTCGTAGGATGGTACCGTATTTAAAAAAGGAACTGGAGGGGAAGCTCGTGTTGTAAATGTGTTCGCAATTGAGCAGAGCTGAAATAAGAGCACAGCGGCCTGTCCGGGTTCCGTCTGCGCTCAGGTCGCCGCATTAGAGCCGCGTGCCAGTGAAACCGAGCTCTGCGGTAGCAAACAGGAAGGGTCCGAAGAGATGTTTCCTGTTTGGCTGGAGCTCTGCCAGGCCCTCAGACCTGAAACCATGCTCCCCATCGCGCGCGCACACACACACACACACACACGCAGACACACACACACACACACAGAACACACACACACACACACGCACACACACACACACAGACACACACACGCACACAGACACTCACACACACACACACACACACACACACTTTTCCAGGCTCCCTAACACAGAAATATCCAGAACTTACTCGTATGACAGTCCGTGTTCTGGCTCAGAACATGCAGATCACACATACCGGTTCAGGTTTAACACGCCTGTCTGCGCTGTTCATGTCACAGGTCACATGACCGGTTGACCTGCCGGTGCTCACCGTGTCCATTCCCTACTGTAACATGGCCCACGGTTTAAATCCTGGTTTTCTACCATAACTGCAACATGAGAAGTCTGCGGGTCCCTCTCCCACTATGCCTGTGTGGACATTCCCAAAATATACGCTTTCCCGCATCACAGACTATGGGAGAATGGTAATCTCTGATTTGTTATGCATTTTTATTAAGCCGTGTGTCAGCCCCGTGTTCCTTTCTCACTGTGTGGGATCAAGAGATGTCTTATTATTGTCAACAAAGAGAATATCTTTGTTTCCCTGTTAAAAACCACACAGGAGGCAGAGCAAACCCTGTTATGTTTGGAAGAGCCTCATTGTGTCTGTTCCTTCCTGTACGATTTCCAGAGGATTTGTTAACATCTTTGTATTCCGTGTGTGAGTACAAGTAATTTCAATGTGTATTATGAGTTAAACCTCCAGAAGCTGATAATGTAATGGACCCGTCTGAAAATGCTGACTGCAGACCGCTGCTACATTTCGCACTGGGATAACCAGTAGGGGAAACGTCCTCGCATTCCTCCCGAAACAGAGAGAGAGATGGTATGTTTAGTTTACGGTTTCCACAGAAAGTCCTTATAAAAATGTACTTGACCACTTGTGAATAGACCAATTCACGAAGCAAGCTCCCCCTCTCCAGTTAGTGATTGTGACTTACCAGTCTGTTAACGCTTTCTCATTATCTGTTTAGTTGCCGCGAAAGCCAGTGATGTCCTTATCTGCGGTGTCTGGTATCTGCAGAATACCCGCATTGTCTCTCTCGTGAAAGAACCTACCCGTATATCAGTCTTCAAACTGTGTAAATGAACCGAGCCTTGTTTATAATGTCAATGTGGAAGTGAGCTGGAATACGTCGTTTTGGTGGAGACCTCCTCGCTGGGGACAGGGGCACGATTCCACACCGTTCTGAACCTAAACGCCCCGAGCTGTCAGGTAGGATCGCCTCGCAAACATCTGGCCTTCGCTCCCGGCGACCGTCCGGCCTTCGCTCCCGGCGACCGTCCGGCCTTCGCTCCCGGCGACCGTCCGGCCTTCGCTCCCGGCGAACGTCCGGCCTTCGCTCCCGGCGACCGTCCGGCCTTCGCAGGGGGAGGATTGAGCGGTTTGTGTTATTGGAATGCATCAATCAAACAATCAAATCAGGCAAACCAAATGCCTCTGAAGTGATTTTGCTTGAATAACCCTGACTGACACTTAATTGTGCTAGAATTGGTTTTGCTGTTGTTGTTTGTTTGTTTGTTTGTTTGTTTATTTATTCATTTATTTTTGCCTCATTGTACTGTTGAGAAATGGCATTAAGGAAAGTCACGGACTTAAATCCATGCCGCTAATCATGCAGGATTCTGACATGGACCCCCATGCCGCTAATCATGCAGGATTCTGACATGGGCCCCCATGCCCCTAATCATGCAGGATTCTGACATGGGCCCCCATGCCCCTAATCATGCAGGATTCTGACATGGACCCCCATGCCGCTAATCATGCAGGATTCTGACATGGGCCCCCATGCCGCTGTACAGCGTCTTGGCTCGTGTGCCTCAGCCAGCGAGGACCGACACTCAGTGATGGGTCATCGTTCTTGATCTAGTTAGTTTTTCTTTAGTTTTTGTTACCTCCCCCCGCCCCTCCTGGAACTGATGTGGGTGGTTTTGCCTGTGAAAGGCTGTTAATTGGTTCCTGTTCATCAACACTGGGGGGCTAATAAAATGGGTCTGGCGGGGGTCTGCCTTAGTGTCTTGCATATTAAAGTGGCCCCCTGGGCGAGGTGTGGCCCCACAAACATGTCGGAGCTCTTGGGGCTACAGCGGCAAGCTGGCGGAGACCCATAGATGTTCCACGTTTTTGCTCCCGCCATGCTCCCCACCAGACAGCCCACAATTCTGCTCCCCCAAAAGCGTGGAGACTGTGTTGGGTCTCCAAGGCCCAGATTGGGAGACCATGCCATAGCCATAGGTTCACCTTAGAGCCCCGAACCATTCTGTCCCATCGCCTTGTTTACTAGAAAGCCCTTAGCTGCTAATTTTTGATTATTCAAAAACGTTACACCAATTTTCAGCTCTGCCCAATAGTGAAAACCAAAGCACTGAAAGCTCAGCATTGATTTTGCTATTTATTCAGCCACTTAAGGCTTCGATCAGATGCTGTCGGGCCAACAGAACAGTGTTGCCGTTGTGTGCTGAAGCCTGGATGATGTGCGGTTTCCCCCTCAGCTGCTGCACATGCTTGCTTCTGACATTTAAAGTGGCACTTGGCCGATCAGTGCCTTGCTTTGAGGATAACTGTGCACAATGCTCTCCACAGTGGCTTTAAAGTGCTGCCTGGACTCCACTCTATAAAGTGCTACCTTTCTGCAGCTGAGGTGTGGCGTAGATGTGCTCAATGATCTCAAACGCTGCTCCTCAGGTTGGCATAAGGTCGGAGGTGGCCTCGTTTCAGAAGGTGTAACCATGAAGTAAAAATAACAACATAAAGTGTCACTGGCAATCTGGCATATGCCCGGGAGGTAACAGACCGTCATCAGTTCTTGCAGGATGAGCTCTCGGTCATTTCCTGTTGTTCAGCCATTGGGTCAAAGGTTGTGACTTAACCCCATGCACACATGTGGGCTCGACGCAGGGGGGATGTACATGCCGAGATTATACCTGACCTGCAAAGGAGTCTAAAGGAAAAATATCACATGCACTCAATTCAAGATATTTGGGGAAAGAAAAACATTTAGTGTCAAATATAGTGTTAAACGTGACACCCCCCAAAATAGAACTCTTCAGATTTAGTTGTTATAAACAGTGATTTTTTTATTTATTTTTTTTTGTTCAAGTGAGATTAGTCATGAATTCGAACATTTTGACATGGTCTAAATTTGTACATATTTAGTTCTGACTTCATTAGAAAGTCCCAGCATCACTTTGAAGCAGTTTCTTGTTTTTTTCCCGTTTGAGACTTCTGCAGATCTAGTCTGACCATTTGGCTTCTCACTTGCCCACAATGCTTTGAATTACCTGGTAATTTACGTTGATTGGTGAGCAAGGAGGAACACGGACATTGCTTCCCATACAGTATATATCTGCTGCGTTACAGAACAGGAGCATATAGGAAGTGAGTGAGATTTAAACTTCTGATTTGTTCACATCAGTGCTTGTTTGCATGTCCCTCCCCTGAGCTGGATCACGATGCATTTTGGGGCAAATCATCGAAACCATTCAGGCTGACTGAGTTTCCTTCAGTCTCTTTTGATGTCCCTTGCGGTTTGCCCGGGAACCGAGCTTGAACTTTCTCTTCGCAGTTTCATAAGTGGAATTAGGTTCCGTGGGAAGAAATAGCTTTGGGAGCGAGTGTCAGCTCCAGCTGACACGCCAATGGCAGAGAATCCAGAGAGAGGAGAGGCGTACTTCTCAGAGGTGCCTTACCTTCTGCTTGGCCGTGAATCTGTGCCAGGAGTGAAGGATGGTCAGGTATCGCCATGTTAGCGGGGTTCTGCAGCCGCACGGTACGGGAGTGACCAGTTACTCCAGATTACCTCAGCAGGGTTACAGTACTGGTCTGATAGTTTCAAATTCTTGCTGTCAAAAACCCAAATTAGTTTACTTTTAATAACGGACAGTCTGTCATATGTTTTTTGTATATTTCTGCCCAAAACTCTCATTCTTATTCCATCTGTGACATTTTCGTATGTACCAGTTTTAAGTGAGTTGGGGAAATCGAGCCTGTAGGCCTATCAGATCAGGAAATCTAGCCTGTAGGCCTATCAGATGTACATTTTACAGACACCTCTGTTTTAGTCTGAAAATCCCTGATTATGAAATTCTGGCTTTAAATCAAGATAAGATTTCCAAAATGTATGCAGGTTCCTTGCTAGGGGTACCTGGAGGCCCCGATTCAGTTTTGATGGTACCTGCAGATGGTCACTCGCCAATCTCTCCATCACTGGACTTCCCCTCAGGGCAGATGAAGGCCGTTTTCCCTCCGGGACCACCGCACTCCTGTCCTGTGTTTACATAGCCCTTCAGTTGACGGGTCACGACCTCGGCGCAGAAATTGCATGCGCGGTATGAGTGTGTTTTAAAACAATGGCGTGATAAGATGGCCAGGCGCTGATTTGGTTCCCGAGGGGATTTTGCACCCATTGCAGATCATTGTCTGAAACAAGACGTTCTTGTCGGGAGTCCCCACTCATGTCAGCGATGGCTTCAGGATCAGATAACGGCTGAGTAAATGGGCCTAATTGCTAGTCATTGAGCCCGCAGCAGCGAGTTACTAATGGGATAATGTGGGGGAATCGAGCTCTGCCCCCCCCGTGCCCAGTAACGCGCCCACGTGCCTCCAGCCTCGCCGTGCCGTTTGTCGACTCTGCAGCTTTCCTTCATAAAACACTGTAATCGAAGGTCTCACTGTGTTCGTGGAATTCCAGAGCTGAGGGGGCAGGTTGCTTTTATTTAAAAAAAAAAAAAAAAGGTGGTGGTGGGGGTTGGAGAGGGGATTTGAGGGTGGGGCAGAGACAGGAAGCCTGGTCAGGTTTTCACAATGGAGGGGCGCTTTCAGGGAGAATATCAATGAAATGATTATACCTGCTTAGCCCATAGTCTCCATTTGTTTTTAATTGTCCCGAGACTTTAATTTATGACCCATAAGTGTTTGGATTGAATCTCGCTAGTGTGCAACTTTATTGGAGCTCCTTCTAAAAGGGAGTCCAGCATTTTTGGGAGTTAGGGAGGTTTTAGGGCTTGCTGGATGTTATTAGACCCTGTTGTGAAAGGAGAGTTATGCCTTTGACGTGCCTTTTAATAAAGGAACTTGCAGGCGGGATGCAGCCAGTTTCAGGAATGAAATCTGTGTCTCCCCCTCCTTGGGTCTCCTGCATGCTTTCTTTTCTTTCTCCCCCCCCCCCCCCCCCCCCCAAATATTTCATGCATAAAAGTCTCTATGGAGACGTCTCCTGCGGGGCGGCTGCTCGTGAAATGGAGACGTATCTAGCGCGATGTGACTGCAGCGCGTTCCCAATAATGGGGGCTGGGGGCTGGGGGCATGTGCCACGTCACAAAAGGCAGCTTTCTCTTTTTTTGGGTTTCGGGTTTGCCCCGGCATGCTGACCCCAAGGAGCACGACCCCTGTTCCTGCTCCTTAGCCAGAGAATCGCCGTGCTGTTTATTGGTCCAAGTCAGACTCGAGCCTGGGGGTCTCTGAAGTGTTCAGTGACCTTTGTCCTCCAAGTGTGGGCCGCTCGACCTTCAGGGCGTCTGGTGCTCAGGTTCTGAGGCTCTGTGTGTGGCCCTCAGGTGGAAGGGCAGACATCTGGAAGTCGCTTGGGGACCCAGACCCGGCTGCGGTTCTGCGGTACCAGACTGGTACTTCCGTCCAAGCGCTTCTGACTCGATACAGGCGACTGAACAGCGTGCAGCCGGCTCCCAAGCTCTGGCTGATTGGCGTCTCCCGGTGCCCAGTCGTGGTGCATCACCAAGCACTCGGCCAGAAGTGGATAGTTCAGGTCCAGGTCCAGAAAGTAAGACCAAGACCAAGATTTCGTTTCAGCCAACAAGTGAATGTGAGTGAATGCGACTCTTTAAACTCAACTGGTCGGTTGAAACTAGATCTTGGTCTGGATTTTTACTTTCCGGACCTGAACTCTGCACCTCTGCACGCAGATCAGGTGGCAGTTGGCTTTGTCGTCGGCTCCAGTCCTTCACGCCGTCTCTGCATTTCTGTTGGTAGTTTTGGTTTCTAATGTTAATCGTTGGATAAGGCGTTGCACCCTTCACCAGCGAGTTCTGGCTGATCTGTTGAGGTCCTGTTTGCACTGTTATTCATGACGTACATCTGAAGGTGGATACTCTCCTCCTAGAGCTTTACTCCATGTAAATATCCCTCCATGTTTACAGCAGGGATTCTTAACCTTTTTTTTTCTTTTCCTCGGAATAATGATATTGAAATACCTGTGATTTCTCTTGGGTACTGCTGTGGATTGTCGCCTGCATTGAAAAGCAATGCTACGTGGCTTAGTGAAAGTGAAGGTGTAAGTGTTCGATAGGCCCCTGGCAAGTCTCTGCGGAGTCCCGGTTAATGAGCCTGGGCTGCGATGGTGTGCGGTGTGACTGCCGTGCGCCCGGGTGCGTGTGATCTGAGCTCACATTGATGCCTTTGCTGCTTTCTCTCTTTAATGAGCGGGGATTAAGGCATAGCTGGTCAGAGGCCGTGTCGGAGCGGAGCTCAGCTGGCGGGGGACTGCGTCCTTCACGCATCTCCTACCCAGTCAGATTATTCTTCTCAGGTAAACTATTTGTGCCCCCATAATAACACCGTTGGCTTTTAAAATGTGTGCAAATGCAGATAACTCCTTGGGGTTGTGATGACGTGTTTTGGGGAATGGCATTTAGGTGTTGAGTGGTCTGGGTCTGTTTATAACTGTAGTTACTTTGAGGGTTCCTGCTGGCAGTTAATAAGGAACCACTTTCAGTGAATTACGTTTGTAAATATGATCTGTCTTTATCCCTGAAGGGCATCTCAAGAACTGATCTCAGCTGTTTATTTTTAAGTGAGGATCTTTACGTCTTCATAATGACTGCTAAGCCGCAGATTTTGCATAGCAATGCAGAAAAGGCACTTTGTATATACATACCTTCATATTGTAATAGAACTCGAATTGTAAAAACAAGATGTAGTAACGTTTGTCTTGTATGTTCCTGTTTCTTGCTGTATGTAGTGTCAGGGACGGATTACGGACCGGGCCAGCGGGGCCGCTGCCCAGGGGCCCACACAACCCATAATCCGTTCCTGTGTAGTGTACCATGTTCTGTATGAATGATCTTATCGAGCCAGCTGCTCATGTTTTTTACACTAAATATCTGATGTGCACTTTGATCATATGGATGAAATTTCAGTCCCTTTAGCTATGAAGCAGTCACACCTTTTACGCCCTAGTAGTTTTTGTACTTTAAAAAAATAACAATTGTCCCCCACCCCGTTTGTGGGGCCCTCTCTGCCTTTCCCGCCTACGAAATCCCTTCCTTCTGTTGTCCATCTGACTGATGTATTTGCTTGTTTTGTAGCTGAATGATTCAGCATTGGGACGTATCGTCTGAGTGACACACAGACACACACGCGCACACCGGCAATTTATCACCGGTGCCTTTGTGGGGGGTTTTCAAAGGCACGGCCACTCCGTGGCGCGTGGGGCAGGGCCTCGACGTCTCCGTCAACAGGGGTAACCATGGCCCCTGCCGTGCTATGTGACCGGGTCTCCGAGGAATGGGGGGGTGGGGGGATTAAAAGGGGGTGGAGGGGCAGGCGTCTCCCCATCGGTCAGGCCTGCGAGGTGATGTGGTGGCCAGTTAGTGGCTGGCCCCTGTTTGGGCCCCACCTAACAAAGAGGGGGGGGGGGCAGCCCCCCCTGTTTGGGCCCCACCTAACAAAGAGGGGGGGAGGCAGCCCCCACATCTCTTGTTGCCAGGTAACAATGGTGGCTGGGATGCTGCCAGGTGTGGCAGTCTGTTCTGTTCTCTCTCTGTTTGTGGTCGATAAACTTTATCAGAACGATGTGAGCGACTCGTACTGGCGACTTATTACCATCGACGAGTTCTATTTTCTAATAACAGCAGCCATACAACGCAGAACTCAATCGCATGTTTAAATGCACGATGCAGCCACTCTTTATATGCATCCGCTCTGCGTCCAGCTGTGGCCCCCTTCTCCTGGAGAGGGTCACGTGACACTCCCGCCACGCCAGCTTGCGTCCCGGCTGTGCGTCGGCTGATCTGTCACCGCGAATGGGGAGCAGTGGGCTCTCTGTGGCCATCAGCGCCTTCAGACGTGGATGGTTTGCGTTTCGGTCCAGCTGCTTGTCTCTCAGAGGAGACTGATCATTCCATGCTTGGCTGCACTGTTACAGAACCACCAGAACGGTCATTTATGTCATGATTAAAATAATTGCAATGCCTTTCCATAATGAGTATCACATCCTTATCTCTACAGATTGTGTTTGAGTGAGGGAAACGCTGTGTGTGTGTGTGTGTGTGTGCGCGCGCGCGCATAGTCACACTTTCTTGGTGCCGTCGGTTTCGGTGTTGAATCTTGTTTCGTCTGCTAACATTATAAACTTCAACTTCTAAACATTTTCCTTCATCTCTGACTGGCTTTATTTAAAAACCCTGGGGATTACCCCCCCCCACCACCACCACCCCCTTACCCCAGTGTGCTGGATCATGTGAGCCGCGGTATATTTATGCCGTCCCAGTTTAACGTGCTTGCTCTGGTGCTACATTCGGCTATGGTTCCAAGGTGCCGTGGCGCAGTCCGCCGCGTTAACCTGCTCCGTGTCTCCCCTTCCT
>JAODKL010000047.1:9529082-9539413 GCA_026780765.1 Petrocephalus schoutedeni
GCTGCAGATATTTGCCCTGGCGCAGTCCGCCGCGTTAACCTGCTCCGTGTCTCCCCTTCCTGCTGCAGATATTTGCCCTGGCGCAGTCCGCCGCGTTAACCTGCTCCGTGTCTCCCCTTCCTGCTGCAGATATTTGCCGTGGCACAGTCGCCATCCCCAGGGGACGACCTGTACCTGGACGACCAGCAGTCGGGAGACTACCCCGTAGACGACGATGACTTCATGTCTGGCTCGGGTTCAGGTACCTCTTTTGTGGCTCTTTCTACTTTTAATGAGTAATCTTGGGTCTGTAATTAGCAATATTACGGTGGATTCCTAAACTGAGCCATAAAAACACTACTTTGCAGTATGAGGATAACTTTGCAGCACGTGTGGGGGTGGGGGATTCCCCAGCCGCCCCTCCTCTCCCACGAGCGAAGCTGCTTTTTAAACAAACCCATCGCTAACACTCCTGATGCCCTTGTCTGCCACTTGTTTGCTCCCCTTAACTGTTAAGGCCTTGTGTTTTCATAATTAAGTTGTGCGAGTGGCGTTTGATACTCCACACCGACCCGCCGTAACTGCACGAGGCGGCCAGAAGGAGCCGTTTCGACTCGTCGGGCAGCGATAAAGCCCGGCCAGCGTGCACGGTGTGGCTGGGTGCGTGAGCGGCTGCAGAGCGTAGGCCCCTCTCCCGGCCAGCGTGCACGGTGTGGCTGAGTGCGTGAGCTGCTGCAGAGCGTAGCCCACTCTCCCGGCCAGCGTGCACGGTGTGGCTGGGTGCGTGAGCTGCTGCAGAGCGTAGGCCCCTCTCCTGGGCGGCTGGCACAGTCCACAGCGGTGCTCTATTATTAATGACCCACTCCTCGGCCCACTGCATTCCTTTAACCCCGCCAAACCTGGGCTCCCCCCAGAAGGCTTAGCGGGCCGCCTCAGGCCATGGGTCCCCATCACAGACACTCCCTTTCACGGTCGGATCCTTGCGGGTGTCTCTGTGTGATCGTGCCAGTGGTGGCCAGACTGGCAGAGCCTAATCCCCCTAAATGACTGGATTAGGAGTTAAACGTCTATGCTGGAAATAGGTGATGGGACTTTTCGTGGTGCTGTTCATAAGCGAGGACACCACCCGGTGCACGGCTTAACCGTGTGTTAAAAGCCATTCAAAATATATTCATCACATGGCTGTATTTTCGGGAACTGTACTTTTAGGTTGCCAGTTAGTGATGGTGCTGGCATTTCCGGGCAGTATCTTGGAATTAACAAAGCAGAATGTGGTGTAAAGGTTGTGTTTTTGTCCAGGCACGGGCGAAGTGACGGTGCCGGAGCTGGAGAAGACACATGAGGTCCCTGTTCTGAAGGCCCAGCCCACCCAGGACTCCACAAAGGATTCCACACCCAGATCTGACCCGGCCACCAACAGAGAGGTGCCCAGAAACCCCATGAGGACCGAGGTCAGCCTTCCCCCCCGCTTCCTAACAGCCCCTGCTGTGCCGGAGGGTGCTTAATTCTGCAAGATCTGTAAATATGGAAATCCCAGCCCGGCCCTCGCTCCCCGTTACCTCTAACAGCTGCGGATCATAAATGTTTTAATTACATGCAAGCTGGAATGCCATATATACACTTAGTGTTTTTAAACGTGTCCAAATGAATGTAAATTGTGTAGAACTGACGACGACAGTGTTTAAAAGTGGAGCTGTGCTGGTTTTTTTTTCTTCTTTTTTCTTTTTTGCCCGAGTCCCCTCTTCCGCTGACCCCCTCTCCCCTCCCACAGCCCCCAGCACTGGTGACGGATGAGCCCAGGAACAGCGTCAAGACTCACCCCTCCCGCTCGCCCGGGGGGCCCTTCGAGGTCCGGACAGAGAGCCTCTTCCAGCGGACCGAGGTGTTGGCGGGTAAGCTCGAGGACAGCCAGTCCCCGCCACCTTGCATTTCTCAGTCAGTTTTTTACGTTGCACAAACCTGTAAATATCATATAAATTTTGTACTGTCTGCTGTGCATCTAATTGTAATCGGAGGTAGTGGGTGTATTACGTGCACTTGTAGCAGGCTCCCGTCAGTCCGGCTGCCTGGTTTGTGGGCTAGTATGCTACATTCTCTCTTTAATTCCGGTTGTCAGGTTACACTCTGTGATTTTCTGTTGTAATTCTGCCGTGCACCGGGTCACTTTTATTGTGCTAGAGTGAGCACTTTTATAAGTGTCCTTTAGGCAGTTGCTTATTTGCCCACATTTATTGTCTTTCCCCCACTTTAAATGTACGTTTCTGTAAGAGTCTCTTAATCCCAAAATAACAATTTGTCAAAAGCGAGCTGGTTGTTGAAGGGTGTAAGTAGAGCTGCAGAGTTAAATGAAAACAGCCCTTGCCCGATTTAAGTGAATGGTGCGGAGGATCACGTCTCCGGTCACATGACAACGGGTGGGCGTGGCCCAGTGCCAGACGGGCAGCTCAGCCGTGTGCAGCCGTTGGAGTTAATTTGCTAGAATCCTTTAAAAACAGATACTGGTTGAAAGTCCTTGTGTGCCGCAGGGTGAATGGGCATCCAGAAGGGCGAGATTTTAGCATTCATTAGAATTCATTCATTTGAAGTGCAATTACAGTACAGTAATGGAGACCGTGGGAAGCTTTGCTGCATGGCCTTCTCCTGACCCCTGACCTCTGTCTCTCTGTCCCCCCTCCCCCCATGTGCCTGCAGCCGTTATTGCTGGTGGGGTCATTGGCTTCCTCTTCGCCATCTTCCTCATCCTCCTCTTGGTCTACCGCATGAGGAAGAAGGACGAGGGAAGTTACGACCTGGGAGAGCGCAAACCCTCCGGAGCGGCCTATCAGAAAGCCCCCACCAAGGAATTTTACGCGTAACACCGCTACCCTCAAAGAACAACAATACCCCCTCTGGAAAAAGGAAAAAAACAAAAAATAATCACGGTCAGGAGATCAACATTCTGGTGTTGGCAGTGATGGACTCGTTCAAATAAGGGGAAATTATTGGGGATATATTACGTTAAGGAAAGCGATTACATAGAGTAATGTTACGAAGACTTTCTTTTTTTCCATTTTTTTATGCAAAGCCTAACCTGGCTTATTTTAAATCAAATCCTAGTGTATTTAAACGTTTTTTGTGTAATACAGAAGGCTGAAAGAGAACGCAAACGAAATTTGTAAAACGGATAAGATGGATAAAAACGATCCTTCAAAGAAGCAGTTTTTAGTCACTGACTACTTTTCAGTTATAGCAGTATGTATTTGTAAAGAAATTTTAAGTGGATATAATTGAATATAATTATTCTGCATCCTATTTTCCTTATTGTCATAGCATGTCTGAAGTTGATTTCAAAGGTGTATTTCATTAATTTATCTGTTTCCAGTTGTTAAATGCCTTTCCATAGTTTTCATGAAGCTGTTGTGTCTTCACATTAACTTGGATGATGTTCTGCTTTGTCTTTTGTTCGAAGCTAGAAGGGCGAACATTTTGCCGTTAACTGACCCCCTCTGTTTTATGTTGACGTGGTTGTAGGTCACTACGCAGCGCAGCATATTTGTAAGGTGATTAAGATTAGCTACTTGAGAACTCGGTTTGGGAGCACGAGGGGACCCTTTGCGCACAGGTGACTTCTGGGTGTATCCGTGACTGTCACCTGGTTCCGCGCCGCACGCCACTGCGTTCAGCTTCGTTCGTTCTGTCTGCGTTCATGTAGCTCTTGCTCATCTCCTGTCCAACAGGCGGGGGGCTTCTGTCCCGCTGTGTCTCCTTTAAATCCTTGCTGGATTGGACTGAGCTTCCATCAGTGGAGCTGTCAGTGTCCCCCTCCTACCTCCCCCCCCTCCCAGCGCCTGCGTACATGTCGTTCATTGGGAGAATGTTCTCATTCAGCCCTTCCCTTCCAGGGATCTTGGTCGCCGCCCTTCTGGTGGCTCGTGCTATTGACCGTGATACGGCTGACGGCCTCTCACCCTGCGAAGGATGCTGGTTTTGCGGCCGGTTGCCAAACGCTGCAGGGCATGGCGTGTGCCACTGAGTGACGTGGTGACCGTCCTGACCCCCCTCCCCCACCCCCCCCCAGCTCTCCCTCAGCGTGAATCAAACGGGACAAGCAAACCCAAAGATGCCCACCTCTCACCCTTCCTGCATATGTCAGAGGTCACGTGTGTATGTGTGTTTTTTTTTCCCTTTTTTTGTCTGTTTTAAGTCTTATTTTTATTAGACCTGACCATTGAGTCCAACTAGTATACAAAAGAAGAAAAAAAAGTGTATAAATATATATTCACAAATGTTTTAAGCCTTTAAAGTGCCTACCCTGAGATGTGCTTGTACCTGTGAGGGCTGGTAAGGGTGTGACCAACATGGAGAGGTGGAAGATTTCCTAACAGCACACTTATCTGTAAAGGTGACTTCTTTTTTTTTTTTTTTTAAAGTCTTACAAAAGCAGACAGTATTGTACCTATAATTTCAAACACACTACTGAATAAACATTGTGGCCTAATGCCCGCGTCTCTGCACTTTATTTGCTGTGGGTGGTTTTAACCCCCCTTCCCTATTTCGTATGGTTCCTTTTCTGAGTACCCATGATTCCCCTTTCCACTACTGACATTCGGAGTGTGAGAGGGATGTGTGTCCCTAACTGCGCATACCGTTTTAAGTGTCTATGCAGTTCTGTACACACCGAGTTGGAAAATGGCACCTCAGTGTGTTTAACAGAACGAGAAGATGAATCAAAAAGCAACTTTGAGTTAAAAGTAATTTTTAACCGTTAGCCTGCCCACCAGTGCCCTTATCTAATATGACCAGTGCTCTGGCAGAAGCCATTTTTCATAGTTAGAGTGCACAAAGTGTGGCACGGACTATCATCTTTCTCCAGATGGATTACACGAGACCCCCTTTCCTGGGAATCTAAGACGAGCTGTTCGGTGTCAGCATGGCTCAGTGGGTTTGGACGGCGTGCCCGTGAGTGGAAGGTCTCCGGTTCAGATCCTGCGGTTGGCAGAATGATCTCACTGCCCTTAACCCAAAATGCGCCAGGAAGTGGTCGACCCTCATTTCTCATGTTGCTTTGCATAAAAGCATCAGCTAAGTTATGTGAGCAATGGGTGAATTTGTGAGTCCTTGCGTGCTAGGGTTAGAATTCTGGTATGGCTCACTGCGGCAACGCAAGATGAAGTGCTGTGCGGAGATATCCCATAATGCCATGTGGGCTTCCTCCACCACTGCATTTTGTAACACAATGGCCTGAAAGCAAGATTATTTCAAATTGGTGCCGTGTCTCCATATCGAGCCTTAAGCATAATGTTGATTTGAAAAACATTTGTTAA
The DNA here is from genome assembly GCA_026780765.1 of Petrocephalus schoutedeni. NCBI lineage: Eukaryota > Metazoa > Chordata > Actinopteri > Osteoglossiformes > Mormyridae > Petrocephalus > Petrocephalus schoutedeni. The sequence continues at coordinate 9,534,365 of JAODKL010000047.1, forward strand.
ATGGTCTCCATGCATTCACAGCTTCTCTGAAAGCCAAAATAAAGTCTGGATCCTGTGTTTGTGTTCACGTATTGGAACCGTTCCTCTCAGCTGTTTTACAGGGAAACTTCAGCTGTTGACGGGCAACACAAATCGGCAAACCCCCGACTTGGGGTTACCGGGCCTGAAGTACGGCCTTCAATAAAATTTTGATTCATGTGAGAGCAGAAATTTATGCAGCCGTAAATGGCAAGATTTTCACATGATCTTGTAAAAATAGATGGGTTTTTTTCCCTCGGTCTGGTTGAAACTCGCAAATAATGCAATAAAACAACTTAAGTAAACAAGTAATATGGTAAATCTTTCCATGTAACCTTATCAAGTCATTTAAGAAAAATTTATTAATGTTCATAATTGTATTCTCCCATCGTGAGCACAAGATCTGTGGATCCCTATTGATGTTGTGTGTCAAAGTATAGTATAGAATACCTTAAGACCAAGTAGCCTAATTGTTTTTAGAAGGCTAATTTCTCTTGAATGTTCCTATGGAATTATGGGAGGGATTTTGCCATATGTTTTTCATTTTAACATCATCTTTAATTATGGGTAATTTAACGTAGTGGGAGGCAAGAAATTTGTCTCCAAGCCACCCATTTGTGTGCCCAGAAATAAAACGTCTATGTACAAGAATTCAGATGAAATATATGAATATTATCATTATATGAATATGAAGTCATTTCTAGCTTTGGGCTCAATGCAAGTTCTGCGCATGAATTGTCTAGCTATTCTCCGTTGTTTGTCTGCATTTTTTTTTTTTCTCGTCTTGCAGATTGTTCCTTTATGCACCAGGTTTTCGTATTAACTTTGACTCTTATGACAGATTTATTCTGCACTCTGCTAGCAGTCGGTCTGTCTGCAGCAAGACGCATGATGTCGGTTTCTTCATACAGCCACGTGGCTCTGTGGCTAGGTCTGGCCTCACCCACTTGGGTGGGGGGGGGGGGGGGGTTTGTGGCTTAGGAACCCAAGCCACGGGGCGTCTATCTCTGAGAAGGTATTAATTCAATAGAGGGACCATCTGCTGTCGAGCAGAACCACATCACGTGGAAATGTCAGGAAAATAAGCACTGTGAAGCCTCTTAATAACTCAGGACTGCACAATCAGGCCTAGCTTCCATCCGAAAAACACATACCGGCTCACTGAAGGCAACCAATCCTGCAGGTGCTCATGTTTACTAAGCCCCTTAAAGACAAATAGCCCACTGGAATGAAAAGGTATTGCACAACAGTGAGGTGTTTCAGCTTTCTTATGAAGGTGCATGCATGTGGTGTTTATGAACTAATATTTCCTACGCTATGCTCGGAAACCATATCAGGAGGGAAAATATCTTTTGCCAAGGATGAAGACTGAGCCGTGTCCGACACGGTCTGCAGACGCTTCACATCTCCAGTGTGAAGCAATATCTGAAAAGGTACAGGTATCAAAGTGATTTGCCTTCAATCTCTGTGTCAAACCCCTGTTTGCCAGACAAGCAGGCATTCATTGAAAATATAGTCTCTTTAAACACTGTCAGCACTGAAATCACTTTCTCTGGATTTCCCCTTCATTTCCCGCTTGCCAGTATCGTCTCCAAATGCTGGGAATGTAAACATTTACAAATTCTGTGCATGAAAGGAAACCATGTTTCCGCTAATTGCGTTTGTGCTCAGAAGCGTTCTCATGCGTGGGTTATTGGGTACATTTATGTTTTCCTGTTTTTTGCCCTGATAATGTTTTCCTTGAATCCTCTTGAGCGCTGCCTATAACAGACCCTTCGTGTCAAGTGCGGGGTAGAAGCACGGGATCTGAAACCCATCCTTTGGACGACAAATATTATTTGATAATTCTTTAATTAAAATGTATCCTTCTCGTTAGCTGTCATGTTTATGTTCTGTTAAGAAGCTATTCGATTGCTTCTTTGTTAATGCCGCTCACTTCTCTAATTGCGTTTGAAGTTCCTCACTGAAGGGCATCAAATTGTGATTTAAAAAAAAAAAAAAAAAAAACTCAGCCCTAAATGAATTCTGATTAAAAATACTTAAATAGTCTGTATTAGTCTAGCTCATAAGTTAAATTTCGATCTGAAAATTAATTACACACCTATACCCAGACAGCAACCTCAATTTATTGGACCACAAACTTCAATTTTAACAGTCATTCTTATTCCTGACTCAAGTCATATTATAATTGCTGTTTTTCTGCTGTGCAGTCCCTTAAAATTGGAAATTATTTTTGAGTTAATTTTCTATCATCTTTAACTTTTTGCAGAGGCATATAATGTAAAATTACATAAATTGCAAATCTATGCAAACTCACCAAAAGGCTTTTAAGATGGATGTTTTAAAATTTTAGATTTGTTTCCCGCAGCATTTCTTCATTAAACCCTCTGTGGTCACTGTTCTCCATGTTTCCATTTAAGTCTGTAGCTCCAATGGGAGAGTAAAAAAAGTTGAGAAATAAACCTAAATCCAGCCTGGTCTCTGCTCAGAAAAGGAAAATGCATGGAGGTGTCGTCAAGTTATTGAACCGTGCCTGGTGTAGCGTGTGTTTGTGACTGATAACTTTCCTCTGTTATTAAATGGTTACTCTGAAGTCATAAGGTAATAAGGGAAAATGATCAGAGGCGGCCAAAAAGAAATGCAGACAAGGATGTTAACGGTGATGTTTGACTTCTGTTGCTTCTTGCGTACATGATGCATAGATGAGGCAAAAGTCAGACTTTTTATTTGTTTGTAATCTACCTTCCTGAAGAAATGCTTTTCATAATGACATAGTGATATAAGTCAGTCTGCCTCTCCATCTACAGTGTTCCCCGGAAAAGCAGGTAGAGGTTTGCCGCTTCTGTTTGTCCTTTTTGGCTTAGTGTACCAAGGTGTGCAGAGCCGTCCGCTCCCTTCCCAGACTGTACATTGGGGAAATACTTTCTGCAGTCACTTTGTTATTCTAGTGCAGGGTTTCTCTACGTCTTTCTGCATTCCTTCCTTTTTTCTATCAGTCCAGCTGAGCACAGAAGAGGGAAGTCCAGTCTGTGGTTTGTGCCAAGACGACGATTTTTTGCATTCAACCATGTGTCAATAGAGGACCCATTGCGACATTGCTGGCTTGAATTGAACAAATGACCAGTGAAATTATTTGGGCCCCATCTCAAAGTCTGACCCATTACAGCCTGCCGATTAGGAGCCACTGTGGCTCCACACCTCCAGCACTGTGGATTTGGAATCCCGACCCTGATATTTCTGTGGACTTTGTGCTTTTAGATGAACTGGCGTCTCTAAAGAAGTCCCAGCTCAGAATGCTTGTGTAACCCGCCGTAGACAAGCATCTTATTCAGGGTGTCCTCTGCCGCCTGGGATAAGTTCAGTCCCCCCCATAACCAGGCACTAAATAAGATGTTGGGAGTTAGATCAGTGTTATCAATCTTTACACGTATATCGTGCCAAAGACCGCAATGTCAAGGAGGCGCAGGTGTCCGGGTTTTTGTGTGCTGGGAGGTGTTGCTGACAGGCAGGTAGCATCTGGCCGTCTTCTGATTTCCACCACTCAGATAGGTAGCTAAGGAGAGAGGGAGACCTGAAAATTCTGAAGTGTCGCAATTGAATGAAATGAAAGAGCATCTTCACGCATTTATAAGCCATTTTACAGTAACCGTGATTATGTTCACTGGATTTTTATTTCTGACTGCAGGCTTTTTTGTGAATTTGCAATTAGTATGGTGAGGTTTACGTTCTTGTGCCCCCAGAGACTGTGAAAAGTCAGTTTTTCATTTGTTAGTAAATTTAAGGAGTAAGGCTGTTTCGTGTTTATGAGTGTGAGAAACACCAACCAGAAACGACACTCCATTGAGCACTATGATGCCTGGAAGGCAAGAAACTATTTAATATTCCATAGAATTTACTCAGGGAACTTAAACTATGAACGGAAGCTCTTTTAAGTCCATTTTCAGTGGAACAAACTAAGCTGCCTGGGAGAACTATGGGGCCTTATCTTTGAATGAGGCTATTATCCCGAATAAGTCCTCAAAACAATTTCAAGGTTCAGGATCCTGCGGTTTCCCTGTGTGCATGACGGAGCTCCAGGTACTTCTTTATTGAATAAGTCTTAAAGCCATTGCACCCCAAGTCTGTGTATTTTGCCCGAAACTGTCACATGGTTACAAATGACTGAAACTTTCATCAATTGTTAAAGGGCTTGGAGCAGGTTTGATTTTTTATTTATTTTTTTTTTGCATCCCTTAAAAGTTATTGACCATAATCTTGCATGAGTGTCGCATTGTTTTGAGGCTGTGCCCTGAATATCTGCCGACTGCCAAGAGCACACTTTTCCGAATGTGTGCATATGTGGGTTATGCATATTTTATGTTGTGGGGACCAAAGGGGAAACAAATTTTTAAAGAAATCTGAACGCAAACAAGAAACTAAAGTCTTCTATTTGGTTACTTATACTTAAGGTTGTCATTGCTGGGATTAGAGTTATGCCCATAGAAATAAATGGAGAGTCCCCACAAATATATGAATACAAATCTGTATGATCCAGTTAGTCCTGCTGTTCAGGACCAACTGGATCACAAAAAATGCTGTGTGGTTCCAATATTGTTAGCAGCAGATCTAACTGGACCCTTGAAAGGGCAGGGGTAACTCCTGCATCAGCAGGTGAAAGTCTCTCTGCCCTTGGTGGCTCCTTTGGATTGGATGGACCCAGTATTTTCTCTCTCTCTCAGAGGAACTGAGAGGACCACGAAATATCCTCACTGCCCGACAACTCCACTTATCTCACATTGTGAATTTTCACGCTTAAAAAATAATAAAACGCACTGAACTTCAGTGTGCGAGGTTTCTGTGTGTGATAATTTATCAGATGATAGATTAAACAATGCCTGTGAAGAATTCGGACTTGCTGTGCAAAGACCTTTAATCTAAAGCCCAAACTTCAAACGATCACACTGCTGTTTGTCTCTGTGTATTCAATTCAATTCAATTCAGTTTATTTTTATATAGCGCCCTTCACAACAGAGTTGTCCCAGGGCGCTTTAC
>JAODKL010000047.1:9541291-9553422 GCA_026780765.1 Petrocephalus schoutedeni
CCGCAGCGTAAACCCCGGGCTGCCGTGACAGGGACACCGCCGTGTGTGTGTGCGACACCCGCAGCGTAAACCCCGGGTGCTGTGCGACGGTCACTTTAGCGCCAAAACTAAAAAAGACCCTTCCGCTGTACTGCTGGACATTCGGATTCACGCACCGATCTCCGGACGCCAGTCGTCGCTGAGCGTTTTCTGCCCAGTAGTTGAGTACTCAGTCTCAGTTACAGAGGCAGTCTCAGTTACAGAGGCAGTCTCAGTTACAGAGGCAGTCAGTTACAGAGGCAGTCTCAGTTACAGAGTCAGTCTGTTACAGAGTCAGTCTGTTACAGAGGCAGTCTCAGTTACAGAGGCAGTCTCAGTTACAGGCAGTCTCAGTTACAGAGGCAGTCTCAGTTACAGAGGCAGTCTGTTACAGAGTCAGTCAGTTACAGAGTCAGTCTCAGTTACAGAGTCAGTCAGTTACAGAGGCAGTCTCAGTTACAGAGGCAGTCTCAGTTACAGAGGCAGTCTCAGTTACAGGCAGTCTCAGTTACAGAGGCAGTCTCAGTTACAGAGTACTCAACTACTTGGTTGAAACAAAATCCTGGTCTGGATTTTTACTTTTTACTCTTATCTTGCCCACCTCTGTCTGCATTACGACGGAAATGTACCGTTACTCATTTCCCCCATGTCGCTGCACATCTGTCATTTACCATGTGCTTATGTACTTAACAATTAGCAGGTACTGTAATGCTACATGTGCCCCTGTCCTGTGTAAAGTTTGTGCAGTCTTGAGTTTATTGATTTTATTTTGAATGCTCAGCGGGTAGGAGTGTTTCACTTATCTTATATGTTAACTCTTATATTTGAAGGGCCTTTGTAGTGTATTAATTGTCTATAGAAATAGAAAAACTGTCACAGGATACATATTTATCTTTTTACATTCTCTCTGAAAAAGGTGATTGGAGTATGTGAGTGACCTTTATTCCAGTGTTACAAGAGGGGAAAACACTATTCTAAAGCAATACTCTGGATACTTTCTAAACAAGTGATTTCTAGGAGAGGTACTCAGAGTAAATTCTTTGGAAGTAACAGTACTTGAGCAGGATTTTTCAGTACTTTCAATAGTATTTTTTGACATGTTTCAGCATGTTTTTTAAGGGTCTGGGAACAGATTTCCTGCTGTCAGACAATTTTGAGCAGCATGAGCAAAACATTTTCTAATAATTATTATTAAACCCTTGGGATTTCGCCCTTCTTATGGTACTGTGAAAATAAAGATATGGACAGGCTGTTGCTTGTGAGGAGACAGGCCACAACCCTCTCCGTTTTTATACGTCTCCGCTTTAAACTGTAATTAAGCTATTAAGCAGACGCAATTCTGACAGGTTTTCAATTTTTGAACATCCTGTTATGCGGATCATGCCCGCTAGTGAAGACTTAATTGTTTTTCTTTTGCTGATGAAACTGACAACCTTTTTGCTGAAGAGTGAAGGCCCTTTTACTATTAAGTAGTGTTACTACGAAATATATGCTGTATGTGTATTTACATGTACATTCTTTCTCCCAGAAAGAAAAGCAGTTTGTATTATTCATTGCTTTGCTTAATCAGCACGTAACCTATGTCAGACACCTTTGTAAATGCCAGTATGCAAGTGCTATAATATGTAATGAAGGAGAATTATAATTTAGAAATACATCTATACAATCGTCATATTATACACTGAAGGTGTACAAAGTGTATAGGAAATACATATTAACCAATGGCATATTATACATAGATATAATGCCAGTTCAGAAAGGTGCCTATGCTGTACACTGGAAGAAAGTTACAGTGCAGGCCAGTCCATAAATGCACATAAACAAATATGACACCCTGAAGGAGAGACTAGCAGAGATGATGTGTGGTTCTGGAAGTCATCAGATGGAGTCAATAGGAGATTAAGGGTGACGGGAGCCGAATCCGCTCTCCTGCATTTAGCTGTTAGCCTGAAATGACACTGTTATGTGAATTCAACAGGAAGGAACCTACCCAGTTGCTAGGAGATACAGGCAGCTGGTTTTAATGTTTTTTAACATTTATCCCAAGGACCTGCAAAAAAAAAAACGCTTGTACAAACACGCAATAATAGGCTGTTGAAGAATTAAATCACACTTACACAAACCCACAAGGCTGCCCAATCAAAAGAAAAAGCATTACCAAAGGGCTTTGTAAGTGTGAATGTTACTCTATTACATTATCGGAAAAAAAATATTATTGAACTAGTCTGGACAGATAGCGTTGGGTAAAAAAAGATGCACTAATGTTGAGCTAATGTTAGTACAAGTTTTTAGTGTTGTCTAAAAAGCCATACTTAGTGGATAAAGTAGTATTATAAATATTAACTGGGAATTTCATCTGGGACAGTGGTTGGCTAAGTGGTTAGCATGGTTGCCTCACACCTCTGGGAGCAGCTTTTGAGTTTCTGCCCTCCCTGTTCTCTCCTTGTTGTAGTGGAGTTTCCTCTGGTTTCACATATAAGCAAGCTAAGGTGAACTGGAGTCACCAGACTGTCAGTGTGAATGTTGTGTTGGTGTCCTGGACTATTCCCAGCTTTGTGCATCTTGCCCCACTAAGAATTTTTCATTTTAGGAATGTTTACCGAACGTTACGATTTAAGGTATGAAAATGTTCAAAGCGTTCAGTGTTCTTGATATCCCCAGAACGTTATCCCACTACTACACCTAAGACTAATAATATAAAAACAAATGAAGGGCTCAGATGGGCAGCAGGTAACACTGTCGCTTTGTACCTCAAAGGTCGTGGGTTCAGGAGTACACTGTGTTTGCAGAATACACCTATAGGAATTTCATGAAATTATTATAAAACAATATTTTATTTTCAGCATTAAATGCGTTACCCTTATTACCTAAACATCCTTTTATTATGCTGACATTGACAGACCTTTGCTAAAATGATAAATATGCAAATAATGAAATCTGCCATGTTTGAGAAGACCTTCACACAATGTCGACTAAAGTTCTGGTCATTTTCCTTATCTACTGGGAGTTTTGGGATAGGCTGTGGACCCCTGTGACCCTTCATAGGACAAGTGGGTATTAAAAAATGGATGGAATTTGACAAAAAAATGTAAATATTTTCAGAGTGACAAACATTATATTAAAACTCAGATTTTGGTGGAATATGATGTGGAGTATTATGATACCTTTACTGTAGACTGTATGATATTTTTAGTGCAGTATTTCATCTTTACTTACAGGTTCAGGTTCAATGATTTCTTTTAACCCCTTTAAGTAATCTGCCCGTGAGCCTGAACTATTTCTCACGTATCACTCTTCTGTTATATTCAGGTCACATTCCCCTGAAGGCACTCTGTGTCAAACAGGCCCCAACAACAGGCAGGCACACAGGTTCCAACATACACACACACACACAAAAAACAAATAAAACGGCAAGACCAGAGACCGAGTCAAATGGACAAAAGGTGGTATTGAAGAAGGATGTTCCGCGCCGCTGCAGATCAAAGGGGCTCCTGCTGCTGTTTGCCCTGCCATTGCTGGCTGTTGCTAGGCGTATGTGGACATGCGAAATGCCCATCTGTAAGGAGGTCCTGTACCCTGGATCCCTCCCCTTTACAGCAGGACAGGCTCCTAATGCGGTACTCTGCCTGCATTAACGTCTTCCAGGGCAACGTTAATGCATGACAGCAGTGGAACCAGGGAGCCTTTTTTTAAGGAAGAAAAAAAAACGGGTCCTGTTTGTCAAAACACTATGGGAAACATCACACACAGTGGCTCCTCTGTTTACCTTTAATTATCTACATGCATCTCGCTAATTATGGCTCCTTCCGAGAAGCTGTATGAATCTAAATATTTAAAAAGCATTGATTAATAATGGAAGCAAATATAGGCATAAACACTGGGGGGGTTAACAAAAACACCTCATACAAGAATGGGATTACCTGTACTCCTGAGAAATGATTGTCCCGTTTCTTACATCTGATAGGGTTGATGCTTAGAGACGGCCATAGGATGCCTTCGTCCCACAATGTCTGCAATTTTGTGGGAGTCATTATGTCTGGTGATTGTTCGGTTCTGTCATTTGATGGCTGAGTAATAATAAGCCCATTTTACAAGACCAGGTACACCCTCTGGTGCAAACACCGTTTGCTCATGCCGTTTCTATATTCAAGCACATAATTCCTAATGCAGTTAAATTAATTTGTGATAGTGATGTATTTCTGATAGTATGTCAAAGAGTACTGGGAGTGGCTAGCTTTGCTAAGTGTAGCAGCTGCTAACAGGACCGTACAAGGCACACGTTAGCAGACGTTAGTATAATGGTGTGAGGCACCTGTTTGCTGCTGGAGCTATAGGGGTATGAAGCAGCTGTTAGCCATTGGCAGGGTAGCGGTATGAGGTACCTGTTAGCTACTGGCAGGGTAGCGGTATGAGGTACCTGTTAGCCACTGGCAGGGTAGCGGTATGAGGTACCTGTTAGCTGCCGGAGCTATAGCAGTATGAGGTAGCGGTTAGCCACTGGCAGGGTAGCGGTATGAGGTACCTGTTAGCTGCCTGAGCTATAGCAGTATGAGGTAGCGGTTAGCCACTGGCAGGGTAGCGGTATGAGGTACCTGTTAGCTGCCGGAGCTATAGCAGTATGAGGTAGCTGTTAGCCACTGGCAGGGTAGCAGTGTGAGGTACCTGTTAGCTGCCAGAGCTATAGCAGTATGAGGTAGCTGCAGGCACTGTAGCCGGCCGCAGCACCTGGGGAATACTTCAGTATCTTCCATTTCACCATGAGCAGTCTGAGTCTGAGCCTGTCCCTTCACGGGCGGCAACAAGACCTAATGCTGTTATCTCCTGTTTTTTAGTAATTGCTCTGCATTACAGGCTGTGCAACAGTCCATGCTTGAAAGAGATTATTAATCTGCATTTGTTCAATTTATATCCAAGCCCATAAAGACTAATGCATTAAATTTATGACTTGGCCTGGATGAGGGTGATAGGCTGGCTAATAAATAATGCTAATATTTGTCGCAAGCCTTTAAAAAGCTGTTGGCTCATCTCCTATGGCTGGAAGAGTACCAGAAGTATCTTTTAATATAGTTTTACCTCTGGACATCTAGCTGCTGTTGTGTTTTCAATGACTTCATGATTACAGCGCTGGTTCCTGTGCTGAAGAATACTGTAAATTGGTGCACATTATCGAAGCACAAAGACTTTTGAAGGACTGGCCTAGGGTCACTGTTGTTTCACTGGGTTTGTCCGTGTGTAGATCCCTTCTCGTGCCACTTGTCAAATCTTCCGGCTCGGCTCTGAGGCTTGTTATACTGGTGCCACAGACGTCTCCCTGTTTGTTCATTGAGTTCAAAAACGAGGCTTCAAGTCAGCGGCACTAATCAAACAGAACGCCACCGGGTGAACTTTAGGTAACCTTGTCAAAGGAATATTTTTGATTTTGTGCCAGGATTTACCAGTGTAGTGCAATTTTTCATGCTATTCACTCATTTTTTTCTGAAGTATTACTATACCTGCGCTCAAGGCCAAATGGCCTTCCATACTCTGCCAGGGTCCTTCAAAGAACACACATTATGGGCTTTCACGTAATTTTGGTCTTAACAGTGTTCCTGTCACCAGCTACTACCGTCAGCAGTAAAGCACACTTTGATCTTTACTCATTGGCAAATTTTACATCTGCGATCGAACATCGTTTGTGTCATAGAGACGGCACCAATAATATTTGTAAATGTCTGAATCTTCACTGGAAGGGTACAGCACCATTCTTATAAAAGAAATTTCATGTTTTAACTACAGTGGAAAACAGTTTGTGGCACCGCTAAATCCTGTGTTTTGAGGTTTGTGATGGCCATAGTATGTAACTTACATCATTGTTATTTTCTTCCATCCAGTCAGCTGACCACCCCCGCTCTGTCAACAGGGGCGATGTCAACATTAGATTTACATGAGCACTAAGAATGGCTTTGTAGTCTTTGACATTTACGGTTTCTTCTCTGGGGTTGAATGGGCCTAAATCACAACAAGAAATGCATCCATAGAATACTTCAGCATGGGGAATGAACTCTCAAGCCTGTAGTCCTCTGTTGGCATGTTCCGCACATGGGCTTATGGGGAACAGTGTAATAGATGATTCCATGTGACTTTTTCCATTGCTCTGTAGGCCAGTGTCTATATTTTTGTACCATTTTATTTGCCAAATTGCATTTTTAGGTGTAATAAGGGGTTTGGGCACTGCACCCAGACCACAGCATCCCAGTTTGCTCTCTACAGACCTTCTCTGATGAAGGTCACGTTGCATCTTAGCTTTTAAAGTTCCCATTTATTCAGTTTGCTTTGCACACATCGCCACTGCGGAGTTTGCACTTTCAACCACTGCTCCTCCCAGCTGACGAGGTCTTTCCATCCGACTTCAGTCACTGGTCATTATGAAGTCAAAGTTATTAAGTTTATAATTTATAATTTATGGTGGAAACAAGAATTAGTACATTTCAAGATGTTCATATCTGTTCATATGAACATATCTTATATCTCATATCTTTCTTTCTTACAATATCCAGTCATTCAGCTTACTACAGACAAGGTCATGTGGGACGCTGGAGCCTATGAAAATGGTGAGAGGCACAAGGCCTTTGAATGCTGTGAACTAGGGCTGCAAAACGTAATTCTTTTGATAATTAATTAATCACCTGATCAAGCAATCAAGTAGGACTGCAAAGGCGTGGTGGTGGAAGAGCGGAGGCGGTATTTTACAAAAAGAATTAAACAAAAGAAACATGACAGGCGGAGAAAACGGTTCGACCGGAGTTGACAAAAGTGTGGGAGCACTTAACATTGCAAAAAATGATGTGTCAGTGTGTGTTTTACTCTTATTTCAATTTAATGTTGTTTTTGTATAGCACTTAGTCAGTTAAAGCTGTGTTTAAATGTGCTGCACAAATAAACTTGACTTTGACATACGGTCAGAGTGAAGACGCTGCAATGTGATGGATTAACCCGTCAAGAACGTTGGGCGCGCTCATGCTCGCACACACGCAGACGCGCACACGATCGCACATACACGCGCATACGATCCTGAGCAAACTGTTCTTGCCATTCTTGAGTGCCTTTAGCTGTGTGTTTTGGGTCATTATCCTGTTGGATAATGAATCCTGTGGACCCACGACCTGCAACCCGAGGCTGAGCTTTCTGACTTCGGACAGTATGTTTTGCTCCAGGATGCCTTGATAGTCTCGAGACTTGTGCCCTGCTCAAGGCCCCCCGTGCCAGATGTAGTCCCAAATCAAAACCGGGCCCCCTCCATGTTTTGTAGTAGGTCTGGTGTTCTTGTCTTTTAAAGCTTTGTTTTTCTATCTGTGATCATAGAGCTGATGTGACTTGCCAGAAAGCTCCAGTTTTGTCTCATCAGGCCAAAAGACATTCTTTCAGAAAGAATGCTTCCAGATTCCAGATCAACATGTATTTTAGCAAATTCCAGTGTGGCTCCTTAAGTTTTTCCTTTCAATAATGGAGTCCCTTTGAGTGTTTTTCCATGGAGCCTACTGTTGTCCAAAAGGGGGTGGATGGTGTGATGGGTCAGTGACGTACCTTGTCCTTGTAGTTCTGCTTGGCTTTGGATGATGTTTTCCTTGGCTTTTTGTCTGTCATCCGCACTGTCCTTCTGATCAACCTGGTGTTGCATTTCCTCTTGTGGCCATGTCCTGGGAGTTTGGCTACAGTCTCGTTGATCTTATACATTTTAGTAATATTGGCAACTGTAGTCACAGTATCATGAGGCTGCTTGGAGATGGCCTTCTAGCCTTTACCTTTAACGTGGTTATCTGCAGTTATCTTTCTGAGCTCCTCAGACAGCGTTCTCGTGTGCTTTCTCTGGTCCGTGTTCAGTGTGGTGCACGCAATGATACCAAACTACACAGTTTGACAAGTTGTCTCCCTTTCAATAGGCTGAGTGGCTGATAAGAAGATTGAAGACACATGTGAAACTAATTGAGGTTAACCAATTAGTTTGAAACATGACTATAATGTAATGATCTTATGATCTTTTTAGGGGTGCCAACAAGTCTGTCCAGGCTACTGTAGTACTGTAAAATGAACAATAAATCATTTCTTTTCACAATTTTCTTGTTTTACTCTATAGCATACTGAAGGTATGCATGTATACACGTGAATGTTGCTTTTAATCACTTTTCAAGAGGAATAAAGCATTGTTTCAATGAGCTGAAAGGGTTTCAACAAATTTGTCCACTTCTGTACCGTGGTATACAATATTTTAATAGTATCTTCACTTTTCCATCATTTAGAAATCCTAGCAGTAAAAATTGTTGCTGAGATTTCTAAGTACCACTGCATACCATACGCATATTACCATAATACTGCCCAGGCCAAGTAACAACTTTAAAACTGTCCATCAAAGTTTCACTACACTGCTTGTATTTGCATTTGTTGCAATGCATCTGCCCACTGCTCATCTGATACCCGTCTGCGTCTACAGAAAAATGTCTATAATGGTAGGCAGAAAAGTGAAGTATGAATTAGGCTTAAATACCAAACTTAATGTTGCCTGGTGGTGAAGTAATTATATACAATTTAAGCAGAAAACCGCAGAAATACAATTAATTGATGACAAAATTTATTGCTACTTTTATTACTGATTTATTATTGACGTTATCGATTAGCTGTTGCAGCCCTACTCTGGCCTGAGGACCAGCCCATTGCTGAGCACAAATAACAAGCATTTTATAGTTTGTCAGAAATGTAACGATAGCGAGTGGGGACACAGAACACATTAGCCTTCCACTGTATGGAATAGTTTTGTATTCCAGAGAGATAATAATGAGCAAAGCAAGTGACTGACAGTGATTTGAAGTGATTTTTCAGGCACTGCTTTGTTTCTGATGCAAGTGTAAGAGGATATGGTTGTGTTGCTGCTATTAGTTTTATATGTACAGTTAAGCTGTTGTATTTGTTGTTAAAAGTACTTGAAATTCACGTTCTGTGAAACTCATTCTTAGTCAAATTTTAAATGAGTGAACTGTCAGTGTACCAGTAGAAACTTTTTGGTGACTTGACTGAAGTGTGAACTAGTGGCTTGCTTGTCCCAGTATCGATGGGCTCTATTGTTAGATAATAAGAACTTCTATTTGGCTATATGAGTAAAATTTTCAATTCAATTTTTTTATCATAATATTTATCTCAGACATTTTCAGGACTGCAATGTGAATTTTTCCTGTATTGTGCCAGGATTTTCCTGTATTGTGCATCCAGCCCTTGATACTTGCAAGTTATCCTTTTGCAGCAACAAGTGATGTCTCATTTTCTATGGAAATAAATTAATGGAGCAGCCAGAGAAATATTGTTAGGATATGTTAAGGATAATCTCCATTCGCCATAACCGCCCATGGCACAAGCAATTAAACGTTATTGTATGCTATTACACCTCAGCTATCTTTTCAGTTTAACTTCAGTGTAATTTATATAGGCTACTTTTTAATGTTTCACGCCATCTTTTTGCAGCAGTGATTATATCTCATATTTTATGTAAAGAAATTAATATACCCCCGTTTTTCCATATATGTGGTAGTGGGTGGGGTGGGGGGCGTGGTTAATTGAGGATTATTCAGATAACGACACGCCGTTATGCAACTGCAGAGTGTGCATAAACTCCACACACAAATGGGGGAAGTGGGTGCTCCCATCCCCTCCACTGGACATGTGAGTCATCAGTTCTGCATGCCGAACCTATGCTTAGCTTCCATTTTGTTAATATGTTTTAATGGGATAGTTTTTCTTACTGTAATTAACATTTATTGTCATCACAGCCGAAGTGCCATCTGCCTTTTTAGGGCTGACATGATGATAAATCTAGTGTAATCAGTAATAACAATTGGCTATTTGGACCGTATCCTCCCATTTCTGCCCCGCCCTGGCCGGTGGCGCCTTTGTCAGTGACCTGTGCTCTTAGTTAGATGTTCCTGGGCTGGGCTAAGGAAAGTTGCGCTATACCTTTTAAATAGATTGGTGGCCCCTCCATTACGTCAGTCCCCTCTGCCCCCTCTTGTGCCCCTTGTGGGTACATCAAGACAGGCACCTACAAAAAATGAAGCCTGACACCGACCTTGCCCGACAGACCTTCCCGTCTTTCTGTAGTACTCACCTGTCAATTGATAGAGCTGCAGGGAAGACATTTAAGTCATAATAAAAGGCCGGAATGAATGAGCAGATGAATGAGTATGATTTTATTGTTGGGGAATGTGACGCTCTGAATGTCCCCTTTGTGTCTGCGGTCTAAGAGTCGCGACTGCATAATGACTTTAGTGACTCCTTGTCTGGGCTCCGCCGTGCAGAGCATATAACGGTCCAATAAACTTCAACAGTTTTTTTTTTTTTTTTTTATTACTAGCCGAGCATTCATTCGACGCTCAGTGATGCTGATTGGTTGGTTTCACTGCCACCTAACTCTTCACGGGCGACGGGTACTAAACAAGCCTGTCACTGCCCATTAGTGGATAGTGCCCTATAAGGTATTATTATCTTAAACCAAAAATAGGCCACATTTTTCATCTTGAAACGGCAGGCCTTGCAAGGAATAAATATATACAATTATGCTATAAAAATAAGCAGTGAGGAAAAAAATGAATCGATGGAACAGGACCTTGAATACTTGGTAGTTTAAAATGGATTCCAGTGGCTGACGTTGCCTGAATTTGAGCCAGGATTCCAGAGTGCCGTGTATTCATTCCTGTCTGAGGCTAAGGCTTTAAAAACAATGGGGAGGTGGATCATGGAATGGGGAGATTAGGGACTGTAGGGGGAGTTTGGATTATGCAGAGAAGGGCTGTGTTGTGGAGTGTAAGGTGGAGCACTAACCAGGGTGTGGGTGCTGCGGGGCAGTCAGGTGGTGTGCACATCAACTTGCTGGTACCAGTCACTGAATTCTGATATCTCTTGCCCCAAAACAGACCCCCAGACCCTGATACTCAAACCCGCACCCAGCTGTAGACCTTCCTCTAATCCAATGCCTGTTTTCCTTTCTTGTGTTTCTCCTTGTAGTGATGCCAAAAAGGATGTCTTGTGTTTTCATTCCCCAAACCGTCACTTTACACCCTCAGCCAAATGAACTCCTGGTTCCTTCCTCCAGTCCCTGTGTCACATGATTCCCTCCACTGTCCTACATGGAGTTTGCAGGGTCTAAGATGGAGAATTAAAGGGGGATAGTGGTTATGCTTAGTACAGTGTGTAGTATGAAATATGCATTAGGTAAGGGTGGAGTCTAAATTATGCTGTCAAATGTCAAATGTGGCGAGTTAGTGTAGAGTTTGAGGTATGATGAGGCTGAACAATTTGCAGGTTCTGGTACCAGGGCTGCATGTTCTGGGGCTCCTGGGCACATCTGGACATCTCCTGGCAGCACTGCTTGGCTGGTAATCACAAGAATCTGTCACCAGCAAGTCCACATATCCTCATTAATATTACACTACAATTCTGACCTTGATGTAACGACATTTAAATTAAACTTATTACAGATATGCAAGAGATCCAGATGTCGTGGAGCTGAGACTGGGCTTTTTGGTATTACAGTGGGAAATGGTAACCATGATGGAGCTGTGGTTTCACCTAATGTGACTTGGTACTTTGCCCTCTTTTTGTTTAACATTGCTGAAATATCGCAATTCTGATGCCAAAAAAATGTGTTTTTCTGACGTTTATCAGTAAGAGGCAAATTGGCATTAAACTGTAGTCTGACCCTTAGCGTTAATCATTGAATGAAAACAGTGAAAGATCTTGTGGAGCGCAGTAATAGCTTCAGTACATCTTCCAGAATGCAATCTGATACCTGGCTTAAACTCTGTGCTCTGTGACTCCTGTCTAATGTATTTGGGTAAATTCTTCATTGCGTGCGATGAAGTCAACATGTTTACAGGATGTTCTGGTCTTTGGTGGGTGACACTCATACTCTTTGATTGGATCCACAGTAAATTCCATTCTACAGGTTGAGTTAAAAAAAATAATATTAGACAAGCTAAAAGGAATGTCGAAAGGAAGATTGCATTGGAGGCTAAAGATGACGTTAAAAGTTTCTTCCAATATTTTAACTCCAAAAGAGCTCTAAAAGCTGAAATCACTAATCTGCAGGATAG